>JASPKZ010008690.1:0-104108 GCA_030220185.1 Diploptera punctata | reverse complement strand
CTCTCTCCCTCTCTCTCTTTCTCTCTCCCTCTCTCTCTCTCTTTCTCTCTCTCTCTCGCTCTCTTTCTTCCTCTTTCTGTATCTCTCTCTCTTTCTCGCTTCTCTCTTTCTCTCTCTCTTCTTTCTCCTCTCCTATTTCTTCTCCTCTCTTTCTCTCTCTTCATATCTCTCTCTCTCTTTCTTTCGTTCTTTCTCTCTTTCATATGTATATATATATATATATATATATATATATCCCTTTTACAAAATAAATGACTATTAAAACTTTGTTTTTCCTTGCTCTACACAATAATGAAATAAATGTATTGAATTTCACATTGCAGTCCGACGAAACCTACGTCATCGAGCTGACATCCGTTATGTCATTCCTGACTTGTCCCAGATGCGATAGACTTCTGGTAGAAACTACAGCCGTCTGCGAAGCAGGTCATACATTCTGCAAAACATGCATTTCTGACATATGTTCAATTTGCAAATTAAATGTCCTTAAAGACACAAGAAATCTTCCTATCGAAGACATCTGCAAGAAAATAGAGTATCCATGTCCAAACAGTATCAATGGTTGTAATCATATGATTAGAAGAAACTTGCATGTTGGACATTTATTGCGGTGTATTTACAACAAGATGGAATGCCCAATGGGGAAAATACCCGATATGGAATGCGAATGGACTGGATTAAAAAAAGATATTAAGCACCATATTTGTCAGGATCACAGTGACATTGTTACAACATCATCACAAATTACGAGCAATACCAGCGACAATGATGTCCAATTTATGATTTATGATGATGAAGTATTTATGTTTGCTAAATATCGTGTAACTCATGATGCCTGGTGTGCGTTTGTGCAGAGAGCTGGTTTAACTTCAGAAACATATATCAGCTTATTTAAAATACATTTAAATAAAAATGGCTTTTTTCCTGAACCAATGAGTTACCCTGTTTATAATTTTGACGATGATTTCGAACATATGTTTGATTTAGAAGATATACTAATTTTAAATGACAGTGAATATCCGAATTACGGAGGTGAAAATAGACTGCCATTGTGGACATCCATTGAAAAAAATTCATGAAACTGATAAATTATTGTAGCTTACTGCAGCTGAAAAAAATGGTATTAGAGTTCTCGTTAATTGGTAGAGCATGTCATTTCAGTTTCGATTCAGCTTTATATTGAAATTTTTTAAATCTTGGTTTAAACAGTAGAATTAGATTTTTTATGAAATTTAGAATCATCTTGGCATTGTAATTTTTAACTTAACATTTATCCATCGCCAAGAAGGGTTTAACAGGTAGGCATTTTCCTACGTATATCCTTAAACAGAGTTTATACTACTTATGAAATGTGATTAGATGTATAATATACTAGCCAATACGCGGCGTGCACTACTACGTCTAAATACATGAAAATTAATGTGCTTTTAGATTTAGTTGAATAAATAAAGGGAAAAATAATTATAGATTTGTATTTTTTTGATACCCCGTACTGATTACTCGGCGTTGCCCGGGAATCTACTTATCCCGGTCTAACTAACTAACTCACTGTCACTATCGAACTCGTAGGTTCATGGCCACGCGGACATAAGCTCTCCATATATCCCTATCCTGAACCAATGTTTTCCAATCATCCCCTGTATAATCTACTTCCTCAAATCATAGTTAATGTTATTCTCCCACCTCATTCTTGGTCTACCAACTGGGTGTTTTCCTCCTGCTTTTCCTATAAGAAGCTTCCATGCACATATTTAATTCTCAATTCGTGCCACATGTCCTGCCCATCGCAGTCTACTAGACTTAACTGTTCTTGTTATATCTGGATTCCTATAAAGACCATGTAGTTCATTGTTATATAGTCTTCTCCATTCACCTGTCTGTTAATCTTTCTTTGGTCCAAAAATGTTCCTAAGTACTTTATTCTCAAATACCCGGAATCTCATTTCCTCCCTTAAAGTAAGAGTCCATGTTTCGCAACCATATAATATAACTGGTAGAATAATAGTTGTATATATTTTCAGTTTAACGTTTTTTGAAAGGAGTTGGGAAGTCAAGATTCTCTGTAATGCATAATAACTCGTATTTCCAGAATTGAGCCTATCTTTAATTTCCTTGTGCATATCATTCCTGTTTGTGAACATTGTTCCTAGGTATTTGAATGCAGCCACTTCCTCAAAATTTCCCTCATTTGTCATTAGCTATCCATTTCCATTACATAATGTATTTTTATGTGTGACCATATATTTAGTTTTATTGATATTTACTTCCAGTCCCAATTTCTTAGTGTTACTCAATAGTGTGTGCGCGTTGGCCTTTAGTATTTCCTCGCTATCGGCCAATGGTACTACATCAGCAGCATAAACCGACAGCTTATTAATACCATTGAGTTGTAGTCCTTCTTCATCCTCTAAAGATTTGATGGCATGCTCTAGTACAAAATTAAATAGTAGAGGAGATAGTGCATGTGCTTGGTTCAACCCATTGTGGATTTCAAAGTATTCGAAAACTGTTTGCATACGCGCACCCTACTCTTTGTACCATTTAGACACATTCGTAGAAGTCTAACTTCTTAGGATTTTCAAACTCTAGCAGGAAACAATATAACTTCTCCCACTTCATTGAATCGTATGCCTTTTTAAAGTCTACGTATAGTTGATGTACAACACCAGTATATTCCCATTTCTTTTCTAAAATCTGTCTTAAGCTAAAAATCTGATCTGATGTAGACCTGTTTCTTCTAAATCCACATTGACGATATCCTAGAATCTCATCAATATAAGGAGTAAGTCTGCTTACTAAAATATATGTTAGAATTTTGTACGAAGTTGAAAGTAATGCGATGCCACTATAGTTGTTGTACTCAGTTTTTTCTCTTTTCTTATAAATTGGTATGATAATCGATTCTTTCCATTCATCTGGAAGAGCTTGTTTATCTCAAATCATATTAAGCAACTGGCGTATATTGTCCATAAGTTTTTGCTCCCCCTGATTTTATCAGTTCTGCTGGGATCTCATCTGAATCTGATGCTTTATACAGCTTCAATTTTTCTATCGCCATTTCTACCTCTATTGCACTAGGTTCTAAGATTAACATTTCTGCTGTCTGTAAATTATCTTCTTCAATATCCTGTTCTGTATGTATATTTGATAATTTATTAAAGTAACTTTTCTATCTGTTTAATATACTCCTGGAATCTGCAATCATATCCCCATTTTTATTCTTAATTATGTTTGTTCTAGCCTGAAACCCTTTCTTCACTATCCTAATTCCCTGATATATTTCTCTAATGTTCCTATTTTTGGCATTTATTTCAAGATCATTAATCTTCTCTCTCAGATATTCCCTCTTTTTACAACCTTTACATTAGCTTGACCTGTATCTATCTATGTAATGGAATTTTTCAACGCGGTCGCTCACTTAAAATCATTGGATCGACTTGAAACTTTGTATACTAGTAAAGGACCCGTGACAATACAATAATTTCATATTTATTTTTCTAAAATCCTGGCCAGAATCATCAGAAAAAGTGTCTTTGTATCTATGTAACGGAATCTTTGAACACGATTTTCACCCACCTAGAAATATTGGATCGACTTGAAACTTTGTATACTTGTACAGGACCCGTGACAATACAATAGTCATATTTGTTTCTAAAATCCTGGCCAGAATCGTCAGAAAATGAAAAAAAGTGTCTTTTTATTTATGTAACGGAATCTTTGAACACGATTTTCACCCACTTAGAAACATTGGATCGACTTGAAACTTTGTATACTTGTAAAGGACCCCTGACAATACAATAATTTCATATTTTGTTTCTAAAGTCCTGGCCAGAAAATCAGAAAAGATGAAAACTGTTATAGTAGGTTGCGGACTTGTCGACTTTTTAGCCAATCGTTATAAGAGCTCAGTTGGTAGAGGGGTGAACTCTAGTGGTATATAATTTCAGTAAGCCATAGGTCGCTGATTGAAATCCGGCGGGAGGATTTTTTAGAAGAGTATTACTTTTGTCTCATACTACAATAGTATCGAATTTAAAGATGTTTACATTTTTATCTTATTCTGTAAAATATTAAAACTAAAAAATAAAAATAAATAATAGTTTTAAAAAACTAAAACAACATGCTTTGTTAGAAAACCGAACTAAAAAAATGAAAAATAATTTTAATTTCCAACACTCTTGGGATAAAATTAAAGTGGCCAACAAAAAAATCATCTCCAACACATATAGAATAAAGCTAGAGTTATCAACAAAAAGAAAATAACATTTTGCAAAAAAGCCCCATCACAATCGGATCAACGGTATGTCCGCGCACAAAATACGAACAAACAAATAAACAAATATTCATTTTTATATATTTAAAAGATTTATTAGAGTATATTTTTTGCGCTGATAAATTTATATTTTCTTCTGTTTAAATTGGATCCGTTGCTTTTAAAAATGACAAAAAATGTTTGTATGCGTTATTTTAATATAATTTCATATAATGACAAATGTAATATCTAATCAAAGGCGCACACTTCATTAAGTTAAAATAAATATAGGTTAAAAATGTGAAAAATGTATAAATTATATTGCATAGACTTAATGCCAATAAATGTTAATTTGCACGATGTTTTGCGATTAATAATAATAATAATAATAATAATAATTTTATACAAAATTAATTTTATTTTTCCAGAAATCCCAGTTTTGCGCTTCTTCTCCCATCCATTATGCTTGTGGTTTTCCATTTCCCGTTCTGTCTTCAGCATTCCGTTCCAAAATCATTTTCGGAATTCCGTCTTCTCCCAAAATCTATCATGTAACACATCCTAAAATCAATTCAGTTACTTCAAATATAATCTTATCCACTCTCATCTCTCTAATTCTTTGGTTTCGAACTTTAATTATTCTCGATTTTCTTGCTGGTCTACGCCGCTAGTCGATTCCAGTATAAATTTGTACTTAATAATATAAATAATACTATTAATATAAATAATAATATTATGTTATACTATTGTTGTGGACGATATGACAAGTGCATGTAAGAAGTATAATGTAAGATCCCTGTAGGTATGTAGGCGACTTGAGCCAGTAAAATTTGGAAAAGCCTCGGTAATTAAAATCCTGTGTAGCGGTAAGATGTGATAGCAGCGAGGATTCACCCTACCAGAGTAATGCCCAATCAGAGTGCATATTAAAATAAGTTGTAAGCTGGACAGGGAGATCTTTGCGGCATGTAGGCCAAAAATTTTGAGTAAAGAAGTACGGGAGAGAATCGGTGTGGTAATCGAGGAGTAAAGGTGTGAATTCGGGAGCCCGCCGATAGGAGGCATGTGGCCTCCGAGTGCAGTGAAGTGTTGAGTTCAGAAAAAATAGTATTACCGGACAACTGCGGTACATATCGCCGTAGAGACATATCTACTGCATATAAATTGGCTCTACTCAGCAAATATCTCCCCCGGCACATTGACCGAGCTAAAATCGGGAGTGTAAGTGTCAAAAAAAAAATAAAAGTGCGTCTACTCTGTGTAAAAGCGTATAACCTATTACTGTAGAGCTGTTTGTATTTTCCTGGCGTCCATCTCTCATCCGACAATCCTCCGTTGTACCTGAGAACCAAAGTCCCATGTGCTCACCGATAACGAACCCTGAGTACCTTGTCCGGCGCAATTAACCCACACTGTCCAGCACCAGGGAACCCTCATCCGTAGCATGGAAGGAGTGAACCCTATAGCAGCAGAGAAGCCGGGCGGATTATCCCGCTACAAAGTGGCGCCAAAGCGTGGTGCAACAATAACCCGCTACGGTATATGTATATATATATATATATATATATATATATATATATATATATATATATATATATACACACACACACACACACACACACTAGAAGTCCCGGTCATTCGTTGCTGTGGCTAAGGTATACGTTAAAAATTTAAACTAAGTTGCTGTCTTTCAGCCAGATTACTTAAAACTAATACTTACACACGAAATTAATAATATTGAAAATAAAATAAACACTGAACACGCTTAAATTATGAAATAATCAATATTTGTAATTCAATTGAAATTCGCGGTTGCAACAAAAAGCACAGCCATCTGTATCTCTCTTTGTTAAATAATAAACCAATTACCTTACCAAATTATCTTACACCGCCATCTGTTAGAATCGTATGGAACTCGCAGATAATTACACCGCCATCTGTTAGAATCGTATGGAACTCACACATAATTATAACTCTTTTTTAAATAATAAACAAATAATTTGCAATAAAAAATAATGCGACTATAAATTTAGTTATAAACTACCCTAAGTCTCAAGTTAGATCAAACTGCACACAGTGTGCAAAATTTTATTAAGATCGGTTCAGTAGTTTAGGATTCCATCGCGGACAAACAACGTGACACGAAATATATATATATATATATATATATATATATATATATATATATATATATATACAGGATGATTCACGAATTGTGCTTGCTGTTGTTATGTGAAAACCATATATTTTATCATGAGTTTGATACTCGGAAGATGAATCGCATAATGTAGTGAGTAAGCGGAGACACTTAGGAAGGGTTTCTGTACATTTATAGAAAAGATACAACACTGACCACTGTTGTTTTAAATGCGACCTCTTATTTTATTTTAGATGGAATGAAATATCTGTTTACTGGCTTTAAAATACAATTTGAATAATTTTTTATGCCATGGCCATCATCCTTACCATTATCATTATCATCATCATCCTTCACCGGTGTGGAAAGCAACGGGAAGCTACCACACCTACACAATTCCCTAGTAAAGCTGCAAGCATAGCATGAAAATGCTATGATTGCAGTGAAGGACCTGCCTTCGGGCAGAATTACTATGGATGGATATTAGAACAGTTCCTACAAGATGTTGAATTGGCTGGAGCAGTCGCAGTCCACTTTATACATGGGCTGTGTACCAATGTATAGACTTCTTGTTTCAAAATACCTTACCCTATTACTATAGGAACAGGTGTCTAATCACCAAGTAGATGTTTAAAAAAGTGCCACCGTTATTGCTTACGCAATCCCGAATACCTTTACAAAAGGATTTTCTTTACAAGGACTAGTTATTGTTCTGAAATGGACTGGCTGCTTCCCTGATCCGATGTTGCATATCGTCAGGAGTGGTTGGTTCCGTGGCATAGACACGTTGTTTCACATATCCCCATAAGAAATAATCCAATTATTAGTAAAAATTAGCAGTAGCAGATAACTTCCACACATCTGTAACACGTTAACCAATAGAGATAGAAACCTCATTCCAATGGCAATGTATTTGTTTTTCAAGGACACTTCGAACGAAGGAAAGAAATGTGCCATGATATATTTAAAGCAACGAAGTTCGAAACCATTAACTTAAAGACGAATAAACGTTAAAATGTGATGAGCATCTCCGCATAGAGGCACATCAAACCATTCACATGTTTCCACAATTCGTTTCACACTAATGTCCATAGTTTTGATATAATGAGACGAAACATGATTCGTGAATCACACTATATATACATCGGTTGGTTAATGTCTTTGACATCGTCCGATTCCCAATAGCAAATTTTGTCGGTCCATCCAATATCCTGGTTGTAGATGTTTCTCCTTCATGTATAAATATATTCCCTGACTCCAGGAGGTTTTTAGGTCTTCCTCTGCCTCGTCTTCCCCCAGGTTTCCATTCCAAAACAGATTTTGGTAGCCGATACTCTTCCATTCGCTGGACATGTCCGTACCATCTTAATTGCTGAGTTTTAATATAATCTAAAATAATGTCTTCAATCTTCGTTTTCTCCCTTATAACTGAGTTCCTAATGTTTTCTCTTCTTGAAATTCTTGCTGCCGGTCAGATTAAAAGTAAGACGAATCAAGGTACGGAAACGAACTCTGCTAATTGGAACGTGGAATGTACAAGGCATAATAATAATAATAATAATAATAATAATAATAATAATAAATAATATTAATGGCAATTGACAGGGAAATCATGCAATGTGCACGTTAGAACGGACCGTGGGTTATGTTTTATACGACCACAGACTGTAAAATGTATCTAATATTATACGATTGTTTTTCCACGTTCGGAGTGTTGCCATTTTTTTCGCGACATCTAACGGCATCGTTCGTTACAATCACCTATATCGTTTTCTTTTTCTTGAATTCGATAAGGGAGAGGTTAAACTAAGGTAAGTTAAAGAGGAAAAACAAATATGGGAAGACTCTTATATTGATGGAATTATGAAGTTATGAAATATATAAAAGATTGTTTAACCTGTAATATTAGTGAAAAAGGAGATTTGGAAGAGGATTGTTAGGGAGGCCGTGACCCGACCTGACCAAATATGATGAGAAATAAATAACACATTATATAGGATATTTACGAAGTTATTAAAAACAAAGTTACAAAAAGATATTAAATAAAAAATAGGAGAAGATCAAAATGGATTCAGATCGGGAAGGTCATGTGTTGACAATATAGCTGTAATACAACAGTTAATTGAAAAACGGACTGCGGTTGGAGAAGAAACCCATTTGACAATGATAGATTTAGAGAAAGCTTATCACTCAATTCCGAGGAACAAATTATGCGAAGTATTAGAGAAATACAATATTGATAGAAACTTAATAGGAATTATTAAATTTATAAAGATAACTCCGCTTATGTTAAAATTGGAAATATAATATCTAATCCTATAAAAACCACAAAGGGATTGAAACAAGGGTGTAGTCTATCACCAATTTTATTTAATATTTATGTAGAATTTATATTAATGAAACGGAAACATAGCTGCAAAGCTATGGGGATCCCAACAGGCAACAGATTTTTGCTTACATTACATTTTGCTGATGATCAACTGGTTTTAGCGCAAGACAAATTTGATGTGGAATTCATGATAAAAAGGTTGAAAAAACACATATGAATCATGGGGTCTCACAGTAAATTTACAAAAAACAGAATATCTGGCAATAAATAGCAATAAAAGAGAAAATTTAATATTAGAATAAGGAATCCAAATAAAGCAAGTGAAATAAACTAAATATTTGGGAATAATTATGGGTAACATTGAAGGTATAGGCAAAGAGAACATAAAACATAGAATTGAATTGAGTAGCAAAATAATATCATCGTTAAGTTCCATATGGTGGGATAAGGATAGTTGGAAAGACACAAAAAATATATTGGTAAAACATTGGTGGAATCTGTTGCAATGTATGAAGTGAGGTACAGACAATCAATAAGTACTACAAGAATAGATTAATAGCTCTAGAAATGGATTATTTATGTAGAAGTGCCAGAAAGTCAAAATTAGAACATGTCACAAATAAGGAAATTAGAAACATATTGGAAGCAGAAGAAAGCATAATTGAAAGAATTGAGGAGAAGGAATTAAAGTGGTTAGGACATGTTTTAAGAATGGAAGATGAGCGATAGCCAAAGCAACTGTATCAATGGCATCCGAACAGAAGGAGGAAGAGAGGGAGACCGAAGTTAACATGGAAGGAAAACATGAAGACATTAATGCAAGCAAGAGGGCTAAGCATTCAAGATGCCCAAGATCGTAGACTTTGAAGGTTTGGCACGGGAAGACGGCAGCTGCTGTAAAAATCCGACGATAGATAGCTAGATAGAGAAAAATGAAACAATGTTCATGAAAGTCTCAATACTCTGATCATTGAATCAAAATATGTAATCTAGTTCGAGGTTAGCAACGTACGGCTCGCGAGCAAAGTATCGCTCATCAACATACAATTTTGGCCCTTTTTATTACAAATATTCAGATAATATGAAATGTAGTGGTCGTCATGCTGTTCAAACGAGGTTAGTGAAGATCTTGCTACAAAATTTAGCCGGAAACTGGTTTCGATCCTTTCAATAAACATTATGGAAAATATAACATTAGGCGCAGAAAGGTCTGTAAACATTGAAAAACTATGTAAAGTAAAAATGTAAAGTGATCCCACAACAGGCCTCAGGAGGCCCTTGGGGTAGTAGGAGGTTAAGGCTCCCACTTTTTCTAGACAATCGGCACTTTATGTCAGCCGGGTTGTCAGCCCTGCGTGACGGCCGCCTTTACCCCAGAACAAGCGTCTGGTACTCATTTCAGTTAGAGGCTGAGTCGACCCCAGGGCCATAGTGCCGCCAGAGGGTTTAAAGGTCTGTAAACATTGAAAAACTATGTATAAAAATAAAATTAAATAATTGTATTGTAATCCTATGTTTACCCTTTACAGATATTTAGGCGCTTTCCCCTACAGGGAAGAATTTGAACCATACTAATTTAGTTACACTTGTTTTCGTATAGATGTCATTTTGAGTGATCCGTGGTGAGCGTTCCGCCTCATACTGACATCTAGGAAACCAAGGTAGTACTAGACGGGAAAATGCGGTAAATTTTGCTTAGAGGCCTTTTCATTCAGGCTTAAGGATTTTTTACGAGCCTGAAAATCTTCAGACTCGGGACCTTAAAGTCCCTCCCGGAGGACTTGCTCCTTGGATTTTTCCTTCCTAAAAAATCCATCGACCCCGGCAGGGTTTGAACGCGCGACCCTCGGGACCAGAGGCAAGCAGCATAACCACTAGTCCACCGCGGCCGGCTAAAATAATAATAATAATAATAATAATAATTAATTATTATTATTATTTATTATTATTAACATTTCCAACACTGTAGTCTCAATGTACAGGGCAAGTCAAAATGTTGTGCAGGTTTTCAGAAATTTATTATGTGAAATGTAATGAACATATAATATTGTGAGACATATTGTATGAAAGGTAAACTCTCAAAGTTTTTTTTTAAATATTCACAGATGTTCTATGTGAGCGCCTTTTGTTACACGACAGATGTCAAGCCGATATTCAATCTCCTGCCAAACTTTCTGTAGCAGTCCGCGGTCGATATCAGCAATGGCTGCTGTGATGCGGGCACGCAGTTCATGCAGTGTTGTTGGAAGTGGTGGTACGTAAACATGATCCTTTACAAGACCCCACATGAAGAAAGAATCACACGGGGTTCGATCTGGTGAACGAGGTGGCCAATGAATGAGTTGTTGATCACCCTGAGATGCACGGCCTATCCAGCGTTGTGGTAAAGCCGTATTCAAATGGTCTCGAACACTGCCATGGTAATGTGGAGGGGCACCATCCAACTGCAGAATGAAATCTGGACTATCCGCTTCAAGCTGCGGAAGGAGCCATTGTTGTAGCATATCAAGGAAAACATGTCCGTTCACAGTACGTTCATGAAAGAAAAAGGGCCCATAAACCTTTGCATGGGAAATGGCACAAAAGACATTCACTTTCGGAGAATCGCGTTGATGTTCCAGAGTTGCATGGGGGTTACCAGTTCCCCAAATCCTTACATTGTGTCTATTCACTTTTCCTGAAAGGTGGAAAGTCGCTTCATCACTGTAAACTACCCTCTCATGGAACTCATTCTCTTCCATTAATGCGAGAAAATCAACACAGAAGGACGCTCGCAAAGCATAATCGGCGGGTTTTAAGGCTTGAACCAGTTGCAAGTGGTAGGGTTTCATCTGTAACCGTTTCCGGAGAATCCGCCATACACTTTTTTGTGGTAGTTGAAGTTCTGTCGCTCCCCGGTAGGTGGATTTCTGTGGACTCCGCACGAAGCATGTGCGAACGCGTTCGACTGTCTCTTCACTCGTCGACGGACGGCCAGTCGATTTTCGTTTACAGATACAGCCTGAATCCCTAAATTGTGTGTACCACTTACGAATGGATCTCCCATCCGGCGGGTCTTTATCGTATCTGGTACGGAAATGTCGCTGAACACTAGTCACAGAGTTGTTTACATGGTAATCAAGCACACAGAAAGACTTCTGATCCCCAGTCAACGCCATTTTCCTTTACTGCTCTGCTGTTGACATCTTGCGGGTGAACGCGGAACTTTAGAAGTGGACAACTAAACTTTGAGAGTTTACCTTTCATACAATATGTCTCACGATATTATATGTTCATTACATTTCACATAATAAATTTCTGAAAACCTGCACAACATTTTGACTTGCCCTGTAGGGTCACTGCCTCGTACGTAGCGGGCCCGGGTTTGATCCCTGGTGGAGACAAGTTTTGTACTGATGGTTTTTTTCGGAGTTTACTTCGCCTTTAAGAAAAATGCCAGGAAACGTTAAGTCCCAAATGGTCCCCGAACATCATCATAATCATCACTAACAATTTTGCTTTGTTTAATATGAATATGTGTGTGAATTAAATGTTTCGTCTCAATGTTGTGTTGTCTCGGAGGAGGCCCTGATGTTGAGCTGATCACTCATTTAGGAGGACCTGCCATGTTCTTATGTGGATGAAAAAAAATATGATTGTGACCCATAGTTAAAAACCGACAAGTCGTGCCACTGTGAGACCGGGGTGGAATAAGATGCCACAAAAGATGCCTAAAAAGGTTAAAGCAAGTTAATGTAGTGTAATTACTATTATTAACAGATGCGAAACATGGACTCTTACTTTAAGGAAGGAAAGAAGATTACGAGTATTTGAGAATAAAGTTTTTAGGAACATTTTTAGACCAAAAAGAGATGAACAGACAGGTGAATGCAGAAAATTACATAACATTGAGTTACGTTACCTTTATAGGAAGCCAGATATAGTAAGAACAGTTAAATCTCGTAGCCTGCTATGGGCAAAACATGTGACACGAATGGGGAATGTTAGAGGTTCATGGAAGCTACTTGTAGGAAATCCAGAGGAAAATCGACCAGTTGGTAACCAAGAATGAGGTGGGAGAATAACATTAGCAATGATTTGAGGGAAGTAGATTATACAGGGATGATTCCAAAACATTAGCTCATGAGATGGATGTATGGAGAGCTTAAGACCGCGCGGCCATGAACCTACAGGTTCGATAGACCCAGTGAGTAAGTTAGTTATTAGCGTTATATGGAATTCTTGATCCCTTAAAAAGGTGTTTGCTAGTCCTAATAAACATTTTGTTATTTTTTACTAATATAATCCTTCTTGTGTGTTTCGTCTTAAATGTTGTGTTGTCTCGGAAGAGATCCTGGCAATGAGCTGACCACTCATTTCATGTCCTGTATGTGATCCATAGTTAAAATCCCTCTCCCGACAGGTCATGCCACTCTAAGGCCAGGGTGACGTGTGCCAGGTAAAAGTACCTATAAGGTAAGATGTTTAACTGCAGTAATGTAATGGGATGGTGTAACCATATTTTATATTTAGACATATAGAGGTTTTTAGTATGAATATCAGATTACAGTGAAGAAAAAAAAAATCTGTACACCAACAGTCAAAATTGTAAATTACAATTAGTTTCTGATCTGGAAAAACAAATTTCAAAAATGTTTTCATGAGAATAACCTTATTTCCTTCGGAAATCGCTAAAATACAAAATGGAACAGTTTCAGCATAAATAAGATAAATGAATAAATACATAAAAAACTAAACATATTATATCTTCACTACAAATTTCAATAATCTGTCAAGTAGATTTCCCGTAACCTGTAAACCGAAGCGATTTGTTATGAAAGGTAATATCCATCCATCCATAGTAATTCTGCCCGAAGGCAGGTCTTTCACTGCAATCATAGCATTTTCATGCTATGCTTTGCAGCTTCACTAGGGAATTGTAGGTGTGGTAGTTTCCCGTTGCTTTCCACACCGGTCAAGGATGATGATAATGATAAGGATGATGATGATGGCCATATGATTTCGGGGACCGTTTGGGAAAGGTAATATAAAATTTTAATTAAAGACTGCAGTTTAAAAACCCAATATGATAACAATGATATGTTTTATGACACGGGCTTAACTTGATTAATCACGGGCTTAACTGGATTGATCTAACATAGTTTTATTAAATAATTGAAATATTAACTTTTGAATCACCCTGTAGCTTCTACTATACAAACAAGTTGTAGGAACTCATTTAGAAAGATTTAGAAATATGTTATCTTTATACAAATAATATTCAAAGTTTCCCATAAATAACATGTTTATCTGGCAACAAGTGATAGGAAATTTTCAAAACAACTCAATAAAATGTTCCAGAAGACTATTAGGAAATTTTAGCTATGTCAAACCCAAGGAGAATACGATATAAAACTGAGCCCGGATGGGGCCAGGGGGAGAGCGGCCTCGGAGCCCTCCCCAGGGTTCACGTCAGCGACTCTGCTGGGCAGTTTACGTAAGTAGAATTTTCTTTTACTTGCAGGAATGTTTAAATTAGAAATTTCATTTATTATAAAAGAAACTTAAGCTCTAAAAATTAATACTTTAATCTACGAGTAAAGTCTGAGTTTTATCTCTACAATTTTTAAAAACCCAATATGATAACAATTACATGAATAAATATGTTAGACATAAATTTAAAAAGAACTTAGAATGCTATTTATGTACTGGCTCTATACTGAGCGATGTTGTTTTGAGGATACGACGAATGAAAAAGTATAATAATAATAATAATAATAATAATAATAATAAAAATAATGATAATAATTCGAAAAAAACATTACATAGTTTCAGAATTTTATTTTAGTCAGATTGATGTTGGTTAACGTTGATTTTGAAGAAAATAATGCTTGACGCGCATTCTGGCGGCATATTTCTTTACTTCTAGCAAATTTCGTTTATTGTCGGACAACTTCTATCACTTTTGTCTGCTATTCTTACGATGGCAACTCCGGCGGTAAGTCAATTTAAGCATGGGTTTCTCTCCCCTCTATTTTTTTTTACTTAATTTTTTTTTACATTCATAATTACGAAAACTTGGATCAGTATTTTTAAAATATTAATTTACACACCTTAGCTTCTATGTTTACAATATAAAAATAAATATACGGTATATTGTAATTAAAATTAGTTTAAACCTTAAATTGGCAATGTATTCCATAAGATGCACTAGTTTAATTTTGAAAGTGTCTAATTATTACTCCTTGAGAATAGATAATAATAATAGTAATAATAATAGTAATAATAATAATATTAATAATATAATATTAATAATAATAATATAGTAGTAGTAATAATAATAATAATAATAGTAATAGTAGTAGTAATAATAATAATAGTAATAGTAATAATAATAATAGTAATAGTAGTAATAATAATAATAATAGTAGTAATAATAATAATAATAGTAGTAATAATAATATTAATAATAATAGTAATAATAATATTAATAATATTAGTAGTAATAATAATAATAATAGTAATAATAATTAATTCGTTATCCTAGTCAAATATTCAATTTATTCAATATAATTTGTCGGCGTTTTCAATCCCCTTGTGTGATATCGTTTTCAAGACATTTAATATTTCCAGTAATCCATTTTGAGTAAGATTACATAAGTATGCATGATTCTGGGGTTTATAGCAAAGTACGTATAATGTTCTAAATTCGATGTGCTGATTCCAAAACTGAAATCCGTTTTTTTTCTAGCACGTACCATTTTCTTACAATTAGCAATTATATTTTAATGTAGTTGTGTGCATAAATATTGCACCGTGGAACTAAGAAATGCAAAGAATTCCATTGTTGAATGCCATGTGTTATATATGGGTGGGATTGAAGAGCTCGATCTGGTCACTGGACAAGAAAAAATTGGAAGTCTCGTGCAGGAATGAAAAATGTTATTCACGAGTCTTGTGGACTCGAAAAATGTTTTATCACCACCATTACACATAAAAGTAGGCCTAATGAAGTAATTAGTGAGGCTTTATACAAGGCTGGCAACTGCTATAAATACATCTGCAAGATGTTTCTGGAATATCTGATGCCAAAGTTAAATAGGGAATATTTGTTGGAGCACAAATTAGGAAATCGATATCCGATACCTTATTTGAAGAGAAGATGACATACCGAAAAACAGGCATGGATTAGTTTTAGGAATCACCAAAAACTTATAGGAAAATACAAGGATCCAAATTACAAAAATATTTTATTTATTTTACCTGATAGAGTTAAGACCGTAAGGTCTTCTCTTCCACTTCACCAGGGTTAAATTATACATACAATAAGAATTATGATTCATACATAATATATATAAAGTAAAGTAAAGTGATCCCACAACAGACCCGGAGGCCCTTGGTGTAGTAGGAGGTTAGGGCTCCCACTTTTTCTAGACAATCGGCACTTTGTCAGCCGGGTTGTCAGCCCTGCGTGACGGCCACCTTTACCCCAGAACAAGCGTCCGGTACTCATTTCCATTAGAAGCTGAGTCGACCCCAGGGCCATAGTGCCACCAGAGGGTTTGGGTCAGTTTAAAAATCCTGACCCCAACGGGACTTGAACCCTCGACCCTCCGGCTTGTAGCTCAGTGCCTTAACCACTACGCTACGGCGTGCACATAATATATATAAAGTACACAATATACATTTGACAAGGGTAAGAAAGAAAAATAGTGATGATGATGATGATGATAATAATAATAACAAAAAACAATAGCCTATAATTAGTGTAAGTAAATGACTTGGTGAAGAAAGTTTAAAATATAAAGAAACAATAAAAGTATACATGGAACAGGGTTATATATTAGACCTATATTGTCTAAGGAAATATGAAGTGAGTTTTTGAGTCGGGCAGTCCTTGATATACGAGGGGAGGGAATTCCAGAGTCGTGTGGTTGAAACAAGGAAGGATGAGGAATAGTGAGATGTTGGATGTAGAGGAATAGCTAGAGTAGAAGATATGCTTGAGATATTTGAAAGTTGGGCGCCAATACGAGTGTTAAGTAAATTTCCTACACTCTCATTTGGCATTTTTCCCCAGAAAATCTCTGCTGAAGAACATGGTGAAAGGTTAGGCCTACATCAGGACATAAATGAAATGGAAAGACGTTACTAGAGAAAGTGTAATGTGAATATGATAGTTGACTATTGCTTGTCGCTGAAAAGAGACTTGCCGAAATCTTTCCGTAATACGAACTCCAAAAAACGTACATTTTGAAACAGCATAAAAAAGTTGGGATAATGTTCAAATTTAATTTATTAATTAGAACAGGGGTGAAATACTAGTTATTTCTGAAGATTTGAGTTTTGTGGATTTATTAATTGCTATTTAATAATATAACACGAATTTGACAGATCAGAGAATAAAAAAGGATATTGTATAATTTTTAATAATAATAATAATAATAATAATAATAATAATAATAATACTTTATTTATTCTGGCAGAGTTAAGGCATTAAGGCCTTCTCTTCCACTCAACCAGCACAATTACAAATAAATATTTGACAAATATAGATATACACTATGCTAATTATAAACAATTAAAGATACAATAAATGTAGCAATGTAAATGTCATGCACAAACTACATTTTATAGGGTAATAACAATAATGATACAATAATAATAATAATAATAATAATAATATAAATATTATACATTATACGGGAAACACCAATTAATATATATATACCTTACACTGGATAATAATGAAGTCGAGTTTAGAGCAAATATAAATTTAGATTTCTTTTAAAAGATGCCAATGTCCGGCAGCCCCTTATTTCTTGTGGTAGGGAATTCCAGTTGCGAGAAGTGAAGATGGTATATGACATGGAGTGATGTCCTATGTTGCGGTGTATTAAGTAAGAGACTATGTTGTGATCTTTTAAGTTACGGTTTGAGGTTTCTTGTATTGTGAAAAATTGTTACGTGATTGAGACAAACTTAGAATTATATCATTCTGATTTCCCCTCCAAAACCCGAATTACTCTTTCTCTAAACATATCGTTTCCGCAATAAATAAATGTCATTGTTCTAAATATAGGCCTACAACATTATAAATGCTCTGAACGTATATAAAATATTGTAGACAACACATTACAAAATTAGGTTTAGTAACTTGCTGCTCTTAGAACACTCCTTGTTCTAATTTGAGCAACTCATTACTACACCTCAGGTTTTGTAACTAGTCTACTAAATGTATTCACGTAGACTTTCACGGCCGGAGTTGCTATGATGATCATGATGAAGATTTTCGGGCTGTAGGCCGTGGTCGTGAGGCTTGTAGTTCCCCGATGTTTCGCCAGAGACTTCCAGCCGCAGTCTCTGGCGAAACGTCGGGGAACTATAAGCCTCATGACCACGGCCTACAGCCTGAAAATCATCAAAATCATCATAGGCTAATAAATAACTATAATAAAACAATGGAAGCAAGAGAAAATAGAACTTAGTTAAACTTGTGACGGATTACACTATAGGCCTATAAGCTTTAATACAAAATTAAAATTAACTTATACATAGGCCTAGGGGCACGCCGTAGCATAGTGGTTAAGGCACTGCGCCACAAGCCCGAAGGTCGAGGGTTCAAGTCCCGGGGGGTCAGGATTTTTAAACTGACCCAAACCTTCTGGCGGCACTATGGCCCTGGGGTCGACTCAGCCTCTAACGGAAATGAGTACCAGACGCTTGTTCTGCGGAAAAGGCGGCCGTTACGCAGGGCTGACAACCCGGCTGACATCAAGTGCCGATTGTCCAGAAAAAGTGGGAGCCTTAACCTCCTACTACCCCAAGGGCCTCGCGAGGCCTGTAGTGGGACTACTTTACTTTATACATAGGCCTAATTTTGTTTTCGCTGCGGCCCAACACAAATAACAGCACGAAAATTTGTGCCAAGCTGTAGCTATTGTGTGTGTGTTGGAGAAATGCTTGCCCTACAAAGGATATCTGGTTGGGTTTAAGTTTGGATCGGAATAAATTGTGGTAGAGCTATGGATTCTCCTGTCAGTGGTTGTAAGTTGGTACACAAGAGACGATTTTGATGAAGGAGAGCGCTTCATTAAAAAATTCTTGTAGGTAGAAATAATTCTGATTTATTTAAAGTTTGGAGTACGAAGAAGATCAAGTAGATTCTGGTGGCAATATTGTTCACCATATGTTTAAAATCAATTCTTCTTATTCACAACGATAATTATTTTCATATATAGTATTAAATGAAAAATTTGTCAATTCTAAAGTCTGAGAAATCTCAAAATTGTATCTGAACAGCTCCTTGCTTACATTCAGAACAAAACGTTAATATAGGATGAATAAATTATAACCTTTTAAAATATAAAGTTCATTATTACGTCACGTGACATTCTTAATTTATATTGATTAATCATTCTATTAAATACAAGGTTAAATCCGAAAGATGACATAAAAAACTGTGTTTTTAATTTCAATCACAATTTAGTTTACTTTAATTTATGGGAGTATATAAAATAGATAAATATTTAAAGTTTAATAGAAATGTTTAAAAATCTGACAACATTGAATGAAAATTTTAAAAACATTATCTAGAACATAGCTACCATACCTACAATTCCCTAGTAAAGCTGCAAGCATAGCATGAAAATGCTATGATTGCAGTGAAGGACCTACCTTCGGGCAGAATTACTATGGATGGATGGATGGATCTAGATCATCCCTGTCTGGTAAAAATATGTATTATTATTATTATTATTATTATTATTATTATCATTATTATTATTATTATTATTACGGGTTAATTTGACAATAACTAACAGTTAAATATTTATATTTTTGATTAATGTTATGCCTAAGTATAAAAATAATTTTAAAATAGATAATTATATATAAGCTTTAATTGTATTAACTTATTATGGAAACATAAAACCGTGCTTTAGTGTGTACATGTGTATTTGTGTGTGTTTATTTGTGTGTGTGTGTGTGTGTTTATTTGTGTGTGTGTGTGTTTATTTGTGTGTGTGTGTGTGTTTATTTGTGTGTGTGTGTTTATTTGTGTGTGTGTTTATTTGTGTGTGTGTTTATTTGTGTGTGTGTTTATTTGTGTGTGTGTGCGTTTGTTTGTGTGTGTTTGTTTGTTTGTATGTGTGTGTTTGTTTGTATGTGTGTGTTTGTTTGTATGTGTATGTTTGTTTGTATGTGTGTGTTTGTTTGTGTGTGTGTGTTTGTTTGTGTGTGTGTTTGTGTGTGTGTGTTTGTGTGTGTGTGTGTTTGTGTGTGTGTGTGTGTTGTTTGTGTGTGTGTGTTTGTTTGTGTGTGTGTGTGTGTGTGTTTGTTTGTGTGTTTGTTTGTGTGTGTTTATTTGTGTATGTGTGTGTGTGTTTATTTGCGTGTGTGTGTTTGTATGTGTGTGACTCTGCAGTATGAGTTTGTGTGACGGTCTTGTTTTTTATGCTTAATATGATCTTCGCCTTTCTTTCACTTTGCATACAGTCTTTTTATCTTCACTTTCTCTCTCTTTCTCTTTTACAAAATAAATGACTTCTAAAAGTTTCAGCCATGTTCTTCTTGCTTTACACAATAATGACAATAATGAGATGTATTGAATTTCACATTGCAGTCCGACGAAACCCACGTCATCGAGCTGACATCCATAATGCCATTCCTGACTTGTCCCAGATGCGATAAACTTCTGGCAAAACCTACAGCCGTCTGCGAAGCAGGTCATACATTCTGCAAAACATGCATTTCTGATAAATGTTTAATTTGTTATATAAATGTCCTTAATGATGCAAGAAATCTTCCAATCGAAGACATCTGCAAGAAAATAGGGCATTCATGTCCAAACAAGGACAATGGTTGTAAGAATTTGATGACAAAAAAGATACTTGTTAGACATATATCGCGGTGTATCTACAAGGAGATGGTATGCCCAATGGGGATCATACCCGGTATGCATTGCGAATGGACTGGATTAAAAAGAGATATTCCTCACCATATTTTTCGTGATCACAGTGACATTGTTACAAGATCATCACATTTTTTAAGCATTGCCAGCAACAATGAAGCTCGATTTATGGTTTATGATAATGAAGTATTTATGTTCGGTAAATTTCGTTTAAAAAATGTTTGGTGTGCATTTGCGCAGAAAGCTGGTTTAACTGCAAAATCATATAAATGCATATTTAAAATACTTTCGAATGAAAATGACTCTGATACTAAAGTAATGACTTTCCCTGTTTATAGTTTTGGCGATGACTTAGAACGAAGGTTGGATTCAGAAGATGTTCTAAGTTTACATGATAATGAAAGTCCGAATTTCGGAGGAGAAAATGGAATATTTATGTGGACATACATTGAAGAAATTTCATAAAACTGATAAATTATCGTAGCTTATTGTAGATGAATAAATTATCGTTGGTTATTGTAGGTGAAATATAGTATTCGACTACACGTCGATTGGTAGATCACGTGATTTCCGTTTCGACTCAGCTTTATATTCAGTTCTTTTTTTAAACTTCGTTAAAACAGTAGAATTAGATATTTTTTTTTATAAAATTTGCAATCTTCTTGGCATTGTAATTTTTAACTTAATGTAGGACTATATCGAATGCCAAGAAGGGTTTGACAGGTAGGCATTTTCCTGCGTGTATCCTGATACAGAGTTTATCCTATTTATGGAATGTGACTGGATTTATTGTGTATTTTATATTAATTAAATAAGCGACTTTCATATATTTGAAATATTTATTAGCGTATATTTTTTGCTGTAAATTTGTATTTTCTCCTGGCTAAGTTTGGTCCTTTGCTTTTAAAAATGGGAAAAAGTTTGTATGCTTTATTTTAATGATTTCGTATAATGACAATTGTAATTTCTAATTACACGCATATACTTCATTAAGTTAAAATAACCATATGTTAAAAATATGTAAATTATAATATTGCCGTATGCCAATAAATGTCAATTTCAATACTATTTTGCAATTAATAATAAAATAATAAAAATAGAAATAATAATAAAAATAAAAAAGTATTGTGATTTCTTAAATAAACTAACTTGGTTTTACCTGAAACAAAATTAATTTTATTATTCCAAAAATCCTAGTTTTCAGCTTCTTCCATCAATTCACTTATATTTATACCCCTGATCCCGTCCTTCATCACTGCATGCCTGTCTTACTTTTCTTCTACTGTTTTCAGAATTCCGTTACAAAATCATTTTTGGAATGTTGTCTTCTCCCAATATTTTAACATGTCAAACCCATCTTAAAATTAATTCAGTTATACTTCAATAATGTTCTTGTCCATTTTCATCTCTCTAATTCTTTGGCTTCTAATTATATTTATTCTTGATTTTCTTGCCACTCTACGCCAATAGTCAATTCCAGTATCAAATTTATAATAATAATGACGATAATGATGATAATAATGATAATATGTTATGTTATTTATTATTTATGCACCTATATTTCTAATCACCTGTACATTCCACTTTCCTAGAAGAATGCTCCTTTTCCTTCTTAGACATTTTAACATTGTATATTATTTTTCGAACCAACAAGATCTAGCCTGATCAGCAAACCGCGAACCTGGAGGACCTGAAGATTTTTAATCAAGGTTCTCTTCCTTTAACCTAACTGCAAGGCAGTGCCCGTTACACTAGGCAGGGCACTTACAGAGTACTATCATCCAGGCATACTAAAACCGGACATTGGGACAAACTTAAATTGTGAATTTCATTTTTAAAAAAATGTTATGGTCATATTACGGATTCCCAACAAGAATACTAGAACCGGTGCGACGTGGTAGAAGAAGAAGATGGCGAAAAATAACGTGTATTGGTGGTGCTTTAAGTAGCATGAAGGGATAAGGATTAAATATGGAGATTAGAATGACAGAGATGAGGAGAATGGGAGATTAATTAAACGCAAGTAGAAGATATGAATAATTTCGAAACCTGCTAAATAAAATTAATAATAATAATAATAATAATGACTTAATAGGACAATTTTGCATTGTGCACGTTAGAACGGACCGTGGCTTACGTTTTATGATAGAATTATGTAGTTCTAAAATATATAAAAATATGTTTAACCTGTAATATTAGTGAAAAGGGAGATCTGGAAGAGGATTGTTAGGGAGGCCGTGACCCGACCTGACCAAATATGATGATGAGATAAAAACAATGTTCATGAAAGTCTCAATACTCTGATTATTTAATCTAAATGTATAATCTAGTTCGAGGTTGGCAACTTACGGGTCGCGAGCCAAGTATCTCTCTTTAACATGCCATTTTGGCATTTTTATTACAAATATCCAGATAATATGAAATGTAGTGGTCGTCAAGCTCTTCATATAAGGTTAGTGAAGATCGTGCTACAACATTTAGCCGGAAACTGGTCTCAATCGTTTTAATAAATATTATTTAAAATAGGACATTAGGCGCAGAAAGATCTGTAAACACTGAAAAAATATATAAATTAAATTATTATTATTATTATTATTATTATTACTTACTTACTTACTTACTCACTGGCACTATCGAACCCGTAGGTTCATGGCCGCGCGGACATAAGCTCTCCATACAACCCTATCCTGAGCTAATGCTTTCCAATCATTCCCTGTATAATCTACTTCCCTCAAATCATAGTTAATGTTATTCTCCCACCTCATTCTTGGTCTACCAACTGGGCGTTTTCCCTCTGGCTTTCCTACAAGAAGCTTCCATGCAAGTATTATTATTATTATTATTATTATTATTATTATTATTATTATTATTATTATTAAAATTTCCACCACTGTGATCTCGGGGTGGCGTCACTGCCTCGTAGGTATAGGGCCCGGACAAGTTTCCTGGCTGATAGCTTTTTTTGGGGGGGGGGTTCCTCACCCGTATGACAAATGCCAGGAAATGTTAAGACCCAAATGGTCCCTGAACATCATCATAATCATCACCATCATGTTTGCTGTGTTTGGTATGAATATGTGTGTGAATGATTTGTTTCGTCTTAACGTTGTGTCGTCTCGGAGCAGGCCCTGATGTTGAGCTGATCCCTCATTCAGGAAGACCCTCAATCTCTTTACGTGGACGAAAAAAAATGTGTGTGAGCCATAGTTTAAAAGCCGACAGGTGGTGCCACTGTGAGACCCGGGTGGAATGTAATGCTACAAAAGATGCCTAAATGGTGAGAGGTTAAAGTAAGTTAATGTAATAGAATTATGATGTGAAGCATGGAGTCTTACTTTAAGGAAGGAAAGAAGATTACGAGTATTTGATAATAAAGTTATTTGGAAAAGTTTTGGACCAAAAAGAGATGAACAGACAGGTGAATGCAGAAAACTACATAACAATGAGTTACATGATCTTTATAGGAATCCAGATATAATATGAACAGTTGAGTCTCGTAGACTGCGATGGGCAGGACATGTGGCACGAATGAGTTGACGTGCATAGAAGCTTCTTGTAGGAAAACCAGAGGGAAAACGCCCAAAAACCAAGAATGAGGTGGGAGAATACCATTAACCGTGATTTGAGGGAAGTAGATTATACAGGAATGATTGAAAAACATTAGCTCAGGATAAGGATGTATGGAGAGCTTAAGACTGCACGGCCATGAATCTACAGGTTCGATAGACCCCTGTGAGTAAGTTAGTTATTAGCGTTATACGGAATTGTTGATCCCTTAAAATGGTGTTTACTAGTCCTAATAAACATTTTGTTATTTTTTACTAATATAATACTTTTGGTGTGTTTCGTCTTAAATGTTGTGTTATCTCGGAACAGACCTTGGCGTTGAGCTGACCACTCATTCAGGGATAACCTCCATGTCTTGTATGATGAAGAAATGTATGCATGTGATCCATAGTTAAAATTCCTCTCCCGACAGATCGTGCAACGTAAAAGTAGCTATAAGATGAGAACTGAAACTGCAGTAATGTAATGGGATGTCCCGCGCTGTAGCCCGGGTGGTTAAGGCAGGAAGCCTTGACACAGAGATATGGGACTATCGCTTGTTCGAGTCTCCATGGAGGGAGAAATTTTCTCGTGGTATTTCGGCAGGTCTACGGTTCGATTCGTGGTTCAGACATTAATTTTTCTTTTCACAATATCATTAAAATATTATAATATTATCCATTATTGGAACTGTGTTAAAATATCAGTATTGGAAAATGTTATAACGACATAATAAGAGAAGTAGCAAATCAACATACGCTTTTAATAATAATGATGATAATAATAATAGTACATTATTATTTATTTGTGTTTTTTTTATTTTAACAGGTTTCACATCATCTTCCTGTCCATATTTAATCTACTGTCATTCTCCTCCATATCCCTCTGATATCCCAATCTCATCATCATCATCATCATCATCATCACTCCAGGGATTAGGCAATTGCCCGTTCCGACTTCATAATGCATCAGCCCAACGTCTTCTAGGCTTCCAACATCACGCCTTCCTCTTGCTTGATAATTTCTTGCTAACAATGGATATCTCTCCTTACTCATTCCATCCATGTGATCAATCCATTTCTGTCTGTAATTCGTGACTTTATCCAATAAAGGCTGTACTTTCAATTCTTCTCTTATATCCTCATTTCTTATTCTATCAAGTCTTGTACATCCTTTTACTTGTCTTAGGAACCTCATCTCCGCCGTCTGTATTCTATCCTTCTGTCTTATCCCAATCACCATCGATCAATTTTTTCCTTTCAAGCTGCTCAAAACACCATCAATGCACATTATTTTTGGCTGCCCTCTTCTTCATTACCAAGCGGCGTCCATTCTAGTATTCTTGGGGATCTGTCATTATTTTTACCTGACCATACAATTTTAACGGTTTGTTTTTCACGAAATTCATAACTCAAGTTTACACATTTATTTTTTAATTATAATGTTTCTTATTTTATATATTCTACAAATAATAATAATAATAATAATAATAATAATAATAATAATAATAATAATAATAATAATAATATAATAATAATATCACCATTATTATCATGCACAACAGCTATAATAAAGCCTAAAGCCCGCGCCACCTTCATGCTTCGTCCATTTGGCCCGCTTTATAAATAAGTTTTGGCGGCCCTAGTCTACACAATCAAAAAGTGTCTACACAACATAGGGTTACAACTTGATAGTTAGCTCAGAAAAAAAAAAGTTTATATTTTATTTGCGATGTATTGCTTGTATCGTAGTAAAAATGTATAAACAATTACATCGATCAGTGCAACTTACCTACCAAGGAGTTAATATTAGATTTCAAAAACATTTGTGTTGTTTATATCATCATCATCATCATCTGCATTCATGGATTAGGTCTGTTGACCCGTTCCTTGTTTATATCATTTTCGTTAAATAATAATTCATGTTTACATTTGCTAATAAACTGGAATGACAAGTTCAGCAGGGTTGAAACAGCTGAGTACAAGCAATGGTATGTATCAGCTGTATAGAGTATACACCCTCCACTCCATCTAGTAACGCTGAAAATGTCCAAAATTGTAAACATTAAAATTATTACCTAAATATTGCTGTTAGAAAAATATGTGAGGACAATTTTTAAATTCTTTATGACATCATAATGTTACTTACACTCTGTAGAATGCTTCATATATATATGTGTGTGTGTTCAGTTTTAGCTTCAGAACATGTTTTATCTTTATATATATACATACAGGGAATCCATTTTAAGCAGAAACCATTTTACAGCGTTACAGCGGCTCTCAGTTTGCCCGCTATTGTGCTTGCACCGGCGGGGAGCGCGTTTCGTTACTACCGGCAAATGAAGACAGAAGCTAAAAATTACAAATAACTCAACTTATTAGATTATTATAAAAAAAATAGACCTACACATAGAGGCTTATTACCCACCATTTATTTGAGATTTTATTTGAGATTTGAGGTTTATTTGAGAAATTTCAGCAGTCTAGTCACGGCGGTAGAATGATGCGAGGTTTCCTCTTAAAATGTATTCTCTCTATGTATGTATATTTATACACTGTATAAATAAAATTCTTCTGCATTTGTGTTTGTCACCCTACTCCACCTAAACGACTGGATCGATTTTGATGAAATTTTGTTTGTGTGTGTGTGTCTGATTGGGTCATCGAGATTCCTATCTCTAATACCATTAGCTCTAGGAATTCACCTGAAGTGCAAATTTAAAAATCGCTCTAGCTGTGACATTTTTGTAAGTTTCACAACGAAACTCAGTACATCATATTAAAATAAACCGACGTAGGTATTATCCAAAAATGAGCAAAATCAGACAATTAGAACTGGAGGTTTACTTGAAACCCAAAATTAAAAACTGCCTAAACCGATTTTGATAAAATTTTGTGCGTGTGTTTGAATGCGTTCCTGGATGGTTTAGATTCACATAACTTTCACTGATTTTCTGATAATACCTTCTCGGTTTATTTTAAAAGCGTATACCGGTACTGAATTCCGTTGCGGGAAAAAAAAAAAAAAAGATCACTAGAGGGATTTTAATAAAAGCATGCTATTTTGCATTACACGGACTCTTATATCAACTCCTTTCAAAATACGTTAAACTGAAAATATATAAAACTGTTATTCTACCACTTATATTATATGGATGCGAAACACACTGCTACGAACAGGTATATCCGTTGGCAAAGAAAATGCTTGCCGTGCTATGGGTGTGTATATCCATTCTCAACTCCAAACGTCTGTTAGTTATATAATACGTATTGCATTGCTTTCAAACTAAGCAGGCAAATACTGTCATCTCTTAGGAACCTAAATAAACTTTTTCCATATTTCTCCCTGCATTGAACAAGGAGGGTTTTAATGTCTGGAAATATCTCAGCAGTGAAAAGGTTAAGAGAGGAAAGGAGATTACGAGTATTTGAGAATAAAGTTCCTAGGGAAAAAAATGGACCAAAGAGAGATGAACAGACAGGTGAATGGAGAAGACTTCATAATAATGAACCACATGGTCTTTATAGGAAGCCAGCTATAATAAGAACAGTTAAGTCTAGTAGACTGCGATAGGCAGGACATGTGACACAAATGGGGAATGAAAGACGTTCATGGAAGCTTCTTATGGTAAAATCAGAGGGAAAAGACCCAGTTGGTAGATGAATGAAGTGGGAGAATAATATTAACCATGCTTTGAAGGAAGTAGATTATACAGGGAATGATCGAAAAATTTTAGATGAGGACAGGGATGTATGGAGGGAGAGTTTATGTAGTTTGTTAGTTAGAGGGATTTTTATTTTCTTTTCAGGTGAAACTTCTGCAGCTAGTGGTCCGATTTTACTTGGTTAACGAACTCGATCTTCAAGTTTTTAATTAATTGTCATATGCCAAGTTTGGTATTGATTATATATAAGTCCACCGCTGTGGTCTCGAGGTAGCGTGCTGCCTTGTCATGCAAGCGGGCCCGGGTTCGATCCCCGGTCGGGGCAGTTTTTCTGGGTGAGGTTTTTATCGGGGTTTTTCCTCACCTGTAAGACAAATGTCAGGAAAACTTTAAGGCCCAAACGGTCCCCGAAATCATATGGCCATCATCCTTATCATTATCATCCTTACCATTATCATTATCATCATCATCCTTCACCGGTGTGGAAAGCAACGGGAAGCTACCACACCTACACAATTCCCTAGTAAAGCTGCAAGCATAGCATGAAAATGCTTCGGGCAGAATTACTATGGATGGATATATATATATATATATATATATATATAGTATTAAGAAACGTTTCTTGGGTTTTCCGCATCAAGGATTCATGGTTAGCTTCTGGCCGCTAAATCCAACGTTTAGACATGATCCCACATTATTAAGTAATGATTGGTAGGTTCGAATTATTGGTCTAGGTTTTTTATATCTAAAATATATTTTTTAACATAACATATATATATATATATATTATATTATATTCTTTATATATCTATCTATATATCTTTCTGTGCCTAAAGTCTTATTTTCCATCTTCTCCATGCCTCCAGTCCTGTTGTTCTCATTCCAGTTCTTATTTCTTGCATCCATGAGTTTCAACGTCTTCCTTTCCTTTTCTTCCAGGTGGACACCATTCCTATGTTTTTCTGGGTTACCTTCCTTCTTGCATTCGTCGTACATACCCATTCTAATTTAATTGCTTATGTCTTATATAATCTACTACTGAATATCTAATATATATATATATCATCATCATAGTACATTCACGAATTTAGGCCATTTGTTGACCTGTTTCGGCCTCAAGAGAAACACCATCCAGAAGTCTTTTGAGTGGACGTCCTGGTCTTCTTCTTCCTGCAGGTTGATATCTTAACATTTGTTTGGGTATTCTGTGATCTTCCATTCGATGAACATGTTGCATCCATCTTGACTTATAATCAGAAATTTTGTTTTCTAAAGATTCCATGTGTAATTCTTCTAAGATGTCTTCATTTTTTTTTTGTGATCTAGTAGTGTGTATCCTGCAGTCCTCCGAAGATATCTCATTTCAGCAGATCTAAGTCTCTGTATATCCTTCTGTTTCAACGTCCATACTTCGCTACCATACAAAAGAGTTGGAAGAGCCAGTGTTTTATACACTTTCAGTCTTGAATGCTTTTGGACTAACTGTGGCTTGAAGATAGAATTTATTAACCCTAAAATTCTTAAAAATTTAGATATTTTTGCATTTACATCCTTTTCTTCTTGATATGAGATATTGCATCCTAGATATGTAAAATTATTCACCTGCTCCAAAATTTTATTGTCCAGTACAATTTTACTTCTGACAGGATCTACACCTTGAAATGCCATAATTTTTGTCTTTTCTGTAGATATCTTTAATCCATATTCTGCTGTAATTGTGTTAAGTTCATACAGACCTTTCTGTAGATTATCTTCGGAATTTGCTATTATTATTTGGTCATCTGCAAACAATAGGGTGTTTAATTTTCTATTTTCTGATATTCTTATTCCAAATTTATATGTTTTGTTCCAGCAACATATTACTTCATTGATATAAATTGCAAAAAGTGTTGGGGATAGGGGGCAGCCTTGTCTCACACCACGATTTATAATTCCTTCTTCAGAAAATCTGTTATTTAATTTAATCTTTATGGTATTGTCTTTGTAAATATTTTGTATGTTCTGCCGAAGTAAATTTGGTATATTTCTGTCTTCCAATATATTTAAGCCCTCCATGGTATCTTTACCTTGTCGTGGTGGAGTGGCTTGTGTGCTTAAATGATCCTGAGAGCTATGCCGGCGGTAGCATTGCTGCCGATAGGGTTACCCATGCCGGACTGGTCGAAGGTGATAAGCCAGACGAAATAAGTACCTTGGTCGAAAGAGTGACGATCTTTCACCGTAAAAATACAACCGTCAAGAAATGCGGACATGGGTTCTACTGGGGTAAAATTTTCCGGAGGTCAAATAGTCCCCCATTCGGTTCTCCGGGCGGGGACTACTTCAGGGAACCCATGCCAAAGGCTCAAACACAGGGACATGTTCCTAGGAACATGGAATGTTAGGACTTTATACAATAGCGGGGCACTAGAGATATTAACGCGGGAATTGGATAAATCGCCCTTGGATATAGTCGCTTTACAGGAAGTTAGGTGGCCAGGAGAAGGTAGTCAGGAATCAGGAAGCTTTGCATTATACTATGGGGGTGCAGAGAAGACCTGCATTTGGAACGGGTTTTTTAGTCAGAAGGAGGATCCTATCCGCTATCCGAGATATTAAGTTTGTTAGTGATAGGATATCATACATAATTCTAAAGGGTAAACGACATGATTTTATAATTGTAAATGTACATGCCCCCACAGAAGATAAAGATGACAAGATCAAGGATGAGTTCTATGAAGAATTAGAATGCTTATTTGATAGCCTTTCACGATATCATATGAAAATTGTCTTAGGAGATTTTAATGCAAAAGTGGGGCAGGAAGATATATTCAAACCAACAATAGGCAAATTCAGTCTTCATGAAGATAGTAACGACAACGGGGTTAGATTAGTCACATTTGCCACATCAAAGAATCTCATTGTTAAGAGCACAACATTTCAGCATAAGGATATTCATAAATACACCTGGACGTCCCCAGATGGAGAAACTCGGAACCAGATAGATCATGTATTAGTGGATAAACGCTGGCACAGTAGCATCATTGATGTTAGATCAGTTAGAGGGACAGACTGCAATTCAGATCATCATCTGGTCAGGGTGAAAATCAGACAACGGCTATCGCTTATGAGAGGAACAAACGCTAAAGATGATTCTGTAAAATATGAATTAAAAAACTTGAAAAATGATGAAATGCGGCAAGAATACCAAATCAAAATTGCTAATAGATTTGAAGTACTGGAATCTTCAGATGACAATGTGGCAAACGAAGAAGAAACTGATATAAATAAAGAATGGGAGGCTATAAGAGATACTATTAAATTGTCAGCATCAGAAAGCATTGGTTGTTTAAAAAAGAGGCAAAACAAGAAATGGTTTGATGAGGAATGTGCCGACATTGTAAAGAAAAGAAAGCTAGCAAAAATGAAATGGTTACACGAGCCAAATGAGGTAAATTTAGAGCAATTGGGTAGTGTTAGACGGGAAACCACCAAGTTACTAAAGAGTAAAAAGAGGGAATATTTGAGAGAGAAGATTAATGATCTTGAAATGAATGCAAAAAATAGGAACATTAGAGAATTATATCAGGGAATTAGTATAGAGAAGAAAGGGGTTTCAGGCTAGAACAAACATAATTCGGAATGAAAATGGGGATATGATTGCAGATTCCAAGAGTATATTAAATAGATGGAAAAGTTATTTTAATCAGCTATTAAATGTACATACAGAACAGGACATTGAGGAGGATAAGTTACAGACAGCAGAAATGCTAGTCGCAGAGCCAAGTGCATTAGAGGGTTGAAATGGCAATTGAAAAATTGAAGATGTATAAAGCATCAGGTTCAGATGAGATCCCAGCAGAACTGATAAAATCAGGGGGAGAAAAATTGATGGACAAGATACGCTGGTTGCTTAGTATGATTTGGGAAAAAGAAGCTCTTCCAGATGAATGGAAGGAATCAATTATCGTACCAATTTATAAGAAAGGAGATAAAACTGATTGCAACAACTATAGGGGCATCTCATTACTTTCAACTTCGTACAAAATTCTAACAAATATATTAGTAAGCAGACTTACTCCCTATATTGATGACATTCTAGGAGATCATCAATGTGCATTTAGAAGAAACAGGTCTACAACAGATCAGATTTTTAGTATAAGACAGATTTTAGAAAAGAAATGGGAATATAATGGTACTGTACATCAACTATATGTAGACTTCAAAAAAGCATATGATTCAATTAAGAGGGAGAAGTTATATAGTATCCTGCTGGAGTTCGGAATTCCTAAAAAGTTAGTTAGACTTATACGAATGTGTCTAAATGGCTCAACGAGTAGGGTGCGTGTAGGCAAACAGTTTTCAGACACTTTTGAAATCCAGAATGGGTTGAAGCAAGGAGATGCACTATCTCCTCTACTATTTAATTTTGTACTAGAGCATGCCATTAAATCTTTAGAGAATGAGGAAGGCTTACAACTGAATGGTATTAATAAGCTGTTAGTTTATGCTGATGATGTAGTACTACTGGCCGATAGCGAGGAGATACTAAAGGCCAACACGCACACACTATTGAGTAACACTAAGAAATTAGGACTGGAAGTAAATATCAGTAAAACTAAATATATGGTCACACGTAGAAATACATTATATAATGGAAATGGACAGCTAATGACAAATGAGGGAAATTTGAGGAATTGGCTGAATTCAAATACCTAGGAACAATAATCACAAATAGGAATGAGATGCACAAAGAAATTAAACATAGGCTCAATTCTGGAAATGCATGCTATTATGCATTGCAGAGACTTTTGATGTCCCAACTCCTTTCAAAAAACGTTAAGCTGAAAATATATAAAACTATTATTCTACCAGTTATATTATATGGGTGCGAAACATGGACTCTTACTTTAAAGGAGGAAAGGAGATTACGAGTATTTGAGAATAAAGTTCTTAGAAAAATTTTTGGACCAAAGAGAGATGAACAGACAGGTGAATGGAGAAGACTACATAACAATGAACTACATGGTCTTTATAGGAAGCCAGATATAATAAGAACAGTTAAGTCCCGTAGACTGCGATGGGCAGGACATGTTGCGCGTATGGGGAATGAAAGACGTGCATGGAAACTTCTTGTAGGAAAGCCAGAAGGAAAACGCCCAGTTGGTAGACCAAGAATGAGGTGGGAGAACAACATTAACTATGATTTGAGGGAAGTAGATTATACAGGAAATGATTGGAAAGGATTAGCTCAGGATAGGGATGTATGGAGAGCTTATGTCCGCGCGGCCATGAACCTACGGGTTCGATAGTGCCAGTGAGTAAGTAAGTAAGTAATATATTTAAGAGTTTTGATCTCTTGACTGTGTCGAATATATATATATATATATATATATAGGCTATATTGGTCATGGTAATATTCAGTGTCTGTTAAATAGGATCGTGAAAATCTAAAAAAAAAAAAAAAAAAGTCGAAAATATTTTCTTGAGAAGAACCTCAGTATCTTAATTCCTTCGAAAATTACTACAATAAAAATAATCGGTTTCGGCAAAAAATAATATATTTTCGCTACGAATTTGAATAACCTAATCAAGTCGATTTCCCCAAACCTCTAAACCAAAGTAATTCGTTATGAAATGTACAATAAAAGTATAATTAAAAATCACAATTTAAAAACGCAATAGAATAATTATGACACGAATAAAGATGTCAGATATAGCTAGCAGAGATATAAATTTAAAAAAACTTAAATTGTTATTTTATGTACCGATACTGGCTCTATAAATGAGCGGTGTTGTTGTTTTGAGAATTCCATGAATAAAGAAGTATAAATATAATAATAATAATAATAATAATTTAATAATTATATTTATTATTATTTTAAAAACATTTATAGGTTTTGCAATTTTATTTTAATCAGATGAAAGTTCGTTAACGTTGATTTTGAATGAAATAATGATTGACGCGCATTCTGGCGGCATATTTCTTTACTTCCAGCAATGCTTGAATTATTGTCGAAGAATTTCCATCATTGCATCTGCTACTTTTACGATGGCAACCGAAATGGTAAGTCAATTTAAACATGGGTCTCTCTACCACTCTAATTTTTTTTGTCGTATTTTGTTTTTATTTACAATTGCGATAACTTGGATCAGTATTTTTTAAATATTAATTTAGATATCTCAGCTTCTATGTTTACAACATAAAAATAAGTATAAGGCATATTGTAATTAAAATTTAACTCTTAAATAGGGAATGTATCCATAGGATGCACTGGTTTAATTTTCAATGTGTCTAATTATTATTCCTTGAAAGTAAATAATAGATCATCGGTTGATTAATGTCTTTGACATCGTCCGATTCCTAATAGCCAATTTTGTCGGTCCATCCAATCTCCTGGTTGTAGATGTTTCTCCTTCATATATAACCATATTCCCTGACTCCAGGAGGTTTTAGGTCATCCTCTTCTTCGTCTTCCCTCAGGTTTCCATTCCAAAACAGATTTTGGTAGTCGATCCTCTTTCATTCGCTGGACATGTCCATGTAAATAATAATAATAATAATAATAATAATAATAAATTCGTTATCTCACTCGTACAATTTCTCTTGCTAGAACGTGGAATTTCCTTCCACCCTATGTCAGAGACTGCCAAACTTTACCGTCTTTCAGAAACAAATTGAAATTAAAATTACTAACAGAAACAACTCACTAATATTACTTTCTAAAAATTAATAATGCGTTTTTTTCATTATTTAATAAAAATGGATTTAAGATTCGTTAATATTTTTAACTAATGTCTTGTATAAAAAGCATAGATTTATTCATTATAGTTTATTACGTTCTTTGTATTTTTTCTTTCTTTTCTTTTTATGTATAGTAGATTCGAGCTGTTATTCCTTTCTGTATTCATCCTATCATTAATTTAATTTTAATTGTATTTAATTTCATTGTATTATTAGACATTATTTTCATTATTATTCAATTTGACAGATAATTATTTAGTACGACTACTTATTGTAATTTTTTGTATTTATATGTAACATACGTTTGTCCTGGTGAGTGGAAGAGAAGGCCACATGGCCTTAACCCCACCAGGCTAAATAAATAAATCTAAAAAAAATCTAAATATTCAATTTATTCAATAATTTTGTCGACGTTTTCAATCCCCTTGTGTGAGATCATTTTAAAGACATTTTACGTTACCAGTAATGCATTTTGACTGAGATAACGAATTAATTATTATTACTGATTTAATTTACATAAAATATTTTATTTACTACTGTATTCCATACAGTAGGCCTAATTCAATTTTATTCGTGATATTTACTCGAATGTTTAAATCACGGGTTTAGATTGTTTCCATCTCCACATCTAAAAAAATTAAAATAAATTACATCGTAATTTTCTCCATTTATCGTAATTTATTTGGACCAAAGTAACACACACACAACCATAAATACATACAAAATCTGCGTACATACATCAGGGTGTTCCAAGACATAGAGGAGTTTATTTTTATTCATTTCTTTTTTTTTGCAAAATCAAATACGCATACCCTCTATTTCTTTCTGTCTAAGCTTAATAACTCACAAAAAATATTATTTCGATTGGATCATGACACCCGTCCCGACATCATACCAAACATGAGACATGAAATTGTTTTACTGGGTTGGTATAGAAGTATTCTAGAACTAAAACTTTATTTAGTATATAAAACTTCAATATACCCAAAACGTATAATTATTTACTATTTTACAATAAAAAATTATTGTTCAAATATTTTCAAAGTTTGCTAGTACTGACGTGTTTCGAAGTAAGTCGGCACGGCTTGCTATGGTCTTAGGTACACCAAATTGCACTGGATTTAACATTATAAAAATAAATTAAGAGGATATGCGTGGAAATAAAAAAGCTTCATTTCTCTTTCGGGGCACCCTGACATACGCCTACATACATACATACATACATACATGCTCAGATCGCTTTGACATTCTAAATCAGTAATTCGCCCGTTTTTTTTTATTTGCTCTACTTTAAATACACGTATTACATCCCACAAAAGGTTCGAAACTATATCGTGTGTGTATGTGAGTGTGTAAATGTGTATTGTTGCTCTTGTGTGTGTGTGACTCTGAAGTATGTTTGTGTAACTCTCTTGTTTTTGTGGTTAATATATTCACCTTTTTTACCTAGCGTACGGAATATTTATCTTTCAGTTTCTCTCTCTCTTTTATAAAATAAATGACTACTAAAAGTTTCAGCCATTTTCTTCTTTATTTACAGAATAATGAAATAAATTTATTGAATTTCGCATTGCAGTCGGACGAATCGTGCACCATCGAGCTGACATCCATTTTGTCATTCCTGAGTTGTCCCGGATGCAAGAATCTTCTAGCCGTCTGCGAAACAGGTCATGCATTCTGCAAAACGTGCGTTTCTGACAACTGTTCAATTTGCAATTTAAAGTTCCTTCAAGATACAAGAAATCTTCCAATAGAAGGCATCTGCAAGGAAATAGGATCCCCGTGTCCAAACAAGAACAATGGCTGTAATTATGTGACAACAAGCAACTTTCTTGCTAAACATGAATCTTCGTGTACCTACAATGAGGTTGTATGCCCAATGGGAAAAGCACCCGGTATGTCTTGCGAATGGTCTGGATTAAAAAAAGGTATTTCAGATCATATTTTACACGATCACGCTGACCTTGTTAAAAAAGAATCAAAAATCTTTAGCAACATCTGCAGCAATGAAGCCCAATTTATGGTTTATGATGATGAATTGTTTATGTTTTGTAAAGTCCGTGAGGATGGTTTTTGGTGTGCATTTGTGCAAAGAGCTGGTTTTTCTTCAAAATCATACAAATGCTTATTTAAATTACTTTCAAACAAAGATGGCACTTTTACTGTAGAATTGGCTTTCCCTGTTTTTAATTTTGACGATGATATCGAACTAAGGTTATATTCTTCTGATGGCCTAATTTTACGTGACGATGAAAGTCCAGATTTTGGAGGAGAAACTGGACTGATTATGTGGGTATCCGTTGAAGAAATTTCACAAAACTGAACAATCATCATAGTTTATCATTGGCCAAAAAGATCGTATTCGATTGGTAGAGCGTGCTTTTTCAGTTTCGATTCAGTTTTATATTGTTCCATTTTTTAAAATATTAGTTTAAACAGTAAAATTACATTTTTTAAATAAACTTTAGAATCCCCTTGGCACTGTAATTTTTAATTTAATATTAATCCAAAGTCACTAAGGGTTTGATAGGTAGGCATTCTCCTGCGTGTATCCCAATACAGAGTTAATGCTATTCGTGGAATGTGACTTTGGATTTATTGTGTTTTATATGTTAATTAAATAAGTGAAGTTTTATATATTTAAAAAAATAATGGTCAATAATTTTTGCAGTAAATTTGTTTTTCCTTCTGCCTAAATTAGGTCCCTTTATTTTAAAAATGGCAGAAAACTTTTTGATGCTTTATTTTAATATTATTTCAATAATGATAATTGTAAGTTTTAATCACATACACGCTTCGAGTTAAAATAATTGTGCTAAACATGTGAAAATTGTATAAATTACAGTAGATAACCATATGCCAATAAATGCCAATTTGATTACTGTTTTATAATGAAAAAAATAATAATGAAATAATAATTGTTCTAAATTTTTTAATAAACTGCAGAAGTTTTTCCTTCAAATAAATAAATTTTATTCTTCCTAAAATCCCACTTTTTTGCTTCTTCTTCCATCAATTCAATTATATTCATACTCCTGATCCCATCCTTCCATTATACCTGTGGTTCTTTTTTCCCTTCTGTCTTCAGCAAAATCATTTTCAGAATTCTGTATTCTCCTAATATTTTAACGTGTATCAAACCCATTTTAAAATCAATAGTTATACTTAAAGACTGTTCTTATCCATTTTCATCTCTCTAATTCTTTGGTTTCTAATCTTATTTTATTCTTGAATTTCTTGCCGCTCTTCGCTAATAGTCAATTCCAGCATCAAATTTATACTTGATAAAAGCTATTATAATATAATAATAATAATAATAATAATATGGTATTATTTATCCACTTGTATTTCTAATCGCTTATACATTCCTGTTCCTAGAAGAATGGTTCTTTTCCTTCGTCTAGTATTTCATTCTTAGACATTTTAGCGTTATATATATATATATATATATATATATATATATATATATATATATATATATTAACTAACAGGAGCTAGCCTGATGCGTCATCCCTTAACCTGGAGGACCAGGAGACTTTTAATCAAGGTTACCTTTCTTTATCTGTTAACGAACCAACGCCTAACTGCAAGCCAGCTGTACCTGCAACCCTAGGCAGGGGCTCTCACAGAGTACTATCAGCCTGGCATGCTGAACCCTGTTTTTTTTTAATAACGAGGTTATTACCCCCCTCCCTTCACAGTTTTGGGACAAACTTCAATTCTGAATTTCATTAAAATTGCAAAATGGTATGGTCATGTAAAAATAATTATAGGAGACAGATTCCCAACAAGAATATTAGAATGGATGCCATTTGCTAGAAAAAGAGGATGGCGAAAAATAACGAGAATTTATGGTATTTTAAGTAGCATGAGGGGAGAAAGGATTGAAGGATGGAGATTAGAATGACAGATGTGTAATTGGACACAAGTATATGATGTGAAATATTGCGAAACCTGCTAAATAAAATACATTAATAACAATAATAATGATCCCTAATGGCTGTTGATACGAAAAATATGCATTGTGCACGTTAAAACGGACCATGGGTTGCTTAGGTGCTATAAGAGCACAGACTGTAAAATATATCTAACTTTATAGATTATATTTCCAGGTTAGGTGTGTTGACAATTTTTTTCTTCGCGATGACTAACGGCATCGTTAATTACAATATCCTACGTCGTAATTTTTCTTGCATCTCGATACATTTGGGTTCGTTAGATCAAGATTTTGGTAGATTACGATTTCAATAATAAACATAAGCTCAATTCTGGAAATGCGTGCTATTATGCATTACAGAGACTCCTGACGCCCCAACTCCTTTAAAAAAAAATTAAACTGAAAATATATAAAACTATTATTCTACCAGTTATATTATATGGATGCGAAACATGGACTCTTACTTTAAGGGAGGAAAGTAGTTTGAGTATTTGAGAATAAAGTTCTTAGGAAAATTTTTGGACCAAAGAGAGATGAACAGACGGATGAATGGAGAAGACTACATAACGGTGAATTACATGGTCTTTATAGAAAGCCAGATATAATGAGAACAGCTAAGACTCGTAGACTGCGATGGACAGGACATGTGGCACGAATGAGGAATGAAAGACGTGCATGGAAACTTCTTATAGGAAAACCAGAGGGAAAACGCCAAGTTGGTAGACCAAGAATGAGGTAGGAGAATAACTATGATTTGAGGAAAGTAGATTGTACAGTGGATGATTGGAAAACATCGGCTCAGGATAGGGATGTATGGAGAGCTTATGTCCGCGCGGCCATGAACCTAGGGGTTCGATAGTGTCAGTGAGTTAGTTAGTTAGGATTTCAATAATCTAGTTACATTCAGTTCACGTTACCAAACCAATCTTCAGATTTTGGATGCTGCAATACATTGGAGAACTGCGGTATCGATTAATACATCGCGACTAGATATAGTTCTTATAAAGTAAAGTGATCCCACAACAGGCCTCAGGAGGCCCTTGGGGTAGTAGGAGGTTAAGGCTCCCACTTTTTCTAGACAATCGGCACTTTATATCAGCCGGGTTGTCAGCCCTGCGTGACGGCCGCCTTTACCCCCAGAACAAGTGTCTGGTACTCATTTCCGTTAGAGGCTGAGTCGACCCCAGGGCCATAGTGCCGCCAGAGGGTTTGGGTCAGTTCAAAAATCCTAACCCCAACAGGACTTGAACACTCGACCCTCCGGCTTGTAGCTCAGTGCCTTAACCACTACGCTACGGCGTGCCCCTATGATAGGAATTCTGTTTTCCCGTGATTCTTAGTTCTCTTCCCAGAATCCATATTGTTTATATCACTAATTTTATATTAATTTATGTAAAAGTCTAATTAATTTAATTTGCCTTTAAAATGATTAATTTTAATTACTTTCAAAATCATTAAAAGGGGGCACATCGTAGCGTAGTGGTTAAGGCACTGAGCTACAAGCCGGAGGGTCGAGGGTTCAAGTCCCGTTGGGGTCAGGATTTTTAAACTGACCCAAAGGCCTCTGGCGGCACTATGGCCCTGGGGTCGACTCAGCCTCTAACGGATATGAGTACCAGACGCTTGTTCTGGGGGTAAAGGCGGCCGTCACGCAGGGCTGACATAAAGTGCCGATTGTCTAGAAAAAGTGGGAGCCTTAACCTCCTACTACCCCAAGGGCCTCCTGAGGCCTGTTGTGGGATCACTTCACTTTATGTATCATAAAAAGATCCTCTACCTCCTAGTTTCCTACCAACACCACTTCGGTGACTGCTGGGTAGGATTTCTGAAGGTAGGCTACGTAAACATTTTCTGTCGTCTTTTAAACGATTACCTCAATAGCTTCGGAATTCTCTAAAATAAATATTAACTTTTATTCTTTAAATAATGGCATTCTACAAAAATATCTAAACCTTTTTAATTTGGCCAATACCTAAAGAGAATGTCCACCGCTGTGGTCTCGGGGTATGTACTGCCTTGTCACGCAGCGGGCCCGGGTTCGATCCCCGGTCGGGACAGTTTTTCTGGGTGAGGTTTTTATCGGGGTTTTCCTCACCTGTAAGAAAAATGTCTGGAAAACTTTAAGGCCCAAACGGTCCCCGAAATCATATGGCCATCGCAATCATCATCATTCATATTCATCTTAGGTTAGGGACTCTCCTGGCGCACCATTATCATCATCATCACCCATCATATCATCGGGGCAACGTAACCCCGCCTTCCAGGCGCCCCAACCTCAGAAGTGGGTTACAAGTACGCCATGCCAGGAGAGAAACCAGGAATGTCGAAAGACAACCTGGGGCATTTGAAAAAAGAAAAACCTAAAGAGATTCAACATCATAGAAAATGCAAGCTGTAGGCCTAATTGTGAAATTAGCAATCAAAGTGTAGAATATATTAGGCCTATATTAGATTGTCCATTGTTCTGGAACGAAATTACATGTTTTCTAAGTAACATCGCCTGTTTAAGTAAACCACCCATTGCAGAAGTGCTTATGATAAAAAGAAATTAGACTTTTTAATGTTTTCATGAATAAAATTCATAAAAAAACTTTAATTTTAGATACAAAAATAATATAACAACACAAATTTGATAAAATATAACCCTAATGTACCTTAGGTGAAATAGGGTTTATATGTTTAGGATATTTTAAAAATGTATACCTTTTCCCAGCCGAGTTCCAGTTCTAATGTGAACAAACCAGATGTATAATTGCATTTTCATTGGTCGAATAATGTTTTTGCCTTCAGGCATGTGAGAAAATGTAGTTCGCCCTCTAACATTATAATAATATAATAATAATAATAATAATAATAATAATAATAATAATAATAATAATACTTTATTTATTCTGGCAGAGTTAAGGCCATAAGGCCCTCTCTTCCACTCAACCAGCACAAATACAAATAAATATTCGACAAATATAGATATACACTGTACTAATTATAAACAGTTAAAGATACAATAAATGTAGCAATGTAAATGTCATGTACAAACAACATTTTATAGGGTAATAACAATAATGATACGATAATAATAATAATAGTAATAATAATAATAATAATAATAATAATAATAATAATAATATAAATATGATACATTATACGGGGAACACCAATTAATATATATATCTTACACTGGATAATAATGAAGTCGAGTTTAGAGCAAATATAAATTTAGATTTCTTTTAAAAAGATGCCAATGTCCGGCAGCCTCTTATTTCTTGTGGTAGGGAATTCCAGTTGCGAGAAGTGGAGATGGTATATGACATGGAGTGATGTGATGTCCTATGTTGCGGTATATTAAGTAAGAGACTATGTTGTGATCTTGTGTTTAAGTTATGGTTTGAGGATAGATACTGGAAACGGGATGATAAATAATTGGGAATCGAGGTATGTAGGATCTTAAATAGGAGAATTAGACAGTGCGATTTTCTTCTCTTTTTTAGATGTAGCCATGACAATTCGTGGAATAATGGAGAAATGTGATCGTATTTTTGAACATTAAATATGAATCTGATACACATATTATGGACACGCTGCAGTTTGTCCGACAATCCGTCACTTATGTCAGTTAGTAGAACGTCACAGTAGTCAAAATGCGGCATCACTAAAGTCGAAATAAAGGAAATAAAAATTGATTTATAAGTAATTTATTACAATGTAATAAAACATCTTCCTGTACCAAAGCATTTTTAATTTATTTATAAACAATTTATTACAATGTAATAAAACATCTTCCTGTGTCCAAAGCTTTTTAATTTTTCTTCTTTTTCCATTCTTCTCTATCTTCCCATTACAATTCTTCCAGACCTAGCTTTCTCATACATATTCTTAAAGCATCCATCCATTTAAATCTAAAAATATAAGCAATAGAAACATGTTATCTAACACATGCCTATAATTATAAGTTATATGGGAAGATCTTAAAATGTGGAATTTATGATTTTAATAGAACTGATTTGTTTACACATAATTCAGTAAAACCGAAATCACCAAACCAAAATGTTAAAACAGTCAACGTGTTTCTATAGCGACGATATAATTTTCAAACCTAGTGACGAGGATGAAGAAGGCCTACAACTCAATGGTATTAATAAGCTGTTGGTTTATGCTGATGATGTAGTACTATTGGTCGATGGCGAGGAGATACTGAAGACCAACACGCACAGACTACTGAGAAATTGGGACTGGAAGTAAATATCAGTAAAACTAATTATAAAAATACATTATATAATGGAAGTGGACAGCTAGTGACAAATGAGGAAAATTTTGAGGAAGTGGCTGAAATCAAATACCTAGGAACAATAATTACAAACAGGAATGAGATGCACAAGGAAATTAAACATAGGCTCAATTCAGGAAATGCGTGTTATTATGCATTGCAGAGACTCTTGACTTCCCAACTCCTTTCAAAAAATGTTAAACTGAAAATATATAAAACTATTATTCTACCAGTTCTATTATATGGATGCGAAACATGGACTCTTACTTTAAGGGAGGAAAGGAGATTACGAGTATTTGAAAATAAAGTTCTTAGGAAAATTTTTGGACAAAAGAGAGATGAACAGACAGGTGAATGGAGAAGACTGTATAACAGTGAATTACATGGTCTTAACAGGAAGCCAGATATAATGAGAACAGTTAAGTCTTGTAGACTGCGTTGGACAGGGCATGTGGCACGGATGGAGAATAAAAGACGTGCATGGAAGCTTCTTATAGGAAAAGTAGAAGGAAGACGCCCAATTGGTAGACCAAGAATGAGGTGGGAGAATAACATTAACAATGATTTGAGGGAAGTAGATTATACAGGGGATGATTGGAAAACATTGGCTTAGGATAGGGATATATGGAGAACGTATGTCCGCGCGGCCATGATCCTACGGCTTCGATAATGCCAGAGACTTAGTTAGTTAGCGGGTAAAGTAGCATGATGGTTTTCCTAATAGACGAGACCTCTTATTTCAGGCTTGAATATTTGTATGTGCCAGAAGTCGTAACACCTAAACCCATGGATTTAACTCTGTCCCGAAGAATGTCATACTCAGAAATTTAATGTCCTTAATATCCACCCATCTCGGTTCACAGCAGAGGACCTCAAAACCAAAGACAAACTATGTTAACACTAGTTCACCTGTACCAAAACCATTAGCTATCCAGTGAAGACCCCTTCCATATTCTGTAAAGTTCACTTAATTATATAATTATTTCATAACATGGAAAATACATATTGATTTTGGTGAATTCAGAAGGAATAGAACTATTGACGTTGTTCTAATTATATATTTTTTTAATTTTCTTATCCTTATCGATCCTACATAGATAACGAAAAATTAACCATGGAAATTTATACATATGACATGAAAAATAAATGCCTGAGCCGGGATTTCAACCCGGGACATGTTACTCCAAACGTAAGCGCGTTCCCAACTGCGTCACTCTGGCTTCTAGCACAAACATTTAATTTTCTTCCTTATATATAAATCGTCCGCTGTGGTCTCGAGGCAGCGGGCCCGGGTTCGATTCCCGGTCGGGACAGGCTTCTGGGTGAAGTTTTTTTCGGGTTTTTTCCTCACCTATAAGACAAATTTTATGAAGCTTAGGGCCTAACGTTCCCCGAAAATCATCTGGTCATTATCATCATCCTGCTTCACCGGTGTGGAAAGCAACGGGAAGCTACCACACGTATAATTCCCTAGTAAAGCTGCAAAGCATAGCATGAAAATGCTATGATTGCAGTGAAAGACCTGCCCTCGGGCAGAATTACTATGGATGGATGGATATATAAATCTCATATAAATGACCCAGATGAATTATGTATTGATGGTGTAAATATAAAGGATAGCGATGTATCTGTTATTTGGGATCAGTTATAGAGAAAGATGGGTATCAATTAAAGATATAGCAAAAAGGATCAGTAATGGAAGAAAAACCATAATAATAATCCATCCATAGTAATTCTGCCCGAAGGCAGGTCCTTCACTGTAATCATAGCATTTTCATGCTATGCTTGCAGCTTTAATAGGGAATTGTGTAGGTGTGGTAGCTTCCCGTTGCTTTCCACACCGGTGAAGGATGATGATGATAATGATAATGATAAGGATGATGGCCATATGATTTCGGGGACCGTTTGGGCCTTAAAGTTTTCCTGACGTTTGTCTTACAGGTGAGGAAAAACCCCGATATAAACCTCACCCAGAAAAACTGCCCCGACCGGGGATCGAACCCGGGTCCGCTGCGTGACAAGGCAGTACGCTACTTCGAGACCACAGCGGTGGACTAATAATAGTAATAATAATAATAATAATAATAATAATAATAATAATAATAATAATAGTTTTATTTTACCTGGTAGAGCTAAGGCCTTAAGACCATGTCAGCCACTCAACCAGGTTTTTAATTTTTTTTTTAAAATAGTCTTACATCTAAATTAGGAATGTTAAACTCTGTATTATGGAGTAAAACATCATTAACAGAACAAACCAACTAATTTATAAGATAGACTATAATGCTATATGGATCGGAAGTTTGGAAAATGACACAACAACATGCCAACATAATAACTGCAATTGAAATGGATTTTTGGAGAAGAGCTGCCAGAAAATCTCGAATGCAACGAATTGCAAATGCAGAATTTAGAGAATGGATGAATCCAGAAAGAAGTATAATGGATAAGATTATACACAGAAGGCTAATATGGTATGGCTAATACATGGAAAATTGAAAAAAAGGAGCAGAAAAGGAAGACCAAGAACAACCTGGAAGAATAATATTCAACATTCAATGAGGAAATTTGATGTAATGGATGAAGATACAGAGGACAGAGAACGATGGAAAACTTTAATTAAAGGAAAATTTGTGAATTTGTATTACAAATTGATAATCTATGTATGAGGCCGTAGTCATTTATGTATTTTTTTAAAACTCATGTTAATTATTAAGATTGGTTGGAGAAAACCCTCAATGAAGTGGAAAATTCCCTATGAATGAAGATATAACTTATATAATTCTCAATTCTCGAAAGACAGCGGGACGTCAGACGAACTGCCATCTAGTGGCTACTATAACAAGTAAGCATTTTTAAATATATATTGTTTTACTTTATAGCAGTAACGAGTGATTATTTACATGTTGGATTACATTTTTGACATTTATCAAAATATACTCTGCTGGATAAAAAAAAATAAATTAAGTTATAGGCCCTAGGCCTAAGAAAGTAACTAAATATTTTCAAACTTACAGATCGAATAATTAAATATAGGAACGCCTTGAAAGAGTATGTAGATAGAACGCCAGAAGAAATATTACCAAAGTATTGCTCAAATGAAACCAAACAGGAGACATAGAAGATGGTCTGAATAATTTTAACAATTCTAGCTTTCATGAAACCGGAAGGAGCCAACAGGGTTAATCCTTGGATAAAGAATAAGAATAAAACATTTATCAATGGTGGCCAATTATAACATGAAAAGGAAAATAATAAATAAATAAATAATTAGACAAAGACTATTATGTATATGTGTGTGTGTACGGTTGTATAGAGTGTTATCATAAAATTTCTGAACGCGTCTTCTAAAAATCTCACTGTTATCCGAAACATAATTGTATGTACACTGCAGTTTGAGATCAGTACTCATTGTGAAGACATCGCAGAGAGGTAAATATCTCGGCATTTCAATAGATTTCTTGTAAATGTCCAATGTTGTAACTTTGGAATTTTAAAGAGGAAACTGTTCATTAAAAGAAACTATGAAAGACTTTAATAACGGGCATAAGGAAATAAACAAAATGAATAAATAGTATTCTTTCATATTACTGTTTTAAGGTAGATTTGAAATTAATATATTTGCTCGCATAATTTACGAACTTTTTAATTTACTTTCGTCACTGAAAAATTAGGGAGTGTAAAATAGCGGATTTTTAAAATTAGAGGTCCTGTTTTGAGTTTTCTCAATTAGACTAGGCAAGTATAGTAATTAAGAATACATTAAGTTAGTAATCTCTTATACATTTATAGCATAACACTGTAGGTAATCTTGAATTGTACAAATAATAAACGTGCAATAATAAATATATAGACAATAATTATTATTATACAAATGATACAATACCGACTGGAAGTAAATATCAATAAAACTAAATATATGGTCACACGTAGAAATTCATTAAATAATGGAAATGGACAGCTAATGACAAATAATGGAAATTTTGAGGAAGTGGCTGAATTCAAATGCCTAGGAACAATAATCACAAATAGGAATGAGATGCACAAAGAAATTAAATATAGGCTCAATTCTGGAAATGCATGCTATTATGCATTGCAGAGACTCTTTGATGTCCCAACTCCTTTCAAAAAACGTTAAGCTGAAAATATATAAAACTATTATTCTGCCAGTTATATTATATGGGTGCGAAACATGGGCTCTTAGTTTAAGAGAGCAAAGGAGATTAAGAGTATTTGAGAATAAAGTACTTAGGAAAATTTTTGGACCAAAGAGAGATGAACAAACAGGTGGATGGAGAAGACTACATAACAATGAACTACATGGTCTTTGTAGGAAGCCAGATATAATAACAGTTAAGTCTCGTAGACTGCGATGGGCAGGACATGTTGCACGTATGGGGAATGAAAGACTTGCATGGAAGCTTCTTGTAGGAAAGCCAGAGGGAAAACGCCCAGTTGGTAGACCAAGAATGAGGTGGAAGGATAACATTAACTATGATTTGAGGGAAGTAGATTATACAGGGAATGATTGGAAAGCATTAGCTCAGGATAGGGATGTATGGAGAACTTAGGCCCGTGCGGCCATGAACCTACGGGTTCGACTATGTTTTGAGATTTAGCTATTTCACATGCACATAGTTGTAGCATGTCATGTGTAACTCGATACCGCCGTTCCCCAACTGTTCAAAATAAATTAAAACTTTATCTTGTATAGCGGGTATTTGTTTTAGGGCCACGACAATATTGAAAATTTACTGAAATACCGGTATTTATTTTTCTAAAATTTGTCTCTAATAAGGATAATCATTGTTAAAGTAGCGGGATTTTGGGTTTCTTTGTGAAACGGGTTGTTCAGTTGCTAGTAAATGACCTATGTTGTTGGAATATAAGAATTAGCAATGAAATTCAGGGAAGGAGAATTCCTACTACGCTCAGAATCAACCCAGGAAGTTACTGTGTGTTTGGAATAGAAAACTGGGTTGTCATTTTTAACAGTATTTTCTTGAGGGAAATCCTTATATAAAACTGAAGATTGCAACACAGCAGGTACAGAGTTGTAAGTTGTAGCCGTCCAAGCCACCCCCTCTTAAAGAAAAAAGTTACCACTTGTCACTGAGCTCTTGCGGATCTGTACTATCCTGTGTGAAAGTGTCGACTCTCATATTAACTAGTTTGCATGTCGTAAAAGAAAAACTGTTTTTTAAATGTACAGTACATAGATTTGGAAAACGTACTGCTAACCTTGCCGCTCCATCCCTCCTTAACAAACAAATGCCGTTATGAGTTTGGCAACAAATACCCTCTGTACGTAGGGGGACACTGGCATAGCCCGCAAGGTCTGTAGTAACTTCCGGGGTTGAATTGGAATGTACACTGAAACGAAAATGTGCGCTCAAAATAATAGAGCAAAAATAAAGTTCAAAATAATGCCTTAAAAAAATATGGTGTGCAAAATACACGGGATAAAATTACATTAGGAAATACGGTAATTGCATTCTATTCTTCAAATGTATCGTAATTATATTAATTTTATTGTTAAACGAAACCTACACGTTACGAGGTATGCATTGTCTTTGAATGTAGTACGGTACGTCGTTGTAAAAGGAATACAATCGCTCTGTATGAACATTAATCAGTGGCGATTAATTAGTTTTGACTCTAAACTCTAATTCACTGCGATTTACCAGTTTTCTTAAGGCTGAAAAATTTGATAAGTTTCAAGTTTGTCATTTTATAGAATTCCAAAGGAATTATTATATTTTCTAATCTTTTACAAATCTTCTGTTTCTTACTCAGTAGACACCGAAAATTACTGTTACTAATTATATATGCGGTTTATATATATATCGGCCGTAATTTTTTGTTTTTTGGAACAAAACTTGGTATATAGCAATAAATAAAAAATACTCCAATTCGTTAACCAGCAAAATCGCTCCATTATATTTCTTTAGTTGGAGTTCACTTAAAATGAATATTTAAAATCGTTCCAGCGGTCACAATTCTCTATTTTCCCCAAAAATACTCAGTATTTTCTATTGAAATAAAACTATGAAGGTATTCTCCAAAAACCAGCGAAATCCGATAATTACAAATGGTTCGTAACTTCGATTGTTCCTAACTCAACCACATCTCGGTACTATTTCTCTGCATTCTGCTTATCCTCTCTCGTCAGATTCACAATCCACGAGGATTTAAATTTTGTTAGTTTTCATCTATTTTGTTAATAATAGTAATAATAATGATAATTTTATTTATTCCGGCAAAATTAAGGCCTTCTCTTCCACTCAACTAGCACAAATTGCAAATACATGTTCACAGTATAAATTATATATACACTATACTAATCATGAAGAGTTTGAAAGGTATTAAACATTGCAATGTAAATTTCATGTGCAAACATTTTATACGATAATTTATTTTATGAATATTTTGTGATCCTAATTAAGTTCTAGCTTTTGTCTCTGATAATCCATTAATTTTTCAATGTTCTCATTACTTTATTATTTTTATTATTATTTTTATTATTATTATTATTTTTATTATTTTTTTATTTTTATTATTTTTTTATTTTTATTATTATTTTTTATTTTTATTATTATTTTTTATTTTTATTATTATTTTTTATTTTTATTATTATTTTTAATTTTATTATTATTTTTAATTTTTATTATTATTTTTATTTTTATTATTATTTTTATTTTTATTATTTTTATTTTTATTATTTTTATTATTATTATTTTTTTATTATTAGTTTTAAGATTTTTTGGTCCAACTTTTATGATAAGAGTGGGAGAAAAAAAGTGATAAATAAAGTAAAAGGTGTTCTTTCTCGAATAGCCCTTAACTGTTATTTTATTAAAATTTGACAGCGTACAAAAATTCTAGTTTTGTAAGGCATGGACTTTAGTCCACTACTATGATCTAGAGGTAATATTGTTGTCTCAGACGCAGCGTGCCCTGGTCCGATACCCAGTCGGAACAAATGTGCTGGTTGAGGATATCGTTGGGATTTTTCTTTAGGCTATATACTGTATAAAACTAGAACAAAATTGCACACCTTAGAAAAATAAGCGTAATTATTATTTTTGCAGCGTCTCCACCGTTGTGGCCTGGAAGTAGCGTGCTACCTTGTCACGCAGCGGGCCCGAGTTCGATTCCAGGTCTGGACAAAATTTGAGTTTTTTAGGGTGTTCCCTTACTTGTAAGACAAATGTCAGGTAACTTTTAAGACCCAAACGGTCCCCGAACATTATGCAACCATCATAATCATCATTCATATTCGACTTAGATTATGTTTAGGATTAAGGACTCTTCTGGCGCACCACTACCATCATATCATCAGGGCAGCGTAACCCCGCCTTCCAGGTGCGCAAACCTCAGAAGTGGGTTAAAATTACGCCACTGCCAGGAGAGAACACTAGAAATGTGGAAATGATAACCTGGGACATTAACTCACTGGCACTATCGAATCCATAGGTTCATGACCGCGGACATAAGTTTTCCATACATCCATATCCTGAGCTAATGTTTTCCAATCATGCCATATGTAATCTACTTCCCTCAAATCATAGTTAATGTTATTGGTCTACCAACTGGTCGTTTTCCCTCTGATTTTCCTACAAGAAGCTTTCATGCACGTCTTTCATTCCCCATTCGTGCCACACGTCCTGCCGATCGCAGTATACGAGACTTAACTGTTCTTATATCTGGCTTCCTATAAAGACCATGTGGTTAACTGTCTGTTCATCTCTGTTTGGTGCAAAAATTTTCCTAAGAACCTTATTGACAAATACTTTTTTTTCCTCTCTTAAAGTAAGAGTCCATGTTTCGCACCCATATACTATAACTGGTAAAATAATGGATACAAAATTTGCTATGCATTCTACATGTAATAAATGTTGTTTCTATTAAACTGGGGTTAATGTTTTAATGTTATTTTTAAGGATAATGGCTGAACAAAAATTAACTAAAGAAGATATGATTGAGCAGATCAGAGGAAAACTAGTTAATTTGAGAAGAGAAATTGACGATGTTAAAATGAATCAGAAGATCTTGAAGGTTATTCTAGGTTCAGCGAGAGAGAACTTAGACGACACCAAGAAAATGGTCGAAAATAAAAAGGCCAATCCGGCATTTGGGAAAGCTGCAGGAGGTGACTTGGAGGAGCAGAACGTAGGAGGTGGTTCAGCATCTGACATATCTCTGCAACCAAAGCGCTTTCGTGAAAGTCTGTTTCTTCAAAGATTTCACATGTAGACCTATGTTGAATGATACCTTTTATTAACGTGACATTCCATCAACTCGTGTCAGTTAAATCAAAAGGAAATGCAAGAAGTACCCAAGTCCGTAAATGCAACCAAAATTTGAAATATCTGCAAATAATTTCACGTTACATTTTAATTATGTTTTATCTGCTATAATTGATTCATGTGTTAAATTTCATGTAGGTACAGTGTTTGTAATAAATATTTCATGTGTTTTTTTTAAATTAATCTCGATCTTATAGCGAAAACATTATCTGATTTCATTGTTTTATCTGGTATTATTGATTCATGTATTAAATTTCTTGTAGGTACAATGCTTGTATTAATGATGTAATAAATATTTCATTGGACTTTTTTTGTTTCATCTCGATCTTATAGCGAAAACATTGAGTGGATTTCTCAACCTAAGTCTAAACTACGTTTCAGGTTTTCCAATTTTTTTATTGTTTTCATAACGCCTATAAAAATGACTGAAAATTCATGTAAATTGTTATGAAACCATAGACATGATTCAGGCATTTGTTTTTGTAAATAACAGCTGTAGATTTTCAGGTTTTATGGTTGTTATGGAAACAATAAAAAATCTGAAAACCGCGGTCCTGGTTTGGACTGTTCAGAAATCCACCCATTATCTTCTTTCAGCCAACCTTTTCATTTGACAGTCCAGGAAACCAGTAATTTCTGTTAGTTCTTACAAAGTATTCTTCCTTGGCCTTCTCCTTATTTTATAAAAATATTGCCTTCATAAAGTGTTTTGTAGCGGAAAAAAAGGTAAAATTATCCAACTACAGGCCTCTGTCAGGTGAATGGAGAAGACTTCATAACAATGAACTACATGGTGTTTATAGGAAGCCAGATATAACAGTTAAGCGTCGTAGACTGCGATGGGCAGGACATGTTGCACGTATGGGGAATGAAAGACTTGCATGGAAGCTTCTTGTAGGAAAGCCAGAGGAAAACGCTCAGTTGATAGACCAAGAATGAGGTGGGAGAACATTAACTATGATTTGAAGAAAGTAGATTATCAGGGAATGATTGGAAAGCATTAGCTCAGGATATGGATGTATGGAAAGCTTATGTCCGCGCGGCCATGAACCTACGTGTTCGATAGTGCCAGTAAGTACAGGCCTCTGGATATTTTTCTGCCATTGATTTTAATACTGATCCATCATTTTTATGTAATGGCAACACTGTTGTAAATTAGCTATCCCATTAATTTCTAGTATTTTGTTGAACAGTCTTTATTCCACGAATATGTAATATTATGTTAATCCATTCATTGTTTTTCATATTTATTAAGTAATGGTTACTCACTGGCACCATAGAACCCGTAGGTCCATGGCCGCACGGACATAAGCTCTCCATTCATCCCTATCCTGAGCTAATGATTTCCAATCTTTCCCTGTATAATCTACTTCCCTCAAATCATAGTTAATGTTATTCTCCCACCTCATTCTAGGTCTACCAACTGGGCGTTTTCCCTCTGGCTTTCCTACAAGAAACTTCCATGCAACTCTTTCATTCCCCATACGTGCAACATGTCCTGCCCATCGCAGTCTACGAGACTTAACTATTATTATATCTGGCTTCCTATAAAGACCATGTAGTTCATTGTTATGTAGTCTTCTCCATTCACCTGTCTGTTCATCTCTCTTTGGTCCAAAAATTTTTCTAAGTACTTTATTCTCAAATACTCGTATCTCCTTTCCTTCCCTTAAAGTAAGAGTCCATGTTTCGCATCCATATAATATAACTAGTAGAATAATAGTTTTATATATTTTCAGTTTAACGTTTTTTGAAAGGAGTTGGGACATCAAGAGTCTCTGCAATGCATAATAGCATGCATTTCCAGAATTGAGCCTATGTTTAATTTCTTTGTGCATCTCATTCCTTTTTGTGATTATTGTTCCTAGGTATTTGAATTCAGCCACTTCCTCAAAATTTCCCCCATTTGTCATTAGCTGTCCATTTCCATTATATAATGTATTTCTACATATTTAGTAAGTAATAGCGCCCTAAAAAAGTTCAGAATTTGTTTAGAGGTGTAGTTGGGAAGTACTCGAACATCCACCGAACTCACAAGACACGAAAAATCAGAACTTCAACGTGTAATTTGATTTCAATCAAGAGTTGATATCCAGAAAGCTCTAGATAGATCAGATGAGATATATATCCAGAAATGGTGCTGCTGATGGAGTGCGCCATCTTCAAAGGATCTGGCAAAATATAGTTGTTTTGGCAGGGGACTATAAATGAACTTCGTAATGTCAGAAGTAACCTAGGTAAATTTATTTGTGATGTTACAGCAGTTTTAAATCGGCCGCGGTGGTTATGCGCCTTGCCTCTGGTCCCGAGGGTCGCGGGTTCAAACCCGGCCAGGGTCGATGAATTTTTTTAGGATGGAAAAATCCAAGGAGCAAAGTCCTCCGGGAGGGACTTTAAGCCGTGGGTCCCGAGTCTGAAGATTTTCAGGCTCGTAAAAGATCCTTAAGCCTGAATGAAAAGGCCTCTAAGCAAAATTTACCAAATTTTCCTGTCCTGGTACTACCGTGGTTTCCTAGATGTCAGTATGAGGCGGAACGCTGACCACGGACCAATCAAATGACATCTATACGAAAACAAGTGTAACTAAATTAGTATGGTTCAAATTCTTCCCTGTAGGGGGAGAGCGCCTAAATCTCTGTTAAGGGAAACATGGGCTTACAAGATACAAGAAGACAGCAGTTTTACCATTACTTATCGAATGCCCTAGCATTTCATCCATTACTTCTTGGTTTGCTTTCCTGCCCATTAAATGTATATTTGCTGATCGTATCGTTTCTATTTTTTCCAATCTCTTTGTTACTATTTTTCAAGAATTATATTTCACAAGCATGTAACTACTGCTCCACTTCAAGGCGCAAAAGGTGTGGAAGGTCCTTGACCTATAATCCAGCTGTTGGCCTCACATTCACATGTTAACTACAGAGGTAAACGATCATTCGGTCACAATCGCGATGTAATGTTGTAAGCATGTTGGGTACACCAACCGTTATAGTTGGGATTCTCAACCTGGAGTCACCACTTACCGTAGCTATAGTCCATGAGGGCTAACTTGTCTAGAATATTTTAGAAAGAGAAAGAGTATTCACCATCTTCTTTCTCACTAATACACATATCTCTTCACGGTGACAGCGGTAGGGCAGACACTCCCTGTAGTGGACATAGATCAGTGGTGGCATTCCCTTCTTCTAAAGATTCTTCCTGGCAAGTTTCTATGTCTTCATTTTCATTTTCATCGTCGTCGGTATCGTCTAAATTTATTTCAAACCGATCACTAATTTCGTTCATTAAACCGTCTGCCTGCCAATATGACTCTTCAATCTTTTCAATGTGTTCACATGCTCTTCTCCAATTTTCTGCAATCACTTTTAACAGATCACTATGAACCAGTCGCCACTGACAAAAATTACCTGACACAAAATGACTGGACGGGAGTGGGGGGGGTGTAGTTTTTCTAGCATTCCTAAGTAATTTTACAAGGGTAGCCCATTGTAATGTTGAGTGATTCCCATTGTGTTTTGCGAAGGGTGGAAGAACAGTTCTGTAGACAAGGATAGCAGAAACCATGCCAACTTAGTCCTCCTCCACTATACCCACATTCCTCACTACACTCTGTATGCATTTTCCTATACTGTCAGAAATCGTGAGAAAATTTCTACCTCCCATGGAGATTAGAACCAACGCAAGATCCCGTAGCTCTGCACCAAGGCATCCTACCGTAAACCGCTTTGATACGACGCAGGACTGAGACATTCCGAGTATAAGATTTTGTAAATAATTTCCTTTCCTCTATACTTAGGTCTTTATTGGAAAATAAATTTCTCTTCTCATTAAATTTCTTCTTAGCTTGTGCATTTATTTTCAGTTGTACTGTTGATCTTTGACCATTTTACTTGCCATATATTTCAAAATGTTTTTTTTTGTTCTATTTTAAAATTACCACTCTTTCTTCATATTAGTATATTTTTCTTTATTTTAGGGAATATATTATATACAGAACGTTTAAAAAAGACACAAAATAGGCCCATAACGGTGAGAAGTAAAAGAGAAGAAAAAATCTTCCAGTATACATTATTCCGGAAATGATGCGGTTACAAGGTGCCCTTTTTCTGCAGTTAAAACTATATATCCTCCTCTACATGGCGCAATAGGCCTAGAAGGCCCTTGGCCTACCAACAGCTGCTGGCCTGACATCCACATATGTTAATCACAGAGGTAGACGATCATCCAGCTAGTCTATGGGTGACGTTGTCACCATGTCGGGTCCCCAGCCGTTACAGCTTTTCGCAACCTGGAGCCCCTACTTGTTGTAGCTACCTAAATACCTCACGATGCTGAGTGGACACCGGTCCCATAATGTCCAGAATTCCGTGAGAAAATGTCTTCCCCTCTTGAAGACTCGAACCAGCGCAAGTATCCTAGCTCTCCGACAGGCATCTTGCCGACTCGGCTACGGCGCGGGACTTACCAACTATACATAGCCCTACTTAATTTGATGTTTTAGGGAATATATTATATACAGACCCTCCGTTCTTTTTTAAATTGATGGGCCGAAACACAGAAATGGGAAATTAAAATGAAGAGACAAATAACAAGTTCTGGTAAATACGAGTTCAGAAATTAATCGCTTACGAGATGCCTTTTTACCTGGTTGTTGCTCACTCAATGCTATAAAAAGTAAAAATATTAATTCCAATAAAATCGACAACGAGACGAGCACAAGTGCAAACAGAAGCAACCACAAAAGCGCCGGTAAGTTAACTATTCATCAATAGTTATATTCAGCATCTCCAACCAGCAGAAGTCCGGAAACTGCGTACACTAAGCAAATTCTTCAGCAAGTCGAACGACTTTGTGCGTAGTTTTATATATATATATATATATATATATATACACCGATGTGGTCTCGAGGTAGCGTGCTGCCTTGTCACGCAGCGGGCCCGAGTTCGATCCCCGGTCGGGGAAGTTTTTCTGGGTGAGGTTTTTATCGGGGTTTTTTCTCATCTGTAAGAGAAATGTCAGGAAAACTTTAAGGCCCTAACAGTCCCCGAAATCATATGGCCATCATTATTATCACCATCCTTCACCGGTATGGAAAGCAACGGGAAGCTACCACACTTACAATTCCCTATTAAAACTGCAAGCATAGCATGAAAATGCTATGATTGCAGTGAAGGACCTGCCTTCGGGCAGAATTACTATGGATGGATATATATTTTGTTATCCGATAAGTCGACGAAACATTAATTTCTCGTGTCAGCGGTGAAAAATAAAAACGTTTTTATAATTTTATTTCCGGTTTCAGGAAGGCCTTAACCCCCCCACCCCCCACCTAATGGTCGGATTTCGCTGATCTTTGGAAAATATCTTCCTTGTATTAATTCATTAAAACATACTGCGTCTCGTTGCGAAAACTCGTATATTGCCATTAGAGTTGCATTTCAATTTTCGTTTCAGGTGAACTTCTATTCCTAATTATCCCTTTATGCTAATTAATGAACTTCACCTTCTTAAACCCGGACCTCTAGATTTATATCCCAGTGCTCTACCGATTATGCTACCGAGCAAGTCCAGTATAAACATTAATTAATTTTCTTATATATATTCTCATTATTTTAATCGTTTATCAAAACAGCTGCTTTTATTATAGGCCTCTAGGCCGAAGAAATGTAGGAAGACCAAAACGTCGTTGGAAAGACGACCTGCGCCTGCGGCATGTAGTGCGCCGGGGAGCGGAACGGGCCAACAGGGCCATACCTTGAAGAAGAAGATGATGATAATGATGATGATATTCTCATTATTACTAAATGTAATGGGAACTCGATCTCCACTGCCGTCTGGTAGCTCCTATATACGTCCACCTCTGTGGTCTCGAGGAAGCGTGCTGCCTTGTCACGCAGCGGGCCCGGATTCGATCCCCGGTCGGGACAGTTTTTCTGGGTGAGGTTTTTATGGGGGTTTTTCCTCACCTGTTAGACAAATGTCAGGAAAACTTTAAGGCCCAAACGGTCCCCGAAATCATATGGCCATCATCATCCTTATCATTATCATCATTATCACCCTTCACCGGTGTGGAAAGCAACGGGAAGCTACCCACTTACAATTCCCTAGTAAAGCTGCAAGCATAGCATGAAAATACTATGATTGCAGTGAAGGGCCTGCCTTCGGACAGAATTACTATGGATGGATATATATATATATATATATATATATATATATATATATGTGATTTCATAAAAGATATTTTAGAAAAATTACCGTGGCAAAAATATACACACATGTATATTTTTGTCAGTGTCATTTATCTAAAATATTTTCATGAAGATAGCTTAACAGCTTCATAATTCCGGGATTCACAATAAAAACATCGTAACTGGTCAATCTACATGTCTACTATTATCCAACATAAAAATATATACCAATTTAATTTTAAAGTTTAATAGACTTACCTAGTTGCGTACTTACCTACCTTGAAGACGTCGTGTTCCACTGTCCTGGCGAAATTCTTCCTTTTCTTGTAGATACAGGTAATCAACATCCTCTATTTAAAAAAAAATCTAATTTATGAGGAAATTCTAAGGTTTTGCTAGGGACCCAAACCAATTTCCTGAACTTTTTTAATCCATAAAAGAGTTTATTGCCAATAAATTTTCTTCCCAACCTGTTTTCGCAAATACTTTATTTCCTAAATGTTTTGATTTCCCAAAAAAAAAAAAAAATATATATATATATATATATATATCTGTGTGTGTGCGTGCGTGCGCGCGCGTGTGTGTGTGTGTGTGTTTTCTCTTTCAATCAAAGCCCAACTTAAGTTATAAGAGCGTATGGCACAAATGAGAAATGAAAGGGGAATGGAGATTTATTGTAGGAAAACCAGAGGTAGAGGATCCAGCAGTTAGGGCAAGAGTGAGGTGAGAGAATAACATAACCACTTTTTGAGGGAGGTTATTTGTACCGAAGATGATTGTAAATTATTGGCTCAGAATATGGATGTATGCGGAGCTTACGTCCGCGCGACCATGAACCTACGCGTTCGATAGTGCCAATGAGTTTAATATGCCAATCATGTATGTTGTGGAAATATATCTTGGTGATTTTTTATATTATTTTGGTAGGATAATTGCTTGGAAAACTTACAATTAAATTTTTTATCTTTAGGGAGAAATTTCAAAATAATTGATTGAAATAAAGTCTTATAAACGAATGTAATTTTTAATCTAATAATAATTGAGAGGACAAGAAATAGGCACGCTGTGTCTAATTATTTTAGTACAGGGAGACAATCTGTTCCATCTAGTGGCGTAACTATTGACTACTGACAGGGAAAAAGAAAGCTCCGGTGGCATGTACCTCATTTCTACTCGTCCCCTTCGATCAAATAGATTTAATATGTATATTCTTAAAGTATTTTTCTTACGATACTATTGATATTTATTTCCAGCCCAAGTTTCTTGATATCTGCTGCACAATGTGATATAATTCAGTATGACCTGTGTTAAATTATTCTGATTATTATCCTTGATATTTACAATGTGCTCAATTTTTATCTTATAATGTATAATTTTATTTATGAAATCACTCTTTCGTGAATTTGTGGAGAATTCACTTTCATTTGACTTTCTGATTGTAGGACGAAGGTATTGGGAGCAAGAACAATACTAATATATAACACAATTTTGTTATTACTGGTAAGGTTTATTTCATTTTTCTTGTATACGAAAACAGCAATTACAACTTCAGGTTTACTTAATGTTACAATATTTTGCTCTCTTACAATATGTTCACAATGTTGCATTATTTTTTTACTATATATAAAAACCAGTTACGAAAATAAACATAATTGTACTTACGAATTTATCTTAAGTTTACAAGAAATTCAAACAAAAGTCACTTAAAATAAATACATTAATTTACTTTGACAATTTGATATAAAATACAATTCTGAATAATTCTAATGTTTGTGTTTATAATATTAAATAATACAGTTTGAATGTGGTACAATTATTGTCAAAATAATTGTATTTAAAGCTTTATAAACAATTTTCTGATCTAAAACTATTACATGTTAATTTATAGAAAATTTCGAGACCACAGGGAAGAAGGAATGTCATAAAATGGAAATGGAATTAATATTTTTAACTTTTCAATTGATAGTGGTAAGCAATGAAAAACGTGGAACGTCCCAGTGAAATTAAGGGTAAAAGTTTTGCTATGCATGTGAAGGAGAACTAGGATCCTTCAGACGTTAAAATTAAATTTTCTTAATTATTGGTTTTTATGATGTTCCTTGTTTTCTGTGGTCTCCATATATCTTCTTCTTCTTCAACATAATTTGTAGGATTTTCATCCTGTTTACTTCCAAAATCACTCCTCGGAGGAAGACGTATTGGAAGTTATTTTCCTTAATTTTAAGAAGAAAATAGTTACATAGGTCTCAACTACTGCCATTTCATTGCCGAAATTTAACAGAATTGAATTTGTAGCAACAGGAACTTAATTGCATATTGCAGTTATAGTAAAACTATTACTATGAAATGCATTAAGCATTACGATTTATAATGTATTGCTGCCTTCCATGACAACAATCGTGTCTAAAATTTTCTGCCGTGGAAAAAATATATTCTTGTAGTACATGGCAGATATATGCAAAGTATTAAATAAATAAGACATTATTAATACATAATAAGACATAAATGATATTTTCACAAATTTCAACTATTTCTTAACATACAACATCCGTATTTTCAATGTTTTGGACTAGATCATAAAAAAACATTCATACATAAATTGCAGTGGTTATTTGATTCTATGTAGAGACGTATGTAATTATTATCTACTTAAAATAATACAAAATAACAGATATATGCTCTTAAAATTATAAATATAACGTATATTTATTTGACAAATATACACCAGTTCTGTATCATCCAATACTTTAACCTATATCGTAAAATACATTCAAAATAGTTTTAATACATTCAACTATATTATTAACGCATACTTTATATGTTATATAATATTTTTGTTTCAAATGACATTTGACAAATTCCCATCACTTACCACATATCATTCAAGTTTTCAATATCATGATCTGAATCCTTAAATATTTTAAACAAAATCCTTAAATAAATGTATGATTGAATATCAATATTTTTACAATGAAAATGTAATGTTTTGGGCTTTAAAAATATAATCTTACATAATTTTAATTACACAAAGCTAATTGTGTACGTACTCTGTGTCTCAAAGACAAACAAATTGGACACCGACTTTTATTGCAGTAATATAATTTTCTTTTAAATTAGGACTGCAATTGACAAATTTCCACAACTTATCACACATCCAAGTTTTCAACATTTTCCCTGGATCGTGAAACTTTTGTTATTCTTTTTTTTCGGATTTATTTCAATTTTGTGAGTCAATCATGAAAGCCTATGTCTCATTCTGCTGAGGAATAAAAATTTGATAATCAATGGGGGAATTTTACCTACTTACTTTTTCATAAATATAATGAATGCATTGCTTTTAATATCTTCGTAATGACAATTCAGAGAGAATATTTACATACAATTACCAATTTACTGAAGAAAAAAAACGAATAAAGGAAATTTATTTTAATGTAAACATTTAGGAAACGTTTTGTCTGCAGAACATTCTTATTTTAAATTATATTTCTCTCCAGCCAAATTATACAGTGCAACTGTGCGCCCAATTAGAATTTTCACTCGAAATTTACAGAATCTTAAAAGAGCTTGTCAATTGATTCGCATTTCATTGCCATTAAATGTTTCATCTCTTCCATAACTTCCCAGAAAATGTTTATTAATTTAGCAGACTATTTCACAATGGTAACATTTCAAATGTTTTGTTCCCAAAGATTATCAATGTTTAATGTATCATTAAAATTTGTGTTTTGGTGGAATGCTGAAGACATAAAAGTTAGATTCTTATCAGTGTTAGAATTGGTTAACCATTTCATAAAAAATAGAGGAAGTGCGGGTAATGTGGACCCTGTTAATATCTTCTTTAATTGGAGCTGCACTCGAACAGAAAATATTTTAACTTGTTCCCCTCATCAACCTTGACGTGTTCAAGGCCAGTTTCTATTATTATTTGCGCGAAGAAGGGTTTATTTGTGACTTCTACGAAAACGGCCAGTTTAAAAGTTTTTCAAACTAGGAATGAATTTTTAATTTCTGCTATTGAATATTATAAATATTGAAAACCTCCTAAATATATTATATTATGTAGATGCTGTTTTAATATACTGCCGGATTTAGTTGGACATTACGTGATGAGTATACGTACTTGCCGCCATTTTATAACTGATTGGTGTCTTGGTCTATTGTAGTCTAACTAATAAACATTGCTCACACTGTTAACGTTAGTCATTTGTTTATAATGAACGCTTATATTTCCAACAAAGATATTATTGTATTATTATATATTATTTAAGAACATCATCGCGCAAAAGAAATAATGCACAACGCACGTTTGTAAAGTGTTTTATAGAATCTCGGAAATTAAAAACCCCACTGTTGCTCGGTTTTTAAACATTTCCTCGCTTCTGTAAAAACTACTTCCCAACCTCGCATCGTAATATACTATAATATTAGAGTCATTATGTGCATTTGTCTAGCAACAGCCATTTGAAGAAACCTGCTGTTTGGATAGAAGTAACTGTTTAACATATAAATTACAACAAATATGGTATTATAAAAACAGTATAGTTTACTTATTTAGGATATAAAATCTCTTTTGTTGAAAATTTGGATTTACCAGAGAAAATTGTGAAATTCAACAAATCAATGGGAATCATTAATAGAGTTTTAAAACCTTCATTCGTGCAAAAATCAACTCGTACTCGCCTTTATCAAATAATGGCTCGACCAGTTCTATGGAATGGGAGTGAAGCGTGGACTATAAGGACGAGAGATGAAAGCAGACTAACAGCTTGTGAGTTGAAATTTATGCGCAGAACAGCTGGCTACACCAAATGGGATCGAAAGAAAAATGTAAAAATCCTTCAAGAACTTAATGTGTCACCAATACTGGACTACATCTCCAGATATCAGCTAAACTGGAAGGAACATGTCTCAAAAATGGCCAGTTCCAGGATCCCCAAGGCAATAATGAACTACTGTCCAAATGGGAAACGGTCACTTGGTAGACCTATGAAAAAATGGCACGAAAACCGTTTTCTCAGGCCGTAACAGTTCTTCTAGGACTAATACCTGGCAGGATGATGATGATATGACAACGCACAGATGTATATGATACAGTTTAAACACACCACTATCTTCTAAAAGATCGTAGAACTCTCCATTCCCTATCCCTTCTCTATAAAATACTTCACACATCATCGCCTAATTATTTATCACGCCGCTTCATCAGACTATCCGACACACATAATCTTGACACTCGATCCCATCAGCACATTGCCCTTTATATCCCTCCTCATCACACTGTATATTATCCATTATATTTTACGGTCTCACTTACCAAAACATGGAATTCCCTTCCGCCCTATGTCAGAGACTGTCAAATTATAACATCCTTCAAAAACAAACTAAAGAATTATTTAATAACAAACTAACTTATGCGCCTCACTGATAGTATTCTTTTAACCATTAATAAATTAAATTATTTATGAAAATAATATTAAGATTAACAAATATTTTCTTTTGCTTTGTTTTAAAATATTGTATAATCGTAAAATTAGTTTTCTATATCTCACTATTTTTCTTTGTTTTTTATATATATTAGACAGGGTCAATTTAATATGTCTTGCTTGTATGCATTTTATTAATAGTTTTAGTCTTAATTTTAACTAACATTAACTGGTTGCATTATAGATATTATCTTTTTGATCAAATTCTTATTTAGTATTTAATATTAGAGTTAATTCAGATGTTATATTCTGATGTAATATATGTTTGTCCTGGTGAGTGGAAGAGAAGGCCACATGGCCTTGACTCCACCAGGCTAAATAAATCTAATCTAATCTTCAGAGAATTAAAATTAAAGAAAACGTATGTGCTAATACAACGCAACAGGACGGCCTAACTATCGATCGATATTAAAAGCAATATATGGCAGCGATACATCAGACCAAAAAGTTTGACTCTGTGCAAGGAAATACCGGACCCTTCCAAAACATCGAAGATCGTAACCGAAGGAAAAAGAGATCATCCATTTCCCTAAGTGGTTCCGCACCAGATCTAGGACCAACCAGTAAGGATATTTTCTTTTGAAAAATTGAATTTTTCAAAATACCGACGTATTTGTCATAGCCAGATTTTTTACAGCAAAAATAAACTATTATGCCTAAAAAATCAAGCAACATTAACATTGAAGAATGTTCAGTTTCTGGAAAGTAAATTTTACAAGTACGTCAATATCCACGACAAAATGTAACATTAACATCATAAGTTACGAGCGGTGATCCATCGATCTCTAAAGACGAAACTTCACAAACTCGCACAATGCATAAGAAAACTGTATCAGTAGAATATAGAGATTCAGTTGCAGATTTTAGACCACGTGTAACTGTTTTTAAATCTAAATTTAGCAAAAATGTGGATTTTTAATAACAGACAACGCACAGATGTTTATGACAGAATTTGAAAACGCACTAATATCTTCACGGATTAAAAGTTAAAGAAAACTGATGTATTAATACAGATAATACATATGTACCCGATAATACAATTTAAAATATTTCATATCTACAAATAATACATATTTACAATATTGCAAATCTGCAAATGTAACATAGTTACAATATTACAAATCTACAAATAAAATATATTTACAATGTTACATATCTACAAATAATAGTATATACTATATTTGATTACTACAAATAATACATCGCAGTTCTAATCTCCAGTGGAAAGAATTTAAAACTGCCCCAAACTATTTTGTTGGCACAATGGCTCTAAGTAGACTTTACCTCTAACGGAAATGAGTGTCACTCGGATGTTTTGGTGGTGAACTGAGCCCTTACTTGGGGCTAACAATTAGGCTGATATTTCGTCCAGAAATTCTGCCAAAAATATTCTACTATCCCGAACAATAGTAAGACTTGTAGTGGCTCGGTTATTTTTATTATTATTATTATTATTATTATTATTATTATTATTATTATTATTATTATTATTATTATTATTATTATGATCATCATCATCATTTAACTAACTCACTGGCACTATCAAACCCGTAGTTTCATAGCTGCGCAGATATATGTTCTCCATACATCCCTATCCTGAGCTAATATTTTCCAATCATTCCCTGTATAATCTACTTCCCTCAAATCATAGTTAATGTTATTCTCTAACTTCCTCCTCCTTAGTCTACCAACTGGGCGTTTTTCCCTCTGGTTTTCCTACAAGAAACTTCATGCACGTCTTTCATTCACTATTCGTGCCCCATGTCCTCTTCATGGCGGTCTACGAGACTATTATTTTTTTAAATTGCGGATGAGCCCATGTACGACTACGCAAAGTACTTAGAGGTGTTTCCTTTGAGCCCAAATTACTTTCATTCTTTTGCTATGAGCTTGTTTTCTCTCATCTGTCCAAGTTGTTCCAGTTTTTTTCTTCGGTTTGTCATCTTGGTCAACTTGCCACTTATTCACCTTAATTCTAAATATATATCTCTATTATTATTATTATTATTATTATTATTATTATTATTATTATTATTATTATTATTTAATCTTATAACATATGGTTTAATCTCATTCACTGCCACTATTGAGCCGAAGTATAGCAGTTGAGACATGATTTTCATACACCCCTATCCTGAGCTTTCCAACAATCCCCTGTTTAATTTATTTCAATCGAAGCCGTATCTTTACATAAAAAATAGTATGTCAATCTATTGTGTATATTAAGAGCTATAACATATTCAAACACATTTGAAATTATGACTTGCCATAAATATAATATGCCTGTTTATAGTGTATAACAGCAGCAACTATATAATGAACACCATAAGGGCCGTGTATCGGCATAAGACACTATGCCTGTTTATACTTATAATATATTGAATGAGTAATATATTGAAATAGCTTTAGGACAGTTTGTAAGCATAAAACGGACTTTATATTGTATATCATCAGCAATGACATATTGAAACTTTTTTTTTGGACCGAGTTTTGTGCATATAAAAAATATAGTGTTTATAGTGTATATCAGCAGAAATGATATATTGAAACACCATAAGGTCCGTATCTTATCATAAAAGAGACTATGTCTGTTTATAGTGTATATGAGCCGCATTGGCATAATGAAAGATTTTTTAGACTGCGTCTTGTGCATAAAAAAGATTGCGTTTATAATGAATATCAGCAGCAATATGTTGAAATGCCTTTAGAACCATGTCTTGGCTTAAAAAGACAATATCTGAATGTCTGTTCATCAACAGCAATCACATACTGAAATGCCTTTAGGACTATATCTTGGCATAAAATAATATGCTTCACTATACCGTATATCAGCAGCTTTAACATACTGAATCGTCTTACGGTCGTGCCTTGATACAAGAAAGTAGGCCTGTTTATAGTGTATATCGAATGCAATAACATGAAAAACCTTTAGAAGCGTCTTGGCATAAAATACTGTGTCTGTTTATAGTGTATATCAGCACAAATAGCATGTTGAAACACTTTGATAAGTGTTTGGTATAAAAAAGACTTCGCTTGTTTATGGTGTATATCAGAAACAAAAACATACTGAAACACCATTAGGATCGTGTTTTGTCATAAACAAAAGACTGAGCCTCTTACAGTATTTATCAAGAGCAATAACGTATTGAAACGCCCTTAGGACAATTGTTTTACATAAAAAAGGTTGCCTATTTATAGCATATATCAACAGGGATAATATATTTAAAAAAGTCATTTCTTGGCACAAAACAAAGACAATGACTGTTGATAGTATTAAATTGCAATGACACATTGATAGACCATTAGAATCTGTATTGGTGTAAAAAATCAAAGAACTTGAGAACAGTTATTGGCTTAAGAATGGTAACCCGTATATGCAATAGATATTAAGAGCAATACCACATTCTAACTGTATTATATAAGACCAAACATTTTTAAATGTCTTTTTTTTAATTTGAAACATTTTCAGGTGCATTCAAGATAAATATCTGTATAAATGAATGAACAAAGAGGAAGATCCCAACAACGGAGTCGTGGAAACAGAGGCTGTCCTAGAAGGTCCAATAGTACGGTAGATACGTCCCGAGATTCACGAAATGAACGGAGTGCTGGAACTGGACATTCAGACCGCCCCCAAAGCTCGCATCATCAGTCTGCTTATGATAGTGTGGGTCAAACAGTATATCAAGTTCCCCAAACTCATCACTCCCAAATTTATCACACGCCTATACAATTTTCACAGCCATATTACAATTTTTATCAATCCCCTCAACAACGCAACAATGGCAGAACCCTGTTTACAATCCTCACTCTCAAAATACACCCATTAACTCTTACAGTCAACATTTCCAACAGCAAGTACCAGCTTATTCACAGCCAGTTCCAAACAACGTGACTTCTTATGGAGTAAATTCAGAATTCACACAGGCTCCTCAAAATTATCAACAAAATCAGTACAGTGCGGGAGTAACAGTGGTTCAACAGTCTCAAATGCCTTCGATGGAGATGTCAGAAATTCGTGTTGCAGATCAACCACAGATTCAACAAACAATGCCAGCGTTTGATAATCAATATCAACAGCAGTATCAAGTTCCAACTCCTTCGTGGACATTTGTGCCTGGCTTACAGGAAACAGCGCCTCGTGTATATCAACAGCCACACCACATTGAAGCACCTTTGGCAACATATGCACCTGTTACACATCACACAGTGCCAGTATTTAGTTCATATCAACAGCCACACCACATTGAAACGCCTTTCGTCCAAACAGACCATAATGTGGAAAGCAATGTAAGGCCCGAGGATAGGCTAACATTGGGAGATACACAATATTGTTACGATTCACATATAATTACAGAAGAGGGTGATTCTCAAAATGATTATTATGCAGAAGAGGAAGGGCAAGTTGTAGATTCTACAACCTGTCCTGAAGTCGAAGATCAACCCAAAGAGAATAAAAATGAAAGTGAGACTGAAACAGGGCATGGCTATGAGGAAGAATATACCAATGACTCTGTAGTGGAAGAACGACAACAAACGCTGCAAACGGTAGAAGATTCTACATTAAGGGAAGAACATGTCATTGCGAAAATAAGTGGTTTATCTAAGAACCATGATGACGAGGAACATACAGAAAATGATAATATAACTCAAAGCTCAAATTCAATAGTCCATGATAGTTCATATTCTATTGAAGGTGAACAGACTCAGAACACACAAGAAAGTGTAGAAAACATAAATTCTGAGGCTTCAGAAGAAATTTCACGCATCAATGAGAGTTCCCTTAACCAGGAATTTACATCTACATATGATGATTCGCAATGTATGACAGCTGAACAATCGCAATCTTATGTCTCTCAAAGCCACGACACTCTTCATACAGATACAAAACAAAACGATGAACCAATTTTTGAAAATAAACGACGCGAAGATAAAGTTAATCTTCCTAGAGAAGAAGCGGTAAAAATGCAATATATTAGAGAAACTGATGACGGAAAAGTGATGCTTGAGATAGATATCTCGAAATATAAAAATATAGAAATTTTAGATCATGGAAATCGGTTCGTATGTAGATTATATAACGAAGCTCCAGAAATAGGACAATTTAGGACACGTGAGGAAAGAAATAAAAGAGATGGTTGTGAAAATCCAACATTAAAGGAAGTTGAAGAAACTGAACTTTGTCGAGGGGATAGTATAAGACACAGTGAGATGAAAAAAAATAAAGGCACACATGAAAAAGCAGTTTCCAATCTAACAGATAAATTTGACGATAGTTGTAGATCGACAACAGCAGCTACCACAAATACAGTTGTATCAGATTCACCTAGCGATAAAATATTAACTACAGTTAAGAAAGATGAAGAACCGCCTAAAACACATTCATCAGCAGAAATAGCCTGTCAATTTACACCTCATGAGTTCCAATATTCAAATGTACAGCAAGGTCCCCGTCAAGCTTCCCCACCTCATCAAATTTCAGAACCTCCATATAGATGTCAAACACCGCAAGTTTTTCCACCTGCTCGAGTTTGTCAACTTCAGTCTTATACATTACCAACACATTATCAACAACAAGCACATCAAACTCCACGAACTCTTGATACCCGAAAATCCTATCAGACACCCACGACGAATCAATCGTGTAATAATCTTAAACCAACGGATATTACTCAACCTCCTCTGACGGATCGATCTACCCAAGTTACCCAACATCCACAAACGAATCAATCTACGCAAGTTGCCCAATATCCACAAACAAGTCAGTCTAGGCAAGTTGCCCAATATCCACAAACAAGTCAATCTAGACAAGCTGCCCAATTTCAACAAACAAGTGAACCTAGCGAAGCTTTCCAATTTCCACAAACGAACCAACCTAGTCACGTTTTCCAACTTCCAAAAGCAAATCAATCTAGTCAAGTTATCCAATCTCCACACATGAATGAACCTAATCAGTTTTTGCAATCTGCTCGTGTGGAAGAATCTTTTGAATCTCTCAAATCAGAGGAAAGTGGTTTAGAAACACAATATCATATGAGTAGAGAAGGAAGAGAGATAAGTAAAAAAATAGAAAATAAGACAGGGAGAGTCAAAGAGCTTACATTAGGTGAGTTTATTTCACAAGAATTGATAACTAATACGCCAACTACTAAAACCATAAGCGATAAAAAGCAAAGTTATTGTACTACAAAACCTGTAGTTTTTAGTAAGGATTTAAACTTAACCGAAGAAAATTTCCCTACGCTGGGAGAATCTATGTCCAGAAATATAAGAACTAGAAATGAACAGCAGCATGCATTATATGGATCCATATCAGATGATACCAATTTGCAAGAAGTGCAGGCGGAAAATAAAGATGGACAAAATACGTGTGCAGATATAACATTGCAGCCCGCTACAGATAAAATCTCCACAAAATTGTCTGATCTTCCAGTTAAAGTTCAAGATAATTCAAGAGTTATTACAAATGTAAAAAAATATGCGAGTTCAAGAGAACGCAAAGATCAACATCAGATAGCGTTCGCTTCAAAAACTGAAAGTGACCCAAAACAATATATCCCAAAAGACAAAAATCCAAGCAAAATAAAAGACAAGCACCAGAAAATCTCTACTCCTGAAGACAAACGTCCAATGGAATTTAAAGCCAAATCTCAGAAAACTTCCACTTCTAACGATGAAAGATCAAGAGAATTCGAAGGCAGGCTTCAGGAAACTTGTCCAAAGGTGAAAAGTCCAATTGAGCGGAAACAAAATATTCACGAAATCTCTATTCCAGCAGACAATAGTTCTTCTGATGCCATGCACAACTATCACCAAACTTCTATTCCAAAAAACGAACGTTCAGTTGAATTTAAAGACAAGGTACACGAAATTTCCATTCCAAAAGACGAACACACAGACAAGGCTATGAAAACATCAGTAGACAAAAGTTCCAGCGAATTAAAAGAATTCAAGGACAAGGAACAAAAAATTTCTTCAAAAGACCAGACTCCTACAATATTAACAGAGAATATTCTTGAAATGTCTCTAAATGACAAAACCTTGAAGAAATTTGAAGAGGAGGCTGAAGAAACTTCAACGAAAGACAAACATTCTACTAAATTCGAAGAGAATGCTGTGGAAACTTTAGCAACAGACAAAAGTCCTAGCAAATTGGAAGGCATAATCCACAAAACTTCTCCGAGAGGTAAAGGTCCTATTAAATTGAAAGCGAGGGGTCAGAAATCTTCTCCGAAATATAAATGTCCTAGCACATTTAATGAAAAAACACACAAAATCTCCACTTCAAAAGTTTCAAGTAGTTCTAAAGAATTTAAAGACAAAATTAAGGAATCTTCTTCTCAAAATCGTAAATTTAATCAAGTAAAAGTTTCTAAATTTGATCCATCGAGCAGTACAGTAGGCGAGCTTTATGTCACTGACTTTATTAGAAATTACAAAGTTGAGGATAGTGCAACAACTTTGGATGAGGTTGAAACAGATTACGTTCTCTCTGAAGAAACAAAAATTTCAAGTAAATCTGCCACTTCATTGGATACAATTTTGATATCGGATAATAGTGAAGTATCCAAAACAGGACAAAGTGATGAAGAATTTACTCTCCCTCAGACACAGAGATCGTCTGAGTCACACCGCGATACTAGCAGTACTGTAAAAGATGAAGATGGCTATATTTCACGTGATTCAAAAGGAGAAGTGGACAATAGTTCTTCTGATGCCATGCACAACTATCACCAAACTTCTACTCCAAAAAACGAACGTTCAGTTAAATTTAATGACAAGATACACGAAATTTCCATTCCAAAAGACGAACACAAAGACAAGGCTATGGAAACATCAGTAGACACCAGCGAATTAAAAGAATTGAAGGACAAGGAACAAAAAAATTCTTCAAAAGACCAGACTCCTACAATATTAACAGAGAATATTCTTGAAATTTCTCTAAAAGACAAAACCTTGAAGAAATTTGAAGAGGAGGCTGAAGAAACTTCAACGAAAGACAAACATTCTACTAACTTCGAAGAGAATGCTGTGGAAACTTTAGCAACAGACAAAAGTCCTAGCAAATTGGAAGGCATAATCCACAAAACTTCTCCGAGAGGTAAAAGTCCTATTAAATTGAAAGCGAGAGGTCAGAAATCTTCTCGGAAATGTAAAAGTCCTAGCAAATTTAATGAAAAAACTCACAGAATCTCCACTTTAAAAGTTTCAAGTAGTTCTAAAGAATTTAAAGACAAAATTAAGGAATCTTCTTCTCAAAATCGTAAATTTAATCAAGTAAAAATTTCTAAATTTGATCCATCGAGCAGTACAGTAGGCGAGCTTTGTGCCACTGACTTGATCAGAAATTACAAAGTTGAGGATAGTGCAACAACTTTGGATGATGTTGAAACAGATCACGTTCTCTCTGAAGAAACAAAAATTTCAAGTAAATCTGCCACTTCATTGGATACAATTTTGATATCGGATAATAGTGAAGTATCCAAAACAGGACAAAGTGATGAAGCATTTACTCTCCCTCAGACACAGAGATCGTCTGAATCTCACCGCGATACTAGCAGTGCTGTAAAAGATGAAGATGGCTATATTTCACGTAATTCAAAAGGAGAAGTGGATACAGTTACTGAGTTACCAAGGTCACCAGAATCTCTTCAAGGAGCTAGTGGCATTTTGAAATATGAACAAATGGATGAAAGCGATGCTAAAACTCGAGTGACCACAGATTCCATTGTTACTCCAAATGAACCATCATATCCAGATAAATCATCAAAAAATAGAAAGAAGAAAATGAAAAAAAGGAATCGAAAGAGAGAAAATGATTCTGAAGAGAAAATCGCTGGAAATGTGCCATTTAATTCTGATAAAATTGCTGATGGTGAAGATAATGCATTTTCTCATAAAGGACCAAAACATAGCAAAGAAGCGAAAAAAAGTGACGAAGCTGAATTCTTTGAAGAAGACCTTAAAAGTTTATTTCGTCTTGCAAATCATTCTTTAGACGATTTTATCACACACTTACGTATGTTTGATGTAGATAAAAGTAAACTCGAAATTCCGAAAAAATACAAAAAAATGTACGAATTAAGCTTAAGTTTAAAACGGAGTTGTATTTTAATAATAAATCCAGAAAGCTATGAAAATAATGATGACTCGAAATCATTGATTAAAAATATTGATTATAAAGAAAGCGATATACCATTAATGCAAGCGTCTATCGTTAAAAACATGTTGGAAACATTAAGGATAGGTTATCTAAACGAACGTAAGGCTCAACTACGTGAAGCAAAAGAAACAGTATCAATTCCAGCTAAACTAGAAGATAGTAAAAGTGATGTTGAAAAAACTGATTGCAGTAAAGGAGCTATCAAAAAATCACTACACCCCCATATTACCGGTAAAATAATTGAGAAACCTGATATTAACAATAAGGGAAAATATGTCGTTCCACCAAATCCGACTAATACAGAGTGCACTTCCGGGACGCCTGATGACAATGCTTTATCTGTTGAAACAACAGGTTCAGGGGATCAAAATTCTGAAAGTTTAAAAATGTGTTATCCAGAAAGTGTTGATGAAGAATCGAAACATCTAATTCACGACTCTACTGGTCCAATCGAAAATGAGTCAGAAATTAGAAATTCATTTACACGTTGTTCATGTTCCTCCAGTTGTCAACACACAGATTCTATTGAACAACAGAATCCTTGTAGCCGTTCTTCGGATCGGCTAGAAACGTCTGATTGTTCTAGTTTAGAGCAATCCAGTGTAACACATAGATCATCTAGAAGATCATTTATTGATAACGAATCTAAATTGAAATGTCCTTTAAGTGTACATGTTCATGCACTTAAGTGTAAATGGAAAGGATTGCTTAAAAACCTTTTGCAACACATTAGACTACAACATGAAGACATTTTTGTGGAATATCCTACGACCACCTTATGTGTGAATGAAACAAATATACTTTACTGTTTCGATGAATTATTTCTCGCCTATACAAAATACGATGAAGGTGTTTTATATTGTATTGTACAGCATGTATGTACCACATGGCCCTGCATTCTTAGGACTGCCATTAATTATTCTTGCGAATTTTACGATAAAGAGTTAAAAATTTTAAAACAACCTGAAACAAGTGTTGCACATACGTCGCAAACGTATGAAGATTTAAAACAGACGAAAAATTGTATTTTTCTCCAGGATGTCGATTTGAAGGATGATCATGATTCCGTTGTTTTTTTTATTTTCATTCCAGAAATTGAGGTTTGAAAAATAATTTTTAAGAAAGTTGTAATATTACATTTTAGAGATTCAATTAGATTTAAATTATATTGCATTACCTCATATACCGGTATTGCAAAATAATTTCCATATCATGTTTAAGTTTTAACTGTGTAGGATATGTTAAATGTGAAAACTTTCTCGAAAACATGATTTATAACTTTTATTTTTTATTTAATTTATCAGAAACTAATGTAGTATGGAAATTAAATACAGGGTCTGACAGCGAGTGTATGAAATTTTCAAAAACTGGAAATCAAATACCTTGAAAGAATAATTACAAATAGTGCTTAGAAAGAAATTAAACACAAACTCAACTCTGGAAGCGCATGCTTTCATGCATTATATGGGCTCTTTTGTTATCTCAAATTTTCTAATAAAAAATCTTCGTTTGCTGAGTAAACAGTGAGATATCATGCCAAATACGTTTGAAAAAAAGCGGTTTCGTTGTATTAGATTTCACGTAGTTGACGTCATAAATAATCGTACACTGATGTCGAGTAAAATCTCACAAATCACTTTATTTACGTCTACAAATTATCATAAGTAATGCCACTAGTGATTTCCAAATTATCGATAAATTTATCCAGAGCATTTGGAAATCTAGAGTGGCAATTGTTAGGACTATTTAACGAATAAAATTAAGCTGTTTACTCACAAATCATTATTTAAATATAGTTATTTTATTGCTTCTTTTGTTCGTAACTGTAACCAGATCATATTATTTATTGCCAAAGGAACGCAATATTGAAAGAATGCACTCTAGTGGAGAAAAAATGAAATGCATCAAACTGTATATTAATTCATTTCTGATGTCCTATGATGTAAATGTGACAATTATATTTGTCTGGGAAAAAATACATTTAAGAAAGTGCAAACAGTAGTTTCTTTTTTTGGTGGTATAATCAACTGCTACAAATGTTTTTTTATAGTAACTCCCGCATGCGGTATGTGTTGACATTCATGCACTATAGGCCTATATACAATCTGGTAGCCGTATTTCTTTAATGAGTCAGTCACTACAAAATAATGCTATGACCTATTCAGAACGTTAAAAGGAGGTGATTTCTTTATTATGATAAACTTTAGTTGGTAAATTCTAGGCGAAACACTACTGTAATTGGTTGTAAATCAAAAATCATTCTAACGTGATTGGTTATTGACTCTCATTTGGAGCACGAGTTAAATAGTCAGTAGTAAATTACAAATTTTAAATCATTTTAAAGAGACACATTAAATTTAATCTTCTTCTTCTTCTTCACTTCCTGGTTTAGGCAAGAGTTGCCTGTTCTGTCTTCACTAATAGATCTAAGACCATCTCTTCCGAGGACGTCCGACATCTCTTCTTCCTCTTGGAAAATAATGGAAGATTTTATTTGGTAATCTTCTTTCTTCCATTCTTTCTACATCTTATTTCCACTGTATCTTGTTGTTAAATATCTTTTCTTTTATGGAGTAGATCTGCAGTTCTTCACGGATATCCTCGTTTCTTATCTGATCCATTCTAGTGCAGCCTTTTACTCTTCTTAAAAATTTCATCTCGGCTGCTTGGATTTTACTTTCTTGTTTGGTAGTGGTAATCCAAGATTCACTCCCATACAAAAGGACAGGGACAGTCATTGTTTTATAAAATTTTAGTTTTCTATAAGTTATAATTACTCGTGCACCTGAAATGAGCAAACTAGTAAAATACCCGACGTAAAACCAATGAAACTATAACGCTTGAACAAGTAATTAACATATAGATGCTGCTCAGCATAAAAATTAAATTACACAGCAAAATAGTTTCTAAAAAAATATAAAATGACAAATAAGAGTTTATTAATTTTTTATTTTCCAAAATTAAATAAAAATGACCCAAACTTTAAAACTCTAAGAAAATTAACAACATTAATTGTCTCTTACCGATGCTAACAGAATTTTGGACTTTCCAGAAGGCGTGAACCATGCCACCGTCTTAACGACATATTAACAAATGAAAATTGTTTAAAATCTTATTAACCAATGCAAAACTGAATAGATGAAAGGCAATCAAACCGAGAGATGTAGTCAGAATTTACATTTAGAGAACACTAGCCACAAGAAATTAATTCGGTGTCGTGAATCCTAACCTACAGTGTTAATCGGAACTCTGCACTTTTATTCTTCTTTGCGATATGTTTCTACTATCGCGTTTGACACTTTACTTTAAATCGACATCAGAATTGAACTTAAATAATTTTTTTTTGGAACTTAATAATTATAAAATGGTTTAGAATTGATCGAGTATAAAATATAAAGTAAAAGTTCATCTATTCCGTCACGAATGAAGTCAAGTTTAAAATATATTTTAATAAGTATCAATAAATATTCAATTATAATATACAAGCATATTTTACTTAACGGCAAGACCCTCAGATCTCATACTTTACCGAGTCTGCTTCAATGTAGGATACATTTTAAATCTTGAGTAAAGATTTGCAATTTGTGTTTATTTGGCTATAAGCTCCAAAGCACGAAAGACCTAGAAGACTCTTGATTTAACACCCTACTGCTGGCCTCACATGCAGTTAATTGAATGTTGACGATAATCTAACCAGAAAAAGGTGACATGTGTTCAGCATGCCCGGTCCCTCATTCGTTGTAACTGTTTTTTTTTCAATCTGCAAGTAACTGTTTATTGCAACTTCCCAAATTCCTCACGATGCTGAGTGGCTATTGGCTCTATACTGGCTAAAATCCCACGAGAAATTTTATGCAGGGCAAGTCCTGCCGCTTTCCACCAAGTCGCAATGCTCGGTTATAGCGTGGAACGTTTATTTAGCGATATTTTTTTTTTCGGAACAGGCAACTCTTGCCTAAACCAGGAAGTGAAGAAGAAGATATTTTTTTCTAAATAAAAAAATTGATTGAGTGGATTCCTCAACTGAAGTCTAAACCACGACCACGGTTTTCTAATTTTTTATGTTTCCATAACAACCATAAAAACTGAAAATCTATCATCATCATCATCTGCATTCATGGATTAGGTCTGTTGACCCGTTCCGACTTCAGCCCATCTCTTTCTAGGTCTGCCCACATCTCGGGTGCCTTTAGGTTTGTATTTTGTTAATATTTAATATTAGGAAGTTATATTTTGAGGTTATTTTAATTATATTATTTTTGATCTGGACATCTTACCTCAGTATTAATGTTGATTTGTTCTTGGACATGTTTCAAAACAATTCTGTTTTATCGTCAGCTCTACTAACTGGGCGTTTTCCCTCTGATTTTCCTACAAGAAGCTCCCATGCACGTTTTCCATTCCCCATTCGTGCCACATGTCCTGCCCATCGTAGTCTGGGAAAGCTGACGATAAAACAGAATTGTTTTGAAACATGTCCAAGAACAAATCAACATTAATACTGAAGTAAGATGTCCAGACCAAAAATAATATAATTGTATTTTGTTATTTGTTTTGGATATCTAACTTGCTGTGGTCGTCATAAGGTTTATCAATCCGGCTTTTCTTCTGCTGAAGTTTATGAGTAAGTTATCTTTTACTAGTAGAGGTTACCAGCCTCTAGCCAAACCCCTCTTCCTGGAGGGCAGGGAACTGAAATTTCGGAGTGTTCGTCTCCTAGATAAGTTACCTTCACTACGGCTTTGGGGACTTCTCTTCTCCCCACGTAACCCTGTGGACGGGGCCCTACCCAGGTACTACCCACTGGGCGAGTGGGACCTGGAGCTCACAAAAGGGCAGGGGCGCCTACTCCCTGGAGTGGACCTCTTATAAGGGTTCCACTCTGTTACCCTGAAACTCTATGGCTGTTAATTACAAAAACAAATGTCTGAATTATGTCTATGGTTTCATAACAATTTCTGTGAATTTTCGGTCATTTTTATGGGTGTTATGGAAACAACAGAAAATTGGAAAACCATGGTCGTGGTTTACACTTGGGTTGAGAAATCCACCCATTAACTTACGCAAGTTCAACGGTTTCAAGTGCAATGCGTAATATAATGAAATGACTTACTAGCACTATCGAATCAGTAGGTTCATGTCCGCGCGGATGTGAGCCCTGTCTTGAGCTAACTAACTCACTGGCACTATGGAATCCGTAGGTTCATGGCCGCTCGAACATAAGCTTTCCGTACATCCCTATCCTGAGCTAATGCTTTCCAATCATTCCCTGTATAATCTACTTCCCTGAAAATATAGTTAATGTCATTCTCCCACCTCATTCTTGGTCTACCAGCTGGGTGTTTTCCTCTGATTTTCCTATAAGAAGCTTCCATGCACGTTTTTTATTCCTCATTCGTGCCACATGTCCTGCCCATCGCAGTCTATGAGACTTAACTGTTGTTATATCTGGCTTCCTATAAAGACCTTGTAGTTCGTTGTTAAGTAGACTTCTCCATTCACCTGTCTGTTCATCTCTCTTTGGTCCAAAAATTTTCCTCTAAGAACTTTATTCTCAAATACTCGTAATCCCCTTTCCTCCCTTAAAGTAAGACTCCATGTTTCGCATCCATATAACTGGTAGAATAATAGTTTTATATATTTTCAGTTCAACTTTTTTGAAAGGAGTTGGGACAAGAGTCCCTGTAATGCATAATAGCACGCATTTCCAGAATAGAGCCTGTGTTTAATTTCTTTGTGCATCTCATTCCTGTTTGTGATTATTGTTCCTAGGTATTTGTCTTGAGCTATTGCTTTCTAATTATCCCCTGTATAATTGACCTCCTTCATATCATTCTCCCACCTCAATATTGACCTACCTGCTGTTCGCTTTACTTCTAGTTTTCCTACAAGGAGTTTTCATGTCAATACTTTAATAAGCACGACTCAAAAATGTTTTATCATATAATTTACTAGCTATTAGGTCTATAGCCCTACATTTAGTTATATATATATATATTGGAGCTCGTCCAGTTATTGTTTTAAAATTTCATTTTTATTCTATGGAAGATAAACCTTGTGGACCGAAAAACTATTATTTCATTTAATACATAAATATTTCTTTAGAAAAAAAAAAGTCTCTGAAAGAATAAAAAATAGTAATCTTTCTTCTTGTGCATACCAAATGAAAAATGAAGAGTATTAAAATGTTTGTGACTTAAAAACATTACAAAATATCTTGTCTCCAATTTTTACCCTATTTTAATTTACGTGGAAAATGGGACAGTGTGTAAGAACTCCTGAAAAATGTTCTATTTAATTTAAAGTAAGGGAAGTCAACCGCATTTCCGGAATTTTTACTAATATGCTGAATACTTTGTTTTTCTTCATCCTAAGTTAAAATTGTTTTGTAAAAAAGTGCGCACGCGCACACACACACACACACACACACACACACACGCACACGCACTCACGCACTCGCACGCACCCACCCACACACACACACACATATATATATATATATATATATATATATATATATTTACAAATACACTCTGCATATCAGAAGAAATCTAGCATTGGGAATATCTTATGCAGCATATCAGGACATTCAGGATTGTATTACATCTTTCCGTCTCTCAGCGGGCGTGCTAGTTCAGAGTCTGATGGGCAATCCTCAGCAAAATAAGTCGAAATAAACCACACATATGCGCGACATACGATTTCGTGTATTAGTGGGCCTGTTTGTTATTATGACGCTTGTGTCCCCCCCCCCCGTTTTATTCAACCCGAGCTTACATACTTCTGGTATGCTGACTGTATATTAATGAACGTTTTAGTGTAACTGCAAGATATGTAATAGTAATGTAATTTACAGTATTAAAAATGAAATGGTAAAATAAATATTTTTTCTATAGTTTACTATAAATATTACATCATTCTACAATCCCTGATTAATCGAAATTAATTTTTTTTCTGTTTTAATGTTTAACAGTGATTCTAAATTTTTTAAATAACTGATCCATACTAATGTAAGATACGTTTGTATTTAAGGAGACAACTTTTGGGGGAAAAAATTAAGATAGTCATGTTGCCCTTTTTTTTTTCTACTCATTAATACAAGGTACGCACACCGTAGCGTAGTGGTTAAGGCACTGAGCTACAAGCCGGAGGGTCGAGGGTTCAAGTCCCGTTGGGGTCTGGATTTTTAAACTGACCCAAACCCTCAGGCGGCACTATGGCCCTGGGGTCGACTCAGCCTCTAACGGAATTGAGTACCAGAAGCTTGTTCTGGGGTAAAGGCGGCCGTCACGCAGGGCTGACAACCCGGCTGACATAAAGTGCCGATTGTCTAGAAAAAAGTGGGAGCCATAACCTCCTACTACCCCAAGGGCCTCCTGAGGCCTGTTGTGGGATTACTTTACTTACTTTTACATATTAGAGCAAGATATTAATATCAGGTACGTTATCGCGTGTTTAAGGAAGGTTGTGTGCAAGCAGGAATAAGTTTATAATATTGCCAGCTATTTTCTGTTTCAACTAATATAATTGATTTTATTAAACACAATGTGTACATTTAAAATTTTCACCAGTCTTTTGTAATTTTGGTGAGAGGCTGAGTTCTGCTTTGGCATTTCATTAGGTGGTACCTGGAGCACGGCTCGTCGCAAAGCTTACATCTGCAGTCCTCCTTCGGGTCGTGGTATGACGGATTCTGACATATTTTCCAGTGGAAACCATGCGCGGCGAAGCGTGTGTATAGGTGGCGAAGTTGGAAGTTCGGTCCTTTCCACACATCGGTTTTCATTGTTTCTGTGTCCATTATTTCCATCGGTATTGCATTGGCTTTGTTTTGTCTCTCTTTGATGGCGTCTTTATATGCCTGGGTTTCTGGTAGATTGAAGCGAAGCTTGATGTCCTCAACGAAGTAGGATTCATGTGCTATTCTGTAGGCGTAGCTGTTTCTTGTGTACTTTGAGAGTGACAAGGCCCTCTTGAGATATCTGGCTTTGACATTCTCCAATTTCTTGAGGTTTTTCGCTGTTAGGTGAATCCAAATTATCTGAATACCGTATGTGGCCGCTGGTGCTACCTTGAGTTGGAACAGTGCCATCGCCGTTGGCAGGGACAGTCTATCAAGCTTGGGGATGTCGAACATCGAATTTATTGCCGCTGTGGTCCTGTCTTGTATATGCATGGTGAACGTTGTTCCAGTGGTCTACAGCGTCACTCCCAGGTACTTAAAGTTGGGGACTATTTCTAGGGCTGAGTCGCCGCACATAAAGTGGTCATTTTTTGATAATCTGCCTCCTCTTCTGAACTTCATTGCTTTTGTTTTGGAGCTATTTATTTCCATTGAATTTTCTGACGCCCATTTTCTGATACTCTTCATGGCCTCCTGCAGATCTTCAGGACTATTGGAAAGGATGGCCATGTCATCGGCATACATTAATAGCTTTGTATTTCTTGCGTTTATAGCTTGTCCAATATCGGCCGTCATAATGTTAAAGAGGACTCAGCCTCTGTTTCAACTAATGCAAATGGCGATGTTTTGCTGATGAACTCTGTTTTCGTATTTTTTCAAAGAATCGTGTGATGAAGTCGAAGTGTTTATCATAAGTAATGTCACGAGTGATTTTCCAATTTATCTGGAGGATTTGTAAATCAAGAGTGGCATTTGTTAGGACTACTTAACGAATAAAATTAAACTGTTTGCTCACAAATTATTATTTAAATATAGTTGTTTTAAAATATTTATATGTTTAATGTAAACGGCGATGTTTGAAAATAATTGAGAAATGTTTCGTTATGCTTCTTTTATTCATCCACTGCAACTAGATCATATTATTTATTGCCAAATAGGATCGCAGTGTTGTAAGAATGCACCCTAGTGGAGAATAAATTAAACATATCAAACTGTATATAACGAACATTGTAGTTTTCTAATTATTTTTTTAGGAAACGACTCCGTAAAATCATTATTTTATAACATAATTATTGAACACGCAATTATCAAATGTGTAGTTCGAAGGCATCTGTTCATTATTTGCTATATTCAACGTATTTGTTGAAGAATCAGTCATTACAAAATAATGCTCTGACCTGTCAGAATATAAAAAAAGGAGTTTTCTTTAATATGAAGTAGATGAATATCGACGTGAAACACGACTGTGATTGGTTGTAAAACAAAATTCATTGAAACGTGATTGGTCATTGACTACAATTTGGGGCATGACTTAAATAGTTAATAAAATCAGACGTGGAATTCAGACAGGCCTTAGCTAATTTTTACATACAGTATTAACTAAATTCAACACCCAGCCTTGAAAGAGTGACAATAAATAAAAACAAGAATGAACATGTGTCTAAAACTAATAATTGAATGAGGAAACCAGAAAATGTGCTACATTGTAAAGAACAAAAATATTAGAGCTATAATTTTAATTTTGAGGTAAAGATAAGGTAGTTTCAACATACAGAAAGAATTATACCCGATAAAATCCCATGAATTTTGTTTCGCTAGCATCCTAAAGGAAGATGAAATATTGGGCGCCCCTTAATTGGATGGAAGAATAGGATCTCTTGATGTGGAAATAGGTTTCTGTTCTAATTCCATGACGTAGATAAAGGGATCCCACTACAGGCATTCAGAGGAACGTGGGGTAAAAGGAGGTTAAGGCTCCAGCTTTTCTAGATAATCGGTTCTTGATGCCAACCGGGTTGTCAAACCTATGTGACGGCTCTCTTTACCCCCAGAACAAGGATTTGGTACTCATTTTCTTTAGAGGTTGTGGTATGAATAAAAAAATGCATGTGTATCGGTCTATTATATTGTCCCTACGTGTTTGGATATCGAATTTAGTTTCTTTCTCGAGATATTAATTACACGAATTCTATTGAGTAACACTAAGAAATTGGTGCTGGAAGAAACATTAATAAAACTTGTATATGGTCACACAAAGAAATACATTAGGCCTATATAAAGGAAATGGACAGTTAATATCAAATGAGGGAAATTCAGGGACTATTGTCCCAACTTCTTTAAAAAATTGAACTGTTTTTCTTTTCCTTATTTGGATACGAAACATGGACTCTTACTTTGTGGGAGCAGAAACTGTTGCGAGTATTTGAGAATGAAGTTCTTAGGGAAATTTTTGGACAAAGGAGTGATGATCAGACAGGCAAATGGAGGAAGCTACATAAGTGATTTGCTTGTTCTTTATGGGAAACAAGATACAACAAAAGTTAAAGGCAAGACAATTAGTATGAATATAAAGAAAATATGCGTTTGTTATTTACTTGTTTAAGAGTTTTGCCAGAAATGCAAGTAAAATGATTTAAAAAATCAACTAGATAGATTTGTAAAATAGACTAAGATTACAAAATCTTATCAGCATTAGGACTATATAAAAGAGACACGAAGCTCATTCTAATGACTTTGTAATAGTTTTAAAAAATCTTCATAAAAAATGAATGTACCCTTTTTTATACGTCAGATCTTGTCGAAGTCTATGAAACGCTAAAAGAAATAGCTTATGTGTATTGTTCCAGTACACGTCTTTGCTTCGAAGTGAACATTTGGGAGAAGGAAGTAAGTATGCTTCTTTTGTGTTTAGTGTTTTATTAGCAGGCTTAATTCAGTATATTTGTATTTTTTTGTGTTCATATTTTCGATCTTTTTTATTATCATACTCTTGATATAAAGTAATATTTTCTTGTGTTTAAGCTATATCTCGCCCCCTTACTCGTTATACCATATTTGGAAGACGATGATAGTAAAATTGGACAAACTGTTGTGTAATCAGTGGTGCGTTATCTTTAGGGAGTCTCACATCTATAGAAAAAATGTAGACCTAAGTCGTATGTCCTTAATTAGATTTATTTTTTTCTATTATTGGTCTGCGTGCCTACTGTTTATTAACTAGGGCCTATAAGTGTATATGCATGGTGATTATGCCAGGGGAGAATATCAGGAATATAGTATTGTATTCGCATTGAATACAAAAGAACACACCTCAATAAACTAAACAATTGAAGGAGAGTTTTGAATGATACAGTAATTAAAAACAATTACGAGTAATTCGCGAAACTGTCTTCAATTAAGAACATAACATGAATCCTTATTACACCTTAAACAAGCGACTTACTTGGATTCATTAATTTTTAAACTTTAATAAAATATTTCTAACTTCAAATGTATTTAATATCTTAAAATAATCGTATTGTTTATCAACTCGCGAACTTCAAGGGCTAGACAATACGATTTAGCTTAATAAGTAGAGCTAGAAAGTTGAGGGAAAAATAGTTTCGTTTTATATCTGAATACGAGGCCCAACGTAATATAGATCTATTCTACTCGTATAATTTTTGGGTTATTATAGGCCGGAAAATGGTGGGTTTTATTTATCCTTTCCACCCTATTTTTAAACTTAATTTGGTTATTCGTCCTTTTTTTTTTTTTAGCTTTTTTTAAGTTTTGAAGTTTTTTCTTTTAAGTCCCGCGCCGTAGCCGAGCGGTTAAGGTAGGAAGCCTTGGCGCAGAGCTATGGGACTTGCGCTGGTTCGAGTCTCCATGGGCGAAGAAATTTTCTCATGGTATTTCGGCCAGTATGGAACCGGTGCCCACCCAGCATCGTGAGGCAATTGGGTAGCTACAATAAGTAGCGGCTCCAGGTTGAGGAATCAGCTATAACGGCTGGGGGACTCGACATGCTAACCACATGTCACCCTTACACTGGCTGTTGATCATCTACCTCTGTGATTGACACATGTTGATGTGAAGGGCCAGCAGCCGACTGGTAAAAGGGCAACCGCTGAAAACCCTCAATCGGATCGGAAGTTTTTTTTTTTTTTAAGTTTACCATATTTTCGAATATAATTATATAATTTGTAGACCTGCAGCCTAATTATTCTTCTAGCCAAATATGCTTCCAGTTCTTATAATTTGAATTTAAAATTATTTCTCCACGATATCCATAGCGGGTTCGACGAATTCATTGTAGATGGGGTGGCAAGTCCTTCATTCTAAATTCTCCAAGATTATTTAATGAACAGGGAATTAATTTTTCAAACAATGTCGAATTAAATATATGTAAAGTATGAATGAAGAAGCATTTCACTGGTCACTTTATCTGCCAGTGTATTTTTGCATATCTCTACCATTTTTTCTACTTTTTATATATTAATTTAAAATGCAGTTGAAATTAAAATGATCATTTATTTTGAATCGCCTTTTTAAGTCCCTTTTCCAGTTTTTACGTCTTTTATATCTAGGTATTTTTGAAGGTATTTTATAGATAGTTTGTAGGTTCTCAACTTCCGAGCCCTATTAATAAGTCTTGCTTAAATTCTCGCATTGTTTCAGAGGTCTTAACGGAAGCTCAGCTTTCGGTGATTGATGTAGGGGTAATCATCCGTGTTCATACAGGCCTAAATTAATCGTACGAAATTTTCTTACTCATTGCGTTATTTCTAAAATAAAAAATTGATTATATGTATCAAAATTGTTATAATTATCATAGCCATAGCTTATATGGCCTATATTCAAAGTTACTTCAAATATTAAGAAAGTTAAGGAAAGGTAATAGTAACTTCTTTAAACATAATCCTAATTATTAGTTAAATTATTCTGATTAAAAGACTAAATTGCCTAAGGGATAAAACGGTAATTTTGAGTTTATATGTATTCATTTCCCTTGGCAATATATAAATAGATCGACAATAAACTCTGTAGGCTCTCTGTTGCTCCGAGGCTTAGTGATTGTTTCTTGATTCTCGCCATATCAGATAATTTATAGCATAAGACTAGATAATAATGTTACATTTAATTCCACAGGTATCGCCTGCAAAATATAAAACTGCTCACTAAAAGAAAACAAAAGGAAACTTCAAGAAAACGAAAATGTTCAGTCTCAAAAGTCTATCATTTCGGAGTGCCAGATCTTTCGATGTGGCAGAAGCTTCACGTCCATCTAGATATGCTGATAACAGTGATTCAGACGAAGAAATAAATGGAGTAGCATCAGTCCCAAGAACGGGGGTAATCTCTTCGAGAAGACAAGCCATATTACACAGATACCGAATAATTCCAGACGAACGTCTGGACGACTTTCATTTGGAAAGTAATACTCCACAAAAACAAAACGATAACGACCAAAAGGACATCCTCCGTGTAATTCAAGGATTATCTGATGCAAATGAAAATATACGTAGCTGCATGAATGCATTAGAAACAAATATAAGGAAAATTGGAGAATTTCATCCCAATAGAGAGCTAATAAACTTTCCATTGTTGGTCCAATCAGTGGATGGTATAGCAGAAATCAGTAATACAATTTCCCGAAAATTGCTTACCGTTGATAATTCATCACGTGGTTTAAGATTTTCTCCAATGATTTTTGAGATGAAAAAACAATCTGTTACGGAAAATTGCCAAAGAATGCTTGCACTTTGCAGCACTCTACATGAAGAATTTTCAAGATTTCATGCAACATTATCAGAAGAATTGACTAACGAAATGGTAAATCTTAGAATGGATTTGAATTCATCAGTTGATAAATTGAACGACATTCTACATGATCTACCAAATAAAATTACTCGATTCACTAAAATTCAACTTCATCCTATTGAAGAAATAGAGGATATTGAACGTGTGGAAGATGCAGTTCTAGAGACCGCACCAGCTATAGATGCGAGCAGAATTGGCGAATCACTTCAAGAATCTCCACCTCGCGCCTATGATCCAAGACCCTTTAGACATGATCTTGTTATTCGCTTTAGATGTGTCGTATTTACTGTTATTTTCTTCATTGTAGTTTTTACTATTTACGCTGTCATTGCTATAGTACAAAGGAATGATCTTTTACGTAAAAAAAAGATTAGATATTAAGGCACGGGATAACATAAATATTATGTTTAATGTTAGAGCTGCTGTGATTCGAAAATAAAAATTATTAAAATTAATAATATATCAACTGCAATATCATTTTAAGGGACTTGGACAGTAATAGAACTAAAATAGGTTTCGTTGTAAGTTACTGGGATTTAAAAATGTGCGTCAGCTGTTAATAAAGCAAATTAAATCTGTTTGAGACATTCGCGTAGTGTTCGACAATGATAATTTTTAACTATGCAAACTGCTTTCATTGTATAACAATATATCCAAGTATAGATTATCAATAACCCTATTAACACGACTTAAATATATATATATATATTTTTTTTAGAATTTTCTGACGTTAGGAAACTTAAGTGTGTACTCGTATTTAAGATAATCTAACGTTTTTATAATGGACGTGGTTTTTCAATTTATTGCCAAGAAAAAATAATTAGTTTTTCAAACAACTTTGAACAAAAGCACTTTGCTAAATTTAAAATATATTATTTTTAGAATTTCATCATCAGGCCTATTTTAAAATGGAATTAACACCTGTTTTAGCTATCGAGTAACACTTAAAAGGCGTTTGTAATACAGATGTTACTAAGAAAGAAAAAACTGACGTACTGACAGTATTTAGGCCTAATTTTTTTTACAATTTTTATATTTTAAACTGAAAAAAATTATCGGGATTAGCTTTGTTAGTGAACATTGGAGAAAAAACTGATCTGCATGGGAAGGTGACTTTTTAAAAAAAATAAAAGCAATCTTAAACAAATAGCTCAATATATTTTAAAATTAATTCCATTGTCACATTAAAATTAAGGTCAAAGTAATTTTCATATTATTTGCAGTAAATGCGACTTAGCTTAAAGGTTATTTAAAATTTAAACTTCTAAGATTGAATGAAATCCTGTGTTTAAATTCCACTAAATATTAGCTTAATTTAAATCAAATGTTATTGAAATTTAATTAAAAAAAACTCAAAAAGGGGCTTGCAGTATTTATATCAGCTGAGGCTCCATAAGTTTGATGCTTCATTTTAATTTGTCAGTAAACCTAATTTATAAATTTAATTCAATGCAAGTAGAGGCTATGTCTATTAATTCAAGGTAAGAAAGTAAAATATAAATTTGATACCGAAAATTTACTTAATTCATATAAATTAACCAATTTGATCAACCAGAGACTAATAATTCAGTTTAAATGAGTCGCGTAAATCTTATTTGTAAATTGATTGAATGTATATAAATTAACAAATTCCATACAAACTTAAGCTATGTCTAATAACTCGCTGTAAGGTCAGATAATAAATTTGGTTTGTCAATATTTACATTATGTAAATCAAGAAATGCAATACTGAGGTTATGTTTTATAATTTAATGTAAGCAGGTAAAATGTTAATTGTATCAACTTCAAATTTAATTAAAGTGTATTAATTGTGTAAGAAAAAATAAATTATATTAAATGCAATTGTTTTTGTTATAGCTTACAATAAAAAAACAGATTCCTCTCACATTCCATAAAGTGCGATTTATAATCCGAACCCATTTTTAGAATGATTATCAATTTTAATTTTAAATCTAAATTTGATCTTCACCAAGTAATTCCTAGGTTAGATCAATTATTATTACCTTAAGAAAAAAATTAAGAGCACAGTTTCAGGTAAATCTAAAAGCATAATTACCAACTGGATCTCATGAATTGACTAATTGTCAATACAAATAAAAAATTGTTCATGTTGTAAAAAGGTCAATGTAACGCAAGTTTTCAGGTGTAAACATGCAAGAATGCTTAGTTCAAATATTCTGCCATAACTTTTTTTTCAGACACATTTACCCTTTTAATAATTTTACAGAACACTAAATTGCACTAGAACGTGTATAAATATGGATGCAAAATAAAGCATCCCTTTTAGATCTAAGCCAAAGAATTACCATAACATTAGCAATAATGTAGGATGTTCACCAAGACTAAAAATATTACCAAATGGTTCAACTTCTAAAGCAACAGGGAAAAATACTATTGCAACGAGACCGCCGATTATCTTAAAATGGCCCTAAATTAACGTAACGTTACAAAACCTACATTTTAAGTACCGGTACGTAAAAATCATTATTAAAAATAGACACATGCAAGATATGAACTATGAAGTTAAAAAAATCCATAATGTGTTCCTCAATTACCAAGTAAACAGCAGAAGAAAAACACTCATCACCAAATGTAACTGTTTAACTAAATTTTTAAACTTGTATCATTCCAAATTGCCCTCTATGCAACATAGAATAAATGACTATAGAACATATTTGAGCTTTCCAAGAGGCCGAATACATCACAAAAATACTGGACTTCATGAGAAGTAATGGTTTCATTGTCAAACGCAAGCCTATAATTAAGAATTTTGTGAAAAGTAAATTGGTCTCTTGGGGTACTAGGAGGTTAGGGCTACCGCGTTTCCCGATAGTCGTCTCGATGTGTCAGCCCATGCGTGACGGACAACTTTACCCCCCAGAACATGCGTGTGGGACTCATTTCTGTTAGAGGCTGAGTATCTCACAAAGTCGTGATACCGCCAGAAGGATTAGTCCAGTTAAACAATTCAGACCCCATATGGATTAAGTAAGAAAGAAAAATATTACAAAATGGTAAGTCCTGAACTTTCATTCCATCCATAAAAAAATTAAATCGTAGGCCTATTTAAAATGTAACTTTTCATAGGACAAATTATCATACCAGTGTTAAATATAAGGGACAGCAGGGAAAACTATTACATCATCTTACAATTAAAGTTGGATATTTTTTTATATTTGGATAAAAAATGGGTTTTGTTCAATAAAATGTTTTGGTAAGAAACATGAATTGTTAATAAATACGAGTCGTGGATGGTAGTGTCTCGTACCTTCTCCGGAAGCCTGAGTTCGATCCCTTGGCCGCAATTTATTTTTTCCGAAACCAAACTCCGTGCGTAGCAGTCTATTATGAAAATGAAAGTTGCTTTCGCTGACCAGCAAAATAGACCATTAGGAGCGGAGGATAATCAGAAACGTGAATTTAAAAATAGACCTTTAAATTTATAAGACTCATAAGAAATACTTAACAAAATAATGTTCAATAGATAGGCCATATTATGTCGGTTCCTGTGCAGATACTTCTCTTCTGATTTCTAAGTTCGCGAGTTCAAAATCAGGCAGGAGTCGCTGAATTTTTATTCGCACAAAATTCTATGTGTGGCTTCCTTCGAAGCAAACTTAAGCCGTTGGTCTTATGTCGTAGATCTACTGCACTTACTGAAATAAAATATATATTAACAAAAGTTAACACCCAGAGTGCAATTAAAATGTTAATGGTTTTAGTTGTTAAAGAGCTTCATTAAATACTAAATCTAATGATCAAATTATATGGTATTATAAGACATTTTAGTTTAATTTCTAATATTTTAAATCCATCATTTGGTCAATTATTTATTTACTTATTTTCTTGTTTTATTTTTTGTTTACATAATTATTATAGATTCCACGATTGAACATAAACATAGGGTACCTGAGATTCAACGCAAACAGAATGAATGAAGTTAAAAATACATCATTTGCAATTTTGGGAACTGCACTCTAGGAAATTCATTGTATTTTTAAAAATTTCTATACGAAAATAAATACATGAAGACACCATAAAAACCATCATCGAATGCAATACAAAAGATTGTAAGGAGGAAGTTAAAACATTTCGGATGTAATTATAAAATGTCTTCCAGTCGCAAAATATTCCAGAGTTTTCATCTGGTACAATAATATCAAACTAACAAGAACTGACATATAGATGGTTCTTGAGAGTTTTCAAACAAGTCAACTTAAGATCTGTATTCAATTTGAAACAATATCGAACTGTAGTCCAGAATCATATAAGTGATTATGGATTTTCCTGTAAATCAAACATTCCAATTTGCACGTAACATATCAGAAGATGCGTTTTCGAAGGCATTGCATGTTTTTGAATTTGAAGCAAACATCATAGAAAATAAAACCAAATTTGTTCTTAAAGTTGACCGATACTTTAGCAAACCTTTAATGATACATCTAAAGAATATTTCAAATATTTGGGAAAGCGATTCACAATTTAATTTCGTCGTGACACCAAATGACATTCTTGTATATTACAAAAATGAAGAGACTGGTTGCAACTTAAGCGAACGTGATTTCAATAAAATACATGAAGAGCCGAAAGAACTTCCTTCAACAGATAGAGACATTACTGAATACCATTACACTTCCTGTAATCCAGATAACTTACTTGAGACACTGTTCGAAGGTCATGAAAAATTAAGTACTGTTATACATTCTTACTTGAATGAAATTAATTATTCATTGACTATATTTTTGCAGTATTTAAGTTCTTCATTAATGCACGCTCTTTAAAGGTCATTTATTCATGTATTTTATACATTTACACGTGGTTCAGAATTTAATAATGTTGACAGTATTACATCTGAAATAAATACCTTTAGAGGAGAATCAAATAAAAAGAAAAAGATCATTTAATTGAAATTCTCAATAATTATAATGCAACTACCAGTACCACACACACCGATTACATGCGCACAGAAACAAGGGACAAGAATTGCAAACCCCAAGCCATGACAGGCCAACTGGTGCCAAAGGGTACCATAAGATTTGCACGAAAAATAGACTATGTTAACCTCCAACAGTTCCTGGTTCAAAACAATGTTCCCTTCTACATAGGACCCCCCCCCCGAAACACACTGCCTACAAGATCGTCATACGAGGCATATCTCCAGCAACGGCAACAGAAAGGATGAAGGACTCACTGGAAGAAAAAGGCCTCGAAGTCCTACACATCCGAAACATGAAATCACCTAAAGGGAACCCTTATCAAATGTTTGCGGTGGACCTACTGGACTCCCCCAATTCCAGGCTCGTACACGAAATAATGAGCATCTGCCGCTATGTAGTTAGAGTAGAGCAACTCCGAAACAGAGAAAGACTAACACAGTGCCATAACTGTCAACGAGCAGGTCACATAGCCGAAAACTGCAGGTCTGCGCCAAGATGCAGAATATGTGCATGCCAACACCTAACAAAGCAATGCAGACTCCCACTAACATCAACACCTATGTGTGCCAACTGTAATGGACCACACACCGCAGACAACCCCATATGCGACTACCTTGGATTAGGCTAGGAGCATAGAAGTTCCTAAAAATTAGCGACGATCACGAAATGCGTATACTCGTATATATAATATTAAGTAAATATCATCATAAAAATCATAGTGCAAAAATCAAGATCATGTGTGAGTTAACAAAGAAACAAGTGGACGCCGGCCATATTGGCTACTACGTCGACCCCGGAAGTAACCTCAAGAGGCCATCTTAAGTCACGTGATTTAACGTCAAAAAGTACAGTCGCAGCCATCTTAAAATCAACAGCCACATGCACCATCAAATCTTGTTCCGACAAGATGACGAACGAAGAAGGAAACGAAATAGAGAGTGCGCTCAATACTCTAATGAGTGTCACGGAAATAAGTGGAAATTTGCGAAAAGACTTGAAACAAAAAATAATGGAATCTGTAAGTACCATAAGGAATGAAACTGTTAAGATTAGTAAGTTCATAACTGAGAGAGACGAAGAAAATAATAAGTTAAAATCAGAGATTAAAAGCGTCAGAGATGAACTTATACCCTGCAGTCAGGTCTGAACTCGGGACAGATGGCACCATCTATGGACGTCAAGATGCAACAACCCCCAGAGAACCTAGGAATACTAATCTTCATCTGCCACCGGCGAACATAAGAACCTTTATTCAGAAGTCCTGAAGGACAAAAACAGAAAGAAAATACAAATTGACAATCAAACCAAAAGGAAATGATAAATCGGCAGAAGCAATTAAACAACTTATTAAAGATAACATAAATCCTACCGAGCTGAACGTAGGCATTAAAACACTCAAAACTTTCAAAGACCGAAGCGGAAGAATTGAAATTGAAACCGAAAGCAAAGATGAAATCAATATACTCAGCTCAACAATTACCACAAAATGCGGAAACCAGTTAGAAGTACATGCACCAAAATTGTTAAATCCAAGGATGGTAATATTCAATGTACCGTAAGACGTAACAATCGCAAATGCATCTAGCATTATAATAACACAAAACCCAGAATAACATGTACACTTGGAGTGGGGATGGTGACTTTATGGGAGGAATCATCACCCTTATAAGTCGAGGATACGTGTGAAAACTCTCTCATGCTCATACGGTCTACAAGAAACAAGTCCTACAGCAACCGTTCGCGACCTGTAGTAAAAGTGATGGGCTTAAGTAATTCATCAACTCCACTCCGAATTAGTGAGGTATAAAACATTGTAAGTCTATAATAGTACATGAAAAATTATCCAATAAACTGAAATAATAAGTGTATATATAAGCATCCCTGAGTTACCATCTTCTACCCTGAGCGAACCGACACATTTTCATAGTTTCAAAGTGTTTCAAGTAGGCTTCCTCCATATTCGGAGGTGAGAACAGTAAACCACTAGCCCAAATCTGTGACGATCTACTTACCATAACAGAAAACTTCAAGGAGCATTTAGCCGAGATCGATTTTATTCTGCGACTCTCAGAAGACACAGAATGACCGTAAATTTAGAAAAATCGAAATTCTTGCGGAAAGAACAGGAATCATTTCCTCATTACGCAAAATGGTATAGGGCCGAGCCCTGACAGAATAAACCCGAATCTAGCGATTCCTCCGCATAAAAAATATTTAAAAATTAACAATCTAAGGCATCCTCAAGCACTACACGAAGTTTCTAATCAATTATTCACATGACGTGGTGTCTGTACACGAATTACGAAACAAAGGGACACGCTGGCATTGGAACTCGGATTTGCAATCCTCGTTCGAAAAGGAAAATGAACTACTCGCCAATTGCAATTTTATTGAAAAAGCCTTTTACATTTACACATATGCGTCAGAGGGTGGATTGGTGAGAGTCTTGGCCCAAGCAGAGACTGAAAATAATGTCATTGCGATAGCAACAGCATCTAGAGCGACACACACGTCGAAAAGAAAGCGATGGTCACGGAGTTAGAGCACGAAGCAATTTATTTCATAAATTTATTATATATTCGGACACAAGTTAAAACACAAAGGGTTAAGTCTACACTGAAACGAAGTACAATCGTCTCTATCATGAGGATGATATGGGTCCTTGACTGGGCAAATTCTTACCTGTTTTCCACTTCCTTTTACCTTCTAAGAATTTTCCAACATTGGAAATCCGATGTGCAAATATGAATCTAGTCCTGAAAAAAAATTCCAATTGCGCGACGCACCCGTGAGAGTACTAAAAGGGTAGATCAATTATATTTTCGGATAGAAGTTGATAACAAAGGGTAAAGTCTCCTCTGAAACGAAGTACAAACTTCTCTATGGTTGTCATAATGTGGGTCTTTGACTAGGCAACTCTTTACTTGTTTTACACTTCCATTTGCCGTCAAATAATCCTCCAACATAGGAAGTCCGAAGTGCAAGTACTGATCTAGTCCTGAAAACAACCCAATCGCGCTACGGACACAACAGATAACTAAAAGGATAGATAAATTATATATTCGGACACAAGCAGTAACAAAGGGTTAAGTCTGCACTGAAACGAAGTACTATCGTCTCTATGGTTGTCATAATGTTGGTCTTTTACTGAGCAACTCCGAGTCTGTTTTCCAAATCCTTTTATATTCTAAGAATCCTCCAACATGGGAAATTCGAAGTGCAAATATGGATCCAGTCCTGAAAACACCCCAATCGCGCGGACCACATATCAGGGAAGTAAAAGGGAAAATAAATTATATTCGGACACAAGTTGATTACGAAGTGTTAAGTCTACAGCGAAACTAAGTATAATCGTCTTCATGGTTGTCATAATGTTGGTCTTGTGTTTACTGTATCTACAAATTTGCTGGTACCTGGTTGGGTTTCTTTTATACATTTTCTTGGAGGCCTCGGTGAAATCTAGTACGACGTTTATATTCGATTTAGATAAATGTATAGATTATATTAAAATGGAGATGGAGTGTTTTTAAACTTATTTTATTTTACAAGATGTTAATTTCACAGTTTCTCAGTATTTGAATTAGGTTTCTTCAATATATGATGGCTCTACGATCCATATTCGGAGGTGAAACGAGTAAATAATTAGTCCAATTTTGTGACAACTACTTATCGTAACAGAAACCTTCAAGGAATACTTAGCCGACATCGATTATATTGTGCGACTCTCAGACGACCCGGAATGACCTAAATTTAGATAAATCTAAACTCTTAAGGAAACAAGTTGAATTCTTTCCTTGTTGCGGAAAATGGTATGGGGCCGAATATAGCGATTCCTCCGCTAAAAAGTATTGAAAATTTAAGAACATTCTTAAACATACTCATGTACTACACTAAGTGTGTAGTCAATTATTCACATGACGTGAGACCTGTACGTGAATTGCTAAAGAAAGGGACACGCTGATATTGGAAATCGGAAATGTAACCCACATTCGAAAAGGTGAAGGAACTATTCGCCAATTGTATTTTATTGCAAAAACGTGACATGTCCCTCCCTTTCACATTTACACTCATGCGTCTCAGATTGAATTGGGGGCAGTGTTGACTCGAGTAGATGCGGAAAATAATGTCACTACGAAAACAATAGAACCCAGAACGCATACACACGTCGAAAAGCAAGCGATGGCCACGGAGTTAGAGCTCGCAGCAATTTATTTGGCAACTCAGAAAATTCTGTTTGTAAATATTAGGACACAATTTGATAAGGAAGGGTTACGTATACACTGAATCGAAATACGATCGTCTCCATCGTTATAATAGTGTGGGTCTTGTGTTTAGTGTTCATGCAGATTTGCTGGTGCCAGTTGGGATTCTTCCATACTTTTTTGGAGACCTTGGTGAAATCTAGTACGACGTTTCAATTAGATGTAGATAAATATAGTAGATTATATTAAAATAGAGATGGGTTTTTAACTTATTTCATTTTACATCAAGTTAATTTCATAGTTTCAAAGTGTTTCAAGTAGGCTTCCTCCATATTCGGAGGTGAGAACAGTAAACCACTAGCCAATATCTGTGACGATCTACTTATATTAACAGAAAACTTCAAGGAGCACTTAGCCGAGATCATAAAAGAGCTCGAAACTGTCTGCACAGAATGTAGAGGGAAGTCAATTTTAATAGGCACGGACTGCAACTCTAAGTCAAGTCTATGGGGTGCGCCTAATAAGGACGAAAATGGTAGAAAAATGGAAGAATTCGCTGCTGAGATGAATCTAGTGATCATTAACGACGGCAATCTGGGTCCTACCTACTTCCACGGAATGGGACGATCCAACATAGACGTCACTCTAGTGTCTGCTAGATTGCAAGGGTGGAAGATAGGCCACAATATCACCACTGCCAATCATGTTGTATTGGAATTTGAGGTAGAACCCAATGTACAGAGACATCGTGTACATATGCAAAACAGGCAATACAACACCAATAGGGCAAACTAGGAAGAATACAAAAACATCCTAGAAGAGAAAATCGCCACGATACCAGACATAATAACAAAACAGGACGTATTTCCCTTCGTAAAACAAATGCAAGACGCCTTTCATACTGCGGGTAATGGCTCCATTCCTCGGCGCAGGCCACATAGCAGACTGGTATCGTGGTGGACTTCCACCCTAAGTGATCTCAAAAGATTGACATACTCAGCACGCGAGGACTACTATAAAAGCCGTACTCGATCACAGGGTTTTGAAACAGCAGGTTTACAGAACTATTAGAAGTATATACACAAATGTAGATTGAATTGGGGGCAGTGTTGAATCGAGTAGATTCGGAAAATAATGTCACTACGATAACAATAGAACCCTGAACGCATACACACGTCGAAGAGCAAGACATGGCCACGGAGTTAGAGCTCGCAGCAATTTACTTGGCAACTCAAAAAATTCTGTTTGTAAATATTAGGACACAAATTGATAAGGAAGGATTACGTATACACTGAATCGCAGTACGATCGTCTCCATCGTTATAATAGTGTGGGTCTTGTGTTTAGTGTTCATGCAGATTTGCTGGTGCTTGTTGGGATACTTCCATACTTTTTTGGAGACCTTGGTGAAATCTAGTACGACGTTTCAATTAGATGTAGATATATCTAGTAGATTATATTAAAATAGAGATGGGTTTTTAACTTATTTCATTTTACATCAAGTTAATTTCATAGTTTCAAAGTGTTTCAAGTAGACTTACTCCATATTCGGAGGTGAGAACAGTAAACCACTAGCCAAAATCTGTGACGATCTACTTACATGAACAGGAAACGTCAAGGAGCACTTAGCCGAGATCATAGAAGAGCTCGAAACTGTCTGCACAGAATGTGCAGGGAAGTCAATTTTAATAGGCACGGACTGCAACTCCAAGCCAAGTCTATGGAGTGCTCCTAATACGGACGAAAATGGTAGAAAAATGGAAGAATTCGCTGCTGAGATGAATCTAGAGATCATTAACGACGGCAATCTGGGTCCTACCTACTTCAACTGAACGGGACGATCCAACATAGACGTCACTCTAGCGTCTGCTCTAGATTGCAAGGGTGGAAGATAGGCCACAATATCACCACTGTCAATCATGTTGTATTGGAATTTGAGGTAGAACCCAATGTACAGAGACACCGTATACATATGCAAACCAGGCAATACAACACCAATAGGGCAAACTGGGAAGAATACAAAACATCCTAGAAGTGAAAATCGCGACGATACCAGACATAACAACAAAACAGGACATATTTCCCTTCGTAAAACAAATACAAAAAGCCATTCATACTGCGGGTAATGGCTCCATTCCTCGGCGCAGGCCACATAGCAGACTGGTATCGTGGTGGACTTCCACCCTAAGTGATCTCAAAAGATTGACATACTCAGCACGCGAGGAGTACCAAAAAAACGTACTCGATGACAGGGTTTTGAAACAGCAGGCTTACAGAACTATTAGAAGTATATACACAAATGTAAATTGAATTGGGGGCAGTGTTGACTCGAGTAGATTCGGAAAATAATGTCACTACGATAACAATAGAACCCAGAACGCATACACACGTCGAAGAGCAAGAGATGGCCACGGAGTTAGAGCTCGCAGCAATTTTTTCTTGGCATCTCAAAAAATTCTGTTTGTAAATATTAGAACACAAATTGATAAGGAAGGATTACGTATACACTGAATCGAAGTACGATCGTCTCCATCGTTATAATAGTGTGGGTCTTGTGTTTAGTGTTCATGCAGATTTGCTGGTGCTTGTTGGGATTCTTCCATACTTTTTTGGAGACCTTGGTGAAATCTAGTACGACGTTTCAATTAGATGTAGATATATCTAGTAGATTATATTAAAATAGAGATGGGTTTTTAACTTATTTCATTTTACATCAAATTAATTTTATAGTTTCAAAGTGTTTCAAGTATGCTTCCTCCATATTCGGAGGTGAGAACAATAAACCACTAGCCCAAATCTGTCACGATCTACTTGCCATAACAGAAAACCTCAAGAAACACTTAGCCGAAATCATAGAAGAGCTCAAAACTGTCTGCACAGAATGTGCAGGGAAGTCAATTACAATAGGCACCGACTGCAACTCTAAGTCAAATCTATGTGGTGCGCCTAATAAGGACGAAAATAGTAGAAAAATGGAGGAATTCGCTGCTGAGATGAATCTAGAGATCATTAACGACGACAATCTGGGTCCTACCTACTTCCACGGAATGGGAAGATCCAACATAGATCACTCTAGCGTCTGCTCTAGATTGCAAGGGTGGAAGATAGGCAACAATATCACCACTGCCAATCATGTTGTATTGGAATTTGAGGTAGAACCCAATGTACAGAGACATCGTGTACATATGCAAAACAGGCAATACAACACCAATAGGGCAAACTAGGAAGAATATAAAAACATCCTAGAAGAGAAAATCGCCACGATACCAGACATAACAACAAAACAGGACGTATTTCCCTTCGTAAAACAAATACAAAAAGCCATTCATACCGCGGGTAATGGCTCAATTCCTCGGCGAAGGCCACATAGCAGACTGGTATCGTGGTGGACTTCCACCCTAAGTGATCTCAAAAAATTGACATACTCAGCACGCGATGACTACCAAAAAAACGTACTCGATGACAGGGTTTTGAAACAGCAGGCTTACAGAACTATTAGAAGTATATACACAAATGTAGATTGAATTGGGGGCAGTGTTGACTCGAGTAGATTCGGAAAATAATGTCACTACGATAACAATAGAACCCAGAACGCATACACACGTCGAAGAGCAAGAGATGGCCACGGAGTTAGAGCTCGCAGCAATTTACTTGGCAACTCAAAAAATTCTGTTTGTAAATATTAGGACATAAATTGATAAGGAAGGATTACGTATACACTGAATCGAAGTCCGATCGTCTCCATCGTTATAATAGTGTGGGTCTTGTGTTTAGTGTTCATGCAGATTTGCTGGTGCTTGTTGGGATTCTTCCATACTTTTTTTGGAGACCTTGGTGAAATCTAGTACGACGTTTCAATTAGATGTAGATATATCTAGTAGATTATATTAAAATAGAGATGGGTTTTTAACTATTTCATTTTACATCAAGTTAATTTTATAGTTTCAAAGTGTTTCAAGTATGCTTCCTCCATATTCGGAGGTGAGAACAATAAACCACTAGCCAAAATCTGTCACGATCTACTTGCCATAACAGAAAACCTCAAGAAACACTTAGCCGAGATCATAGAAGAGCTCAAAACTGTCTGCACAGAATGTGCAGGGAAGTCAATTATAATAGGCACCGACTGCAACTCTAAGTCAAATCTATGTGGTGCGCCTAATAAGGAAGAAAATAGTAGAAAAATGGAAGAATTCGCTGCTGAGATGAATCTAGAGATCATTAACGACGACAATCTGGGTCCTACCTACTTCCACGGAATGGGAAGATCCAACATAGACGTCACTCTAGCGTCTGCTAGATTGCAAGGGTGGAAGATAGGCCACAATATCACCACTGCCAATCATGTTGTATTGGAATTTGAGGTAGAACCCAATGTACAGAGACATCGTGTACATATGCAAAACAGGCAATACAACACCAATAGGGCAAACTAGGAAGAATACAAAAACATCCTAGAAGAGAAAATCGCCACGATACCAGACATAACAACAAAACAGGACGTATTTCCCTTCGTAAATCAAATACAAAAAGCCATTCATACCGCGGGTAATGGCTCAATTCCTCGGCGAAGGCCACATATCAGACTGGTATCGTGGTGGACTTCCACCCTAAGTGATCTCAAAAGATTGACATACTCAGCACGCGAGGACTACCAAAAAAACCTACTCGATGACATGGTTTTGAAACAGCAGGCTTACAGAACTATTAGAAGTATATACACAAATGTAGATTGAATTGGGGGCAGTGTTGACTCGAGTAGATTCGGAATATAATGTCACTACGATAACAATAGAACCCAGAACGCATACGCACGTCGAAGAGCTAGAGATTGCCACGGAGTTAGAGCTCGCAGCAATTTACTTGGCAACTCAAAAAATTCTGTTTGTAAATATTAGGACACAAATTGATAAGGAAGGATTACGTATACACTGAATCGAAGTCCGATCGTCTCCATCGTTATAATAGTGTGGGTCTTGTGTTTAGTGTTCATGCAGATTTGCTGGTGCTTGTTGGGATTCTTCCATACTTTTTTGGAGACCTTGGTGAAATCTAGTACGACGTTTCAATTAGATGTAGATATATCTAGTAGATTATATTAAAATAGAGATGGGTTTTTAACTTATTTCATTTTACATCAAGTTAATTTTATAGTTTCAAAGTGTTTCAAGTATGCTTCCTCCATATTCGGAGATGAGAACAATAAACCACTAGCCAAAATCTGTCACGATCTACTTGCCATAACAGAAAACCTCAAGAAACACTTAGCCGATATCATAGAAGAGCTCAAAACTGTCTGCACAGAATGTGCAGGGAAGTCAATTATAATAGGCACCGACTGCAACTCTAAGTCAAATCTATGTGGTGCGCCTAATAAGGAAGAAAATAGTAGAAAAATGGAAGAATTCGCTGCTGAGATGAATCTAGAGATCATTAACGACGACAATCTGGGTCCTACCTACTTCCACGGATCCACGGAATGGAAGATCCAACATAGATCACTCTAGCGTCTGCTCTAGATTGCAAGGGTGGAAGATAGGCAACAATATCACCACTGCCAATCATGTTGTATTGGAATTTGAGGTAGAACCCAATGTACAGAGACATCGTGTACATATGCAAAACAGGCAATACAACACCAATAGGGCAAACTAGGAAGAATATAAAAACATCCTAGAAGAGAAAATCGCCACGATACCAGACATAACAACAAAACAGGACGTATTTCCCTTCGTAAAACAAATACAAAAAGCCATTCATACCGCGGGTAATGGCTCAATTCCTCGGCGAAGGCCACATAGCAGACTGGTATCGTGGTGGACTTCCACCCTAAGTGATCTCAAAAGATTGACATACTCAGCACGCGAGGAGTACCTAAAAAACGTACTCGATGACAGGGTTTTGAAACAGCAGGCTTACAGAACTATTGGAAGTATATACACAAATGTAGATTGAATTGGGGGCAGTGTTGACTCGAGTAGATTCGGAAAATAATGTCACTACGATAACAATAGAACCCAGAACGCATACACACGTCGAAGAGCAAGAGATGGCCACGGAGTTAGAGCTCGCAGCAATTTACTTGGCAGCTCAAAAAATTCTGTTTGTAAATATTAGGACATAAATTGATAAGGAACGATTACGTATACACTGAATCGAAGTCCGATCGTCTCCATCGTTATAATAGTGTGGGTCTTGTGTTTAGTGTTCATGCAGATTTGCTGGTGCTTGTTGGGATTCTTCCATACTTTTTTGGAGACCTTGGTGAAATCTAGTACGACGTTTCAATTAGATGTAGATATATCTAGTAGATTATATTAAAATAGAGATGGGTTTTTATACTATTCATTTTACATCAAGTTAATTTTATAGTTTCAAAGTGTTTCAAGTATGCTTCCTCCATATTCGGAGGTGAGAAGAACAATAAACCACTAGCCAAAAATCTGTCCACGATCTACTTGCCATAACAGAAAACCTCAAGAAACACTTAGCCGAGATCATAGAAGAGCTCAAAACTGTCTGCACAGAATGTGCAGGGAAGTCAATTATAATAGGCACCGACTGCAACTCTAAGTCAAATCTATGTGGTGCGCCCTAATAATGAAGAAAATAGTGAAAAAATGGAAGACTTCGCTTTCTGAGATGAATCTAGAGATCATTAACGACGACAATCTGGGTCCTACCTCCGTCCACGGAATGGGAAGATCCAACATAGACGTCACTCTAGCGTCTGCTAGAATTGCAAGGGTGGAAGATATGCCCAAATATCAATCCCCTGCCATCCACATGTTGTATTTGAATTTGAGGTAGAACCCCATGTACAAGAGACATCGTGTACATATGCACAAACAGGCAATACAAACACCAATAGGGCAAACTAGGAAGAATACAAAAACATCCTAGAAGAGAAAATCGCCACGATACCAGACATAACAACCAAACAGGACGTATTTCCCTGCGTACAACAAATACAAAAAGCCATTCATCCCGCGGGTAATGGCTAATTCCTCGTCGACAGGCCACATCAAGCATACTGGTATCGTGGTTGGACTTCCACCCTAAGTGATCTCACTATATTAACATCCTCCACACGCGAGGCCTACCAAAAAAACGTACTACGATGACCGGGTTTTGAAACCAGGCAGGCTTACAGAACTATTAGAGCTATATCCACAAAATGTATATTGAATTGGGGGCAGAGTGTTGACTCGAGTAGATTCGGAATATACTGTCACCTACGATAACAATAGAACCCAGAACGCATACGCACGTCGAAGAGCAAGAGATTGCCACGGAGTTAGAGCTCGGCCAGCAATTTACTTGGCAACTCAAAAAATTCTGTGTTGTAAATATTAGGACAACAATTGAATAGGAAGAAAAGGATTACGTATACACTGATCGAAGTCCGATCGTCTCCATCGTTATAATAGTGTGGTCTTGTGTTTAGTGTTCATGCAGATTTGCTGGTGCTTGTTGGGATTCTTCCATACTTTTTTTGGAGACCTTGGTTGAAATCTAGTACGACGTTTCAATTAGAATGTAGATATATTAGGTAGATTATATTAAATATAGATTGGTTTTTAACTTATTTCATTTTACATCAAGTTAATTTATATACGTTCATTCAAAGTGTTTCAAGTATGCTTTCCTCCATTATTCGGAGGTGAGAGACAATCAACCACTAGCCAAAATCTGTCCGATCTACTTGCATAACAGAAAACCCTCAAGAAAACACTTAGCCGATATCGCTGAAGCATCAAAACTGTCCCTGCACAACATTGTCAGGTGAGTCATTAAATAACATAGGCAACTCGACTGACACAACTCCAAGTCAAATCTATGCGGTGCTCTAATAAGGAAGAAAATAGTAGAAAAATGGAAGAAAGTTCTTGCGCTGCTGAGATGATCTAAGAGATCATTAACCGACGACAATCTGGTGTCCCTACCTACTTCCCTGGATGGAGATCCAACATAGATATCTCTAAGCGTTCTGCTCTACGAACATTTGCAAGGGTGGAATATAGCAACAATATCCACACCACTGCCAATCCATGTTTGTATGGAATTGAGGTAGAAAACACCAATGTAGCAGGACACGTATAAATATGCAAACCAGGCAATACAACACCAATAGGGCAACTAGGAAAGATCATCTAAAAACAAACATCCTAGAAGAAACCATCGCCACAATACCAAAACTAACAACAAGACACACTAACGTGATTTCCCTTCGAAACAAAATACAAAAAGCCATTCATACCGCGGGTAATGGCTCCAATTCCTCGGCGAAGGCCACATATCAGACTGGTATCGTGGTGGAGAACTCCAAACCTAAGTGATCTCAAAAAATTGACCTACTCAGCACGCCGATGAAACACCTACCAAAAAAACGGTACTCTGAGATACACAGGGTTTGAAACACACAGGCTTACAGAACTATTATGCAGTATATACAACACAATAATGTAGATTGAATTGGGGCAGTGTTTGACTCGTAGTAGATTCGGAAACACATAATATCACTACGATAACATAGACCCAGACGCATCACAGCTCGAAGAGTCAAGAGGAATGCCACGGAGTTAAGCTCGGCACAATTTACTTGGCATCTCTCAAAAAATTCTGTTTTGTAAATTTAGGACACAATTGATAAGGAAGGAATTACGTACACTGACTCGAAGTACGATCGTCTCCATCGTTTATAATAGTTGGGTCTTGTGGTTTAGTGTTTCATGCAGTATTTTCTGTGCTTGTTGGCGATTCTTCTTCATACTTTTTTGGAGACCTTGGTGAAATCTAGTACGAGCTGATTGCAATTAGATCTAGATATTCCATTATATTATATAACAATAGTAAGATGGGTTTTTAAAACTTATTTCATTTTACATCTAAATTAATTTTATAGTTTTCAAAGTGTTCAGTATGCTTCTCCATATTCTGGAGTGAGAACATAAAACCACTAGCCAATCTTTCACGATCTACTTGCCATAACAGAAACCTCAAGAAACACTATAGCCGAGATTCATAGAAGTCAGCTCAAAAATTCTGCACGAATGTGCAGGGAATCCATTAAATTCAGGCAACACAGACGGCACATCTAAGTCAAACCTATGTGGTGCGCCTATAAGGAAGAAAAATAGTAGAACATGGAAAGATTCGCTGCTGAGTATGACTCTAGAGATCATTAGAACGACGACAATCTGGGTCACTACCTACTTCCACGGAAGGGTAAGATCCAACTATACGTCATCCTAAGCGTCTCTAGATTGCCAGGGTGGAAATGGCCACAATAATCACCACTGCAATCATTTTGTTATTGGGATTTGAGATAGAACCCAATATACAGAGACCTCGTGCGTACATATGGCAAACAGGCACTACATACACCAATAGGGCAAACTAGGATTTAAACAAAAACTCCTAGAAGAGAAACGCCACGATCCAGCCATCGCGCAACAAACAGAAACGCATATTTCCCTTCTGTAAATCAATACAAAAAGCCTCATACCCTTCAGTATCCTAGCGGGTAATGGCGTCAATTCCTCTGGCGAAGGCCACATATCAGACTGGTATCGTGGTGACGTTCCCCCTAAACATG
>JASPKZ010008689.1:0-212423 GCA_030220185.1 Diploptera punctata | reverse complement strand
TGTCATTGTTTTATAGAATTTAAAAATTGTGTCTATAGTCTGACTTTTCTTGTAGTGTTGATTTTTTTGTATGTCCTTACCTAAAATTTATTGAAATTTGACTAAATTTATGTGAACATCTGGAGTTGATGTAGGAGAGATTACAACCGAGGTAATTTTATTATATACTTGTTTTGTACACTGGTTATTAATAACAATTATAAATCTTCATGATTTTTTTCTTCAAATTCCATTAACATTTTTATTTCTAGAAATCTTCGCGATGACCAGATTTTAATAGCCAAAACAGAGAGACGAACTACAAAGATGCTATATAAAACAAAGAAATATAAAAAAAAAATACAACATGGAAATATTCCTCACAAATATAAAAAAAACAATGACCTTCAAGGGCGCTTCATCCAGTTCGGACAAAGATAATATTAGGAAATAAACCAATGGAACAAGTGGTAAGATATAACTTCCTAGGTTGCGAACTATCATACACAGCGGAAACAGTATAAATAACAAACTAAATAAGTTTAATTATATAACAGGAACATAAAAAGAACTTTCGAAAAATAAGCCAGGAAAGACTTTAATGAAATTATACAAGACAATGGCGAGTGCCTATTATTACTTATGGATCCGAAACATGGACAGTAACAACACAGCAATCAGCCAGAATACAAGCTGCTGAAATGAGATTCCTCAGACCAATAGCAGGATATCAAAGAACATACAAAAAACATAACACAGAAATAAGACAACTAAAAGTATAGGAATTAAACACAACAATAGAAAAATACAGAACAAACTGGAAAGAACACTTGGCAAGGATGACTGAGAATAGAATACCAAAAGCAGCATACAGCTATTCACCACGAAGAAGAAGAAGTTTGGGAAGACCAAAGAAAACATGGAAAGAGCAGCAATTTGGAGCCGGAACAGGCTAGTAAATAAGCCTAAACCGTGAAGAAGAAGAAGAAGAAGAAGAAGAGAGATCTTCACATTATATTTTGCTATTTGGTAAAAAAAGTGTATACAGATGTTTATAAATTGTCGTCAGGTTAGCTGAAATAATGTAGTCATCTTCATAAAGTATTGTATTAAATAGAACGTCATTAATCATGAGTGTGTTAATAATTTCCCCAGTCTTAATCTTTATCATTTAGGCCTATTACAATTTAAACAGGGTTAGAGACTTTAGACAAGCCCTGTTTTATCCCTGTCTTCTATTCTTCATTCTCTGTTTGTGGAAATATTTTTGATTTTGATTTTTGTACTTTCATACATACATTGTTCAGCACGAATTAGATTTTCTGGAATTCCTGTTTTAGTTAGTACTTCCCAAAGTCGTTCTCTGTCCACAGTATCGAAAGCTTTTTGGTATTCAACAATGCCACGTGTGGGTTGTTATATTAAATTCTCTGTTCTCATCGTTTTATACTGTAAAAAAAATACTATCAATGTAGGATGTTTAATTTATTATATAGGACATATTAAATAGTACATTAACAATGTTCATGGTGCTCCTTTTAATAATAATAATATAATAATAAAATAATAATAATAATAATAATAATAATAATAATAACAATAATAATTATAACAAAAACAGTGGTATTAATAATAATAGAATATTGTTGGACACACAGTGTAAAAAGACATACAGACGTATATAATTCTCACAATCAGTATAGTCGCTGAATAAATGGACTTAAAACTATGATACAGGGTGCTATGTGATTCTATCTCTCAAAACGCTCTTGTTCTAAACAACAAGTTCTAATATCTAATTTTATCACAACATGATGTATGGTCTACTTCAGATGTTCACATATGATGTAAACAAATTATCTGTTTAGCAAAAATGTGGTTTTATTTATAATACAATGTAATATATAGATTTTTTACCACGAAATTCATAATGTGGGTCTAAAAGTGTTAAAAATAATTTAGCTAGATGCTCAAGAGTTCATATTCCTTAGGAACACGTCACAATGTTCAGAAACGTCAGTAGAAACCTAAAACAAACAAAGTGGAACTAAAGAAAACCAGAAAAGGATTAGAACACGAATGCGAGAATACTGAAAAAATTCGATACTCATGAAACTGGATAAACTAAATGAATTACCCCAGATAGTCGAATATACATGGTCTACGTTTCTGGTTTGCGGAATGTCCATTCTTTGTTAATTAAACCTTATATGTTCAGTTTTGTTGCGAGAAAAGACATGGCAGCCGCAATAGAATTTATAAATTTCGGATTTTAGAAAAACCTCTCTTCTAATGATCACATTTCGCTGATTTTTTAACATGTATATAATTGCATATGTGTCTCGTGGATATATAGATGCTCCCCTAATAGGAGTTTCTTAACAAAGATAATTTAGCAAACAGATGCACTATCTCCTCTACTATTTAATTTTGTACTAGAGCATGCCATCAGATCTTCAGAGGATGAAGAAGGCCTACAACTCAATGGTATTAATAAGCTGTTACTTAATGCTGACTATTTAACTCATGCCCCAAATGGGACTCAATGGCCAATCACGTTTCAATGATTTCTGTTTTACAACCAATCAGAGTCGTGTTTCACGAAATATTTATGAGTGTTACAATTACCACATTAAACAAAGCTCCTCCTTTTTAATATTCTGAAAAGGTCTGACCATTATTTTGCAGTGACTGAGCCTGTGAGAAATACGGCTACCAGATTGTATATATAGTGCATGAAGAGTTAATATAAAAACATTTGTAGCAATTGATTATACCACCAATAAATAATAGTTTTAAAAACCTAAAAGAACACGCTTTATTAGAAAACTAAAAAATGAAAAATAATTTTAATTTCCAATAAGCTTGGGATAAAATAAAGTGGTCAACAAAAAATCATCTCCAACACATATAGAATAAAATTAGAGTTATCAACAAAAGGAAAATAATTTTACCATCAAAAGCGTGGGGTGCTTTTTATGATTTTTACATTTTCTTCTTAGAGACTTTACTTTTACCAATATCTGTTTATTATCAAACATATTAATTGATATAGAGCATCCCACGCTTTTGATGGTAAAATTATTTTCATTTTGTTGATAACTCTAATTTTATTCTATATGTGTTGGAGATGATTTTTTTGTTGACCACTTTATTTTATCCCAAGCGTATTGGAAATTAAAATTATTTTTCATTTTTTAGTTTTCTAATAAAGCGTGTTCTTTTAGTTTTTTAAAACTATTATTTATTCTATGTATATAGCGGCGTAATGGAAGTAGGTGCGAGTATTTTCTATTATTTTATGTACTTTTTTTATTATCTAAAGAAGTAAATTTGTTTAATATATATTTTAGTGCACTCTCTATACGATGATCAAACTTTTCTTAATTATGCCAAATATCACAAACAGTAAATATGTATGTGTATATATATATATATATTATATATATGTATGCATGTATGTATGTTATATGTATAATATTTTTTCCCTTGAAATACTAAAAGTAAGCTATAGTAGGTGGTGGATCCAGCATGCATACAACATTTCAAACACCCACTCTAAACCCCCCCACACCCACACACACACACACACACACACACACACACACACACACACACACACACACACACACACACACACACACACACTGGCAGGATGGTATGATATTGTAAAAGGTTTGGCGCTGGATTTCGTACTGCATCAGAAAAAAAGAAAAAAAAAAAAAGGAAAAGAGACGGCGGGGGGGAGAGGGGAGGAGAGTAAACAGTCTTTTTTGCCTAAAATAATAATATTAATAATAATGATAATAATAATAATAAATAATACTTTTAAAAAACTAAAAGAACACGCTTTATTAGAAAACTAAAAAATGAAAAATAATTTTAATTTCCAGTACGCTTGGGATAAAATAAAGTGGTCAACAAAAAATCATCTCCAACACATATAGAATAAAATTAGAGTTATCAACAAAAGAAAATAATTTTACCATCAAAAGCGTGGGGTGCTCTATATCAATTAATATATTTGATAATATACAGATACTGGTAAAAGTAAGCTCTCTAAGAAGAACATGTAAAAATCATAAAAATCACCCCACGCTTTTGATGGTAAAATTATTTTCTTTTTGTTGATAACTCTAATTTTACACTATATGTGTTGGAGATGATTTTTTGTTGACCACTTTATTTATCCCAAGCGTACTGGAAATTAAAATTATTTTTCGTTTTTTAGTTTTCTAATAAGCGTGTTCTTTAGTTTTTTAAACTATTATTTATTTTTTATTTTTTATTTTTAATATTTTACAGAATAAGAAAAAATGTAAATATCTTTAAATTCGATACTATTGTAGTATGAGTAATACTCTTCCATAAAAAAAAAACCCTCCCAGCCGGATTTGAACCAGCGACGGACGGATTACTGAAATTATATACCACTAAGAGTTCACTGCTCTACCAACTGAGCTCTTATAACGATTGACTAAAAACTCGACAAGTCCGCAACCTATTATACCAGTTTCATTTTGATTTTCGGATGATACTGGCCAGGATTTTTGAAACAAAATATGATATTATTATATTGTCACGGGTCCTCTACACGTATACAAAGTTTCAAGTCGATCCAATATTTCTAAGTGGGTGAAAATCGCGTTGAAGGATTCCGTTACATTGATACAAAAACACGTGTGTTTTTTGATTTTCTGATGATTATGGCCAGGATTTTAGAAAATAAATATGAAATGATTGTATTGTCACGGGTCCTCTACAAGTATACAAAGTTTCAAGTCAATCCAATGTTTCTAAGTGGGTGAAAATCGCGTTGTAAGATTCCGTTACATTGATACAAAAACGGCTTTTTTTTATTTTCTGAAGATTATGGCCAGGATTTTAGAAAATAAATATGAAATTATTGTATTGTCACGGGTCCTCTACAGTTACAAAGTTTCAAGTCGATCCGATGATTTTAAGTGGGTGAAATCGCGTTGTGAAAGATTCCGTTCACATAGATAGATAGATACAGGTCAAGCTAATATAAAGAGTGTAAAAAAGAAACCACTGTTTGCACTTTCTTAAATGTATTTTTTCCCAGGTAACAATCCAGAAAAGTTTAATTGTCATATTTACATCATACGACATCAGAAATGAACTAATATACAGTTTGATGTGTTTCATTTTTTCTCCACTAGAGAGCATTCTTACAATATTGCGTTTCTTTGGCAATAAATAGTATGTTCTGGTTGCAGTGATAAACAAAAGAAGCAGACGAAGCGTACGTATCGCTTCTCATTTGTTTTCAAACATCGCCGTTTACATTAAATATATAAATATTTTAAAATAACTATAGTTAAATAATGATTTGTGAGTAAACAGCTTAATTTTATTCGTTAAATAGTCCTAACAAATGCCACTCTTGATTTCCAATTTATCGATAATTTGGAAATCACTCGTGGCTTACTTATGATGAACGTAGTACTATTGGGCGATAGCGAAGAGGTACTAAAGACCAATACGCACACACTATTGAGTAACATTAAGAATTTGGGACTGGAAGTAAATATCAATAAAACTCAATATATGGTCACACATAGAAATACATTATATAATGGAAATGGACAACTGATGGCAAATGAGGGAAATTTTGAGGAAGTGGTTGAATTCAAATACCTAGGAACAATAATCACAAATAGGAATGAGATGCACAAAGAAATTAAACGCAGGCTCACTTCTGGAAAATTCGTGCTATTATGCATTACAGAGACTCTTAACGTCCCAATTCCTTTCAATAAACGTTAAACTGAAAATGTATAAAACTGTTATTCTACCAGTTATATGGTTGCGAAACATAGATTCTTAATTTAAGGGAGGAAAGGGGATTACAGATAGTTGAGATTAAAGTTCTTAGGAAAAATTTTGGACCAAAGAGAAATGAACAGACAGGTGAATAGAGATGACTTCATAACAGTGAACTACATGATCTTTATAGGAAGATATAATAAGAACAGTTAAGTCTCGTAGACCACGATGGACAGGAGTGTGGCACGAATGGGGATGAAAGATGTGCATGTAAGCTTTCTTGTAGGAAGACCTGAGGGAAACCTCCAATTGGTAGACCAAACATGAGGTGGAAGAATAACATTAACTCTGATGTGAGAGAAGTAGATTATACAGAGAATGATTGGAAAGAATTAGCTCAGGATAGGGATGTATGGAGAGCTTATGTCCGCGCGGCCATGAACCTACGGGTTGATAGTGCCAGTGAGTAGGGTAAGTACGTATTTCCCTACATACTTCACCGATTGACATGTATTCAATATATTAATAAGCAACTAATAAGTACTTGGATGGGGAAGGCCGCGGACGTTTTGAACATACCTTCTTGGTTTCACTTAAAATTATATGCCGAGTTTCATTGCGAAAATCGAAATTTGCGAGCACTACAGCGAATTTTTAAATTTTGCTTCTAATTAACTCCCACTGTTAATGGTCGGTCCAATGAATGTATTATTTAATGAAATCCAGTTTACTCTCCTTAATTGATTTGCAATAAGCAGAGTAGTTATGCAAAGATACAAACATTGCAGCCAGTAGAGGGTTAACACACACATATATTATATATATATAGATATATTATATATACAATCACTTTATCACTTTCGAATCCATCGGTTCATGGTCGTGCGGACATATGATCTCCTGAGATATTTTCGAATAATCACCTGTCTAATTTACTTCCCTGAAATCATGGTTAATGTTATTGTCCAGCCTGATTCTTGACTTATCTATTCGGCGCTTTTATTGTGTTTTTCCTGCAAGGAATTTCTATTGCACTCTTTCATTCCCCATTAGTACCACATGCTCTGTCTATCGTAGTCTACGAGAATTAATTGTTCTTTAGGTTTTTATTCAGACAGGAAGGGCCGCGAACTGAAATATTCATTGCGCTATCCCATATTATGGAGATGAGTGGAATGAAAGTCTACTCTACGTTGCCATGTATGTTTTAGGTCGTGATCTAGATTCGACCATATCCATATTTTATGGCTGGGATCGTGGTCAATAAGGGGAACTACAAACCTCCCGCTGTACTCTTTTTTTTTTTCAAGCTCGCAGTCATAATGCAGCATCTTGGTGGACGCCACTAGATCCCCGGAACCACATATTTTCAACATTTAATTATATTCAATTAAATTATAAGATGAGGTGAAGACGAAGTAAAGTATCCCACTACAGGTCTCAGGAGACCCTTGGGGTAGTAGGAGGTTAAGGCTCCTAATTTTTCTAGACAATCGAAACTTCGTATCAGCCAGGTTGTCAGCCCTGCGTGACGGTCGTCTTTACCTCAGAACAAGCGCCTGGTACTCATTCACGTTAGAGGCTGAGTCAACCCCAGGACCATAGTGCCGCCAGAAGGTTTGGGTCAATTTAAAAATCCTGGACCCCCATGGGGCTCGAACCCTCGACCTTCCGGTTTGAAGCGCAGTGCCTTAACCACTGCGCTAACGGCGCGTCCCCGAGCTGAAGTATGATATGAAATTAATGAATAAGAAATTAAACTACATGAAGGGGAGAGAAAGGGGAATGGAAAGTTTTGGAGGGGTAAAATTCAGGAAACGGCAGAATCCCGAGAAACTCCAAAATCCCGGTATGGGTTACCATCAATAGGCCTACCCCTCTGAAACCGCTAAGTCAATGTCTTTAAGTAGGATCTATGAAGATATGTAAAACAAGAAATAAATGAAACTGTTTTCATTAAAATAACTTCAATAGCTTTATTCGTTCGGAATTCGCTAAAATGCGAAAAGCTAATCATAAACAAAAATATTAAAATGAATAAATACCTTGGCAGGTGCCGTTGTCCTCAAGTAGCTTAAAACTTTTAAAACTGTGGGCCTTTCAAGAACTCGTTTCCATCTTCAGCATATGAGTGTACGCTACTGACTGTCGTTATAAGTTCATTTAGAGGAAGGATTGTATGAGCTGGGTGTATTCTCATTTAAAATCAGTTTCTTGTTTATTTCCTTTAAAATTCCTTATTCTTTGAGGTGTTTATCTTTGCCGGATCACTTTCTTTGTGAAATATAGTAAGAGCGTTTCCTATTGTTTCCATGTGGTGGCCGACATTGATGACAAACCGACAGTCAGTAACGTACACCCTTCTGCTGAAGATGGAAGTCTATTTTTGAGAGACCTATAGTTTTAAAAGTTTTAGCCTAGATGAGGAAGATGACACCTGCCAAGGTATTTATCGATTTTAATATTTTACTTTGTCTTCTCACCCCAACGGAATTTTATTATGAATTTTATTAATACTGCAAAAAGCTAATAAATTAAATTAATATGATCCTTTGTAGGATGATTCGAAGAAAGGATAATAATTGAAAACTCTGTTAAAGAAGAATACATTTATAGTGGATACAAGGTTTTTCATAGAAATATTACTCTTATTGAAATTTTAACAAATAGAGATTATGAATAGAACTGTAAGTTTTTAAGAAGGTGTTTATATTATTAAAGTAAGTTGTAAGATTTGTATTTCGGAATGAATTTATTGAAGTGTAAGATGAAGCATTTAGCTGGTACGATGGCGCATTTTTGAGAAGTGGCTGTCGTACTTTCTAAGAGAAGGAAATTTAATGTATTCATCGTAGCGTGTGAACCACTTCTTCATCCAATTTGTAGAAGTACTGATTCAGTTCCGCTTAATCTCGAGGATCCGTGAATTATTCTCCTGCGAGCGATTTGTCACAAGCAGGAATACGCTTTTCCATTACGACCATATAAAGTGAAGATATCCTTTTTACCCTTCATATTAATTGATTTATATCACTATGTATGAAGAGTTTAGTACTAGTTTGAACCACGGATTAGAGAATATTAATATACTCTTTCATATCTTTATCAGGATAACATTTTAAAAATCCGTTACGCGAAGGAATTGCGTAAACTAAGCAACTTCCTCTGCAAGTCGAATGTTTGGTCCAAGTTTACTGGTTTAAGGAATGTATCTTTGTTTTGTTAACCTTTAAATTGATGCAACGCTAAATTCTCGTGCAAAATATTTAAATATATCGCATCGCAGTGAAAATAAATAATGATTTTTGATTACGGATTTCAGGCAATGTTCGGCGGATTTTTCTGATAGTTTAAGTATTCCTTCCTCTACTATTTCATCACTATACTGTATATTGGGATTCGTTGCGAAAAGAAAATGAGACCGCAAGAGTTATTTTAATCTTTTTAGGAAAATTCCTATTCTTTAAGATTTGATTTTGCTAGTTAACAAAGTCGACCTTATTTTTTTAATTGTTTGGTATACGCCGAGTTTGGTTCCGAAAAAACAATGTTGTCTGCTAGAGCGTTAACGGATGCGCGCACACACATATACACACACATACACACACATACCCACACATACACACACATACACACACACATACACACACATACACACACATACACACATATACACACACATACACACACATACACACATACACACACATACACACACATATACACACACATACACACATACACACACATACACACACACATTTTTCCATGATCTTTCTCAGTTCAAACTCGGCCGGGGTCGATGGATTTTTGTATGGAAAAAATCAAGGGGCAAGTTCTTTGGAAGGGACGTTATGCCGTGGTTCCCGAGTCTGAAGATTATGAGGTCGTAAAAGAACCGCAAGCCTGAATAAAAATACCTCTGTGCAAAATTCAACCGACCTTCATCCATCCAAGTAATACCTTATATGCCTACTAGATGTCTCATTGAGGCGATGTGCTAACCACATTGTCAGTCGTTGACATCCATAGGCAAATAAGCTTAACTAAATTAGCTTTGTTAAGAAACTCCCGCGCTGTAGCCGAGTGGTTCAATAAAGATGCCTTGGCTCAGACTTACGGGACTTGCGCTGGTTCGAGTCTCCATAAGGAAATACTTTTCTCATGTAATTTCGCCCGGTATGGGACCGGTGCTAACCGAGCATCATGAGGAATTTGGGTACCTACAATAAGTAGTGACTCCAGATTGAGAAAACCAGGTAAAACAGCTAGGGTACCCGATATTCTGACCACATTTCACCTATATACTTGCTGTATGATTGTTTACCTCTGTGATTAACAGATGTGGATGTGAGGCCAGCATTCGGATTGTAGGCCAAGGACCTTCTAGGTCTGTCACGTCATGGAGTTAGGAGAAGTAACTCCCGCTAGGGAGCATGTATCTCCACGCGTGTCCTATGGAGTATCTACATACATATTCACTTTGTTGAGTTCTATCGGTACTTTGTCAGTAATGAGCTCTAATAAACAAGTAAGGCATACAGTACGGTTGTATTTAATGAAATGATTGATACTACTGGAATAACATCAGACTTGATAGAGGACGTAAACTAGCACTAAGATGTTGTCAACTGTAATAATAGTAATGTACCATTTGCAGAAATTGGCTACCAGGGCTTCCAATAATACGCGCCATTTTTATGGCACTGATAAATGCACTGATGGTACTACTGTGTGGTAGGTCTCCATTAACAGAACATGACGTGTCCCAATAATTCATTGGATCTAACAGAGAGCGTTCTCCGGATCGCCCGATTCTAAAAACGAGAAGTACGATATTGCACTGTGTACCGAGAGAATATTATATTAACCCTTCCACTCCATTCACATTAATCTGTGATAGATTCCGAATGTCAGGCGCACACAAATATATTACTATGCAAATCTGATAGCACAGTTGGATTATGTTATAATGCAACAACCCGTCGTATATAAGTGATTACTGTTAAAAAGTCCTTATCAACTTGAATTCAAAACTGGAGATTTGTGAAGACTCGCATATATCTAATAGATTAAAAAGCACAGTTTGATTTATGAGGTTTGTAATACATCCTTATACATTCAATGGATCAGTAAACTCTAGCAGATTATTGTAGTCACATGTTGCGATGTTGGCGGAACACGTAGAATTTCTTTAATAACTTCATTTTCAGAAACTCAGCTCAGGTTTTATAAAATTATGGCTGTTCCTGTTCTTTTATATGGATCTGAATCTTGGGTACTTACAAAAAAAAATCTCACACATTCAAGCCGCTGAAATGAAATTTTTAAGATCCGTAAAAGGATGTACACGCATGGATAGATTACACAATGAATCAATAAGAAATGAACTGGGGATATTTTCAATAGTCGATAAACTAAAAGAGCACAAATACCAATGGAAAAAACATTTAGACAGAATGGACAATACAAGATTACCCAAAAAGATCAACACCTACAAACCACATGGAAAAAGATCTTTGGGACAGCCAAGGAATCGATGGACTTGAGACCGTAACAGATCGCATTGACCTAATCCTGGAAAGGAAGAAGAAAAGAAGAACTTCATTTTTGTAAGTAATGCCACGAGCGATTTCCAAATTATCTAGAGGATTTGTAAATAAGAGTGGCATTTGTTAGAACTAATTAACGAATAAAATGAAGTTGTTTACACACAAATAATTATTTAAATATATTTATTTTAAAATATTTATATATTTAATATAAACGGCGATATTTGAAAACAAATGAGAAATGTTTGGTTATGCTTCATTTTTTCATCCACTGCAACTAGATCATATTATTTATTGCCAAATAGGATCGCAATATTATTAGAATGCACCCTAGTGGAAAAAAAATAAACACATCATAACTAACTAACTCACTGGCACTATCGAACCCGTAGGTTCATGGCCTCGCGGACATAAGCTCTCCATACATCCCTATCATTAGCCAATATTTCCAATGATCCCCTGTATAATCTACTTCCCTCAAATCATAGTTAATGTTATTCTCCCACTTCATTCTTGGTCTACCAAATGGGCGTTTTCCCTCTGGTTTTCCTATAAGAAGCTTCTATGCACGTCTTTCATTCTCCGTTCATGCCTGTCCATCGCAGTCTACTCATTATATCTGGCTTCCTATAAAGACCATGTAATTCATTGTTATGCAGTCTTCTCCATTCACCTGTCTGTTCATCTCTCTCTGGTCCAAAAATGCATACTGTATATTATAACCAACATTATAGGTTATTAATTATTTTTTTTTAGGAAACAGGTCGGTAAAATAATTATTTAAAAACACTATTATTGAACACAAAATTATCAAATGTGTAGTTCGAAGGAATCCGTTCATTATTTGCTATATTCAATGTATTTGTTGGATAAACAGTCACTCCAAAATAATGCTCTGACCTGTTTAGAATATTAAAAAGGTGGAGCTTTCTTTAATTTGGTAAACAGAATTCGATAAATATCGAGGTGAAACAAGACTGTCATTGGTTGTAAAACAAAATTCATTAAAACGTGTTTGGTCATTGACTCCCATTTGGGGCATGAGTCAGTACTAATAAATTTAATTGTAAAATTCCGTTGAGATGTGTTATACTTCTTCCGAGTTGTAATGTAAACAAACCAAATATATGACTGCGTGTTTCATTGATCGAAAAATTTACCTTTAAGCGTATACGAAAATGTAGTTCACTAATAATATATCACTCATGTGCGAGAAGAGTGACATAACTAAAAAAACACAGTTTTTCAGGAGATGCATTTAAAGGTTTGAAATCAATATATTTTTTAATCTATTTATCATAAATTTCAAATCATATACCAACTCATTGTACACAATCCCTTATGTCGTTCTTCCATAACATAGAACTGAGTTTTGTATTTCATGTAGTGCCAATAACTCAAAATCAACAATTTTTTAGTTATGTCACTCTTCTCGCAAATGAGCGATATATATATATTATTTAGCATATATCTATATAAGTTATATGGATGGATCTTGAAATGTATAATCACATACCGGTATTTAATATTAATAAATAGGATATTCTTGGCGATAAATTTGTATGTAAACTCTTTGAAATAATTGATGACGCACAGATAATTTTCAAGTCTCAGAACGGAAGTCACTGCGCTTGATCAGAGATCAGCTATTTGGTTCACAAGTACACAACTATTTGAGAAACTAAATCCGTTCTGCTTCGTTGAGTGTCGTGCAATGGAAAACAGTTTCGTCTAAATAAGTAGTGTAATAAATACTGAAAATAAAACAAAGCAAAAGAAATGAAAAGAAACAAAATTAATTAAAATAAGAACGAGAGAGAGAGAGAGAGAGAGAGAGAGAGGAGGAGAGAGAGAGAGAGAGAGAGGAGAGAAAATAGCAGGACAGCAGGATCGAACACGCGACCTCATGCACGGGAAACAGGAACTCCCTCCACTAGACCAAAACCAACTCTCCTAGAAAAATTGATGGACAAGATACGCTGTTTGCTTAGTATGATTTGGGAAAAAAAAGCTCTTCCAGATGAATGGAAGGAATCAATTATCGTACCAATTTATAAGAAAGGAGATAAAACTGATTGCAACAACTACAGGGGCATCTCATTACTTTCCACTTCATACAAAATTCTAACAAATATATTAGTAAGCAGACTTACTCCCTATATTGATGACATTCTAGGAGATCATCAATGTGCATTTAGAAGAAACGGTCTACAACAGATCATATTTTTAGTATAAGACAGATTTTAGAAAAGAAATGGGAATATAATGGTACTGTACATCAACTATATGTAGACTTCAAAAAAGCATATGATTCAATTAAGAGGGAGAAGTTATATAGTATCCTGCTGGAGTTCGGAATTCTTAAAAAGTTAGTTAGACTTATACGAATGTGTCTAAATGGCTCAAAGAGTAGGGTGCGTGTAGGCAAACAGTTTTCGGACACTTTTGAAATCCAGAATGGGTTGAAGCAAGGAGATGCACTATCTTCTCTACTATTTAATTTTGTACTAGAGCATGCCATTAAATCTTTTGAGAACGAGGAAGGCTTACAACTGAATGGTATTAATAAGCTGTTAGTTTATGCTGATGATGTAGTACTACTGGCCGATAGCGAGGAGATACTAAAGGCCAACACGCACACACTATTGAGTAACACTAAGAAATTAGGACTGCAAGTAAATATCAGTAAAACTAAATATATGGTCACACGTAGAAATTCATTATATAATGGAAATGGACAGCTAATGACAAATGAAGGAAATTTTGAGGAAGTGGCTCAATTCAAATACCTGGGAACAATAATCACAAATAGGAATGAGATGCACAAAGAAATTAAACATAGGCTCAATTCTGGAAATGCATGCTATTATGCATTGCAGAAATTTTGATGTCCCAACTCCTATCAAAAAACGTTAAGCTGAAAATGTATAAAACTATTATTCTGCCAGTTATATTATATGGGTGCGAAACATGGACTCTTACTTTAAGGGAGGAAAGGAGATTACGAGTATTTGAGAATAAAGTTCTTAGGAAAATTTTTGGACCAAAGAGAGATGAACAGACAGGTGAATGGAGAAGACTACATAACAATGAACTACATGGTCTTTATAGGAAGTCAGATATAATAAGAACAGTTAAGTCACGTAGACTGCGATGGGCAGGACATGTTGCGCGTATGGGGAATGAAAGACGTGCATGGAAACTTCTTGTAGGAAAGCCAGAAGGAAAACGCCCAGTTGGTAGACCAAAAATGAGATGGGAGAACAACATTAACTATGATTTGAGGGAATTAGATTATACAGGGAATGATTGGAAAGCATTAGCTCAGGATAGGGATGTATGGAGAGCTTATGTCCGCGCGGCCATGAACCTACGGGTTCGATATGCCAGTGAGTAAGTAAGTAAGTATGAAGCGATGCAGTACTTCAGGACTTACTTGTATAATAAAATTAAATTAATCAGACGCATTTTGTATTAGTAATGGAAATATTGTATTGTATTGTATTGTATTGTAAGCCTATGTTTTCCCTTTACACAGATTTAGGCGCTCTCCCCCTACTGGGAAGAATTTGAACCATACTAATTTAGTTACACTTGTTTTCGTATAGATGTCATTTTGAGTGGTCCGTGGTCAGCGTTCCGCCTCATACTGACATCTAGGAAACCAAGGTAGTACTAGGACGGGAACATTTGGTAAATTTTGTTTAGAGGCCTTTTCATTCAGGCTTAAGGATTTTTTACGAGCCTGAAAATCTTCAGACTCGGGACACACGGCTTAAAGTCCCTCCCGGAGGACTTGCTCCTTGGATTTTTCCGTCCTAAAAAATCCATCGACCCCGGCCGGGTTTGAACCCGCGACCCTCGGGACCAGAGGCAAGGAGCATAACCACTAGTCCACCGCTGTTTCCTTTAATTATTTCCATATATTCTATTTCATAGTAATTCTGCCCGAGGGCAGGTCTTTCAGTGCAATCACAGTATTCTCATGCCATGCTTTGCAGCTTTACTAGGGAACTGTAAGTGTGGTAGCTTCCCGTTTCTTTCCACACGGATGAAGAATGATGATACTAATGATAAGGATAATGATGATGACCGGATGATTTTCGGAGATCATTGGGCCCTAAGCTTCCTGATATTTATCTTACAGGTGAGGAAAAACTCAGAAAAAATCTCACCCAGGAGCCTGTCCCGACCGGGAATATTTCCATATATATATATATATATATATATATATATATATATATTATATAACGAAGCCTGGCAATATGTAGGCATTATGAAAATTAACGACGTTAATATATAATAAAAAAATATATACCTGTCCAGAATCGAACATGGGCACACGTCGTTGGAAAAAAAAGAGCATCTTATCGATTGCTCCACTGAAGCGAACGATACGAATGCTGCACGAAGGGAGACTTACGCCGTCCGTTTTAAACTCAAACGAGTCAGAACACTTAACAACGTACTGGTGTGAATCGCTCTTCAAAACTCTAACTTTCAATCGTCAAGAGTTGCGCCATCATCTACTTCAAAGGCTGTATATAGTCAATAAAAACCAAAATCACCAAATTTAAAATTTAAAAGAGTCAACGCGTTTCAATAGCGATGCTATCATTTTCAAGACTGATTATTGACTGTATATAATCAGTCTTGATAATGCTAGCGTCGCTATTGAAACGCGTTGATTATTTTAAATTTTTAATTTGGTGATTTTGGGTTTATTAACTATGTATTATACAAAGTCAATAGAATAAGCAATTCATTAATACAGTATTTAAAGGAAGTGACACTATGAAGTTCGTTTTAATTAATAAATAGAGTTGGATTTAGCACCTCACGTCATAACTATAGAGGTGTGGTGTTAAATCTCTTTTTAATTAAGCAATTCATTGTTTAATTATCACGCATGAGCAATGTAGAATATATTAACATTTCAGTTGTTCCAAATGGCTGCTTCTCCTGTACAATTTTTATAGCATCAAAAAAGAAAAACCTTTGAAAAACAGAGAGAAACAAATTATTTTTAATGTTTACAAACAGTTTAGTTAAAAATATTCTACATTAGCCATTGAGGATTTGAAAATAACAGAATTTACAGGTAAATCAGCAACGGAGCACAAATTCTGCTTGTAATGATATTGTAAATGAAGGATATCTGTCTACATCATGGAAAAAAACATAAACATCTGACTAAGTAGGCCCATATATAGTTTTTTGCGTCTTAAAATACAAGCAATGCAATGAGCTCCTAATTATTGGTACAATCTGGCCTTGTATTCAATGATGCCTAAGAACAACGTTTCTATCGATGACAGTTCGGTACACAATTCAGTTATCTGGCGAATAAAAGCAGCACCACGGTTCCCCAAATAGACGGTGTCAATGGAGTAATACCTTACGCAAGTATGTTTACAGCACAACTGGAACTTACTATTGAATGGTAGTGAATTTTGGGTTTTAACTAAAAGAGAAGAGCATATCATCGAAACAGCTGAAATGAGATTTCTGAGAAGTGTGGTTGGCTGCAAACTTCTAGATAAAAGAAGAAGTGAAGATATTAGAAATGAGCTAAATATTTTTAAACTTTTAGATAAAATAAAATAATCTAGAAAAAACTGGAAAGGACATGTTCAAAGAATGAAAGATGATCGGATTTCAAAAATTATATTTAATTACGAACCAAGGGGAGACAGGAATATTGGTAGACCGAAAAAGAGATGGATTCAACTTTTTTAATGAGAATCTATGAGACCGGAAAAAGCCACATGGGCTTAATCCGTGATTGTTGATGATGATGATGAACTGGAACTTAGCTCGGGATTAGAATAGTTAGAAACTAATAAAAATTATATTATAAAATATAAAATAATGTACTTTGTAGGAAGCCTTGGCGCAGAGCTACGGGACTTGCGCTGGTTCGAGTCTCCATGGGGGAAGAAGTTTTCTCATGGTATTTCGGCCAGTATGGGACCGGTGCCCACCCAGCATCGTGAGGCAATTGGGTAGCTACAATAAGTAGCGGCTCCAGGTTGAGGAACCAGCTATAACGGCTGGGGGACTCGACATGCTAACCACATGTCACCCCTACACTGGCTGTTGATCATCTACCTCTGTGATTGACACATGTGGATGTGAAGGGCCAGCAGCCGGCTGGTAAAAGGGCAACCGCTGAAAAGTGGAAAGACCCTCAATCGGATGTACTTTGTTTCTCAACTGTCATAACATTACAGGCCTTTCGGATCAAGTCCCATTCTCAGCAGGTGTTCGCTACCATCCAGCTACAGACAGATTTGTGAGGAACTTGTAGATAGTGTGTAGAGAACTGGATTCGTTCTCGTTTAAAATCAAACTGCTGTCAACTTCTTTCAAAATCCCTATGTAAGCGATTTGACTGATGAATTCTCTCTCATTCATCAGGACAAACATGTGTTACATTAAATCACAATACAGACAACAGTAATAATTTCCTAGAAGTTAAAACTTGTGAAGCAGACTATACCGAGCCTGGTGAACGCAGTTAATAGAAGTGAGTGACGAGGATATCGCTTTTGGCGCTTTGCCAGATATCATGACTTTGCTAACAGCCTTCATTCATAAAATTATCATGCTCATCTTTCGATTCAGCCCTTTGTTCGTTACATTCATTAATCAGTACCCGATCACCAGTATTACTCAATCTTTTGTGTTATATTCACTATTTTGCAGTGAAATGAACCTGAAAAACATAAAATTGAACTGTTTATTATAGTTTCTGAATACCCAATTTCCCTTCAGTTAAAATGCTAATGATAATAATTAGCGCGAGGAATTATATGAAGAAAATGATATCGAAATATGAAATCATAATAACAAAATATCAAAAATATGAAAATTATGACACAAAAATATTATTAACTGCTTATCTTTAACTTTTTGCATATATTTATATACACAAGCCCTGTATAATTTATACGTCTACATACGAGCACACAAAAGAGACAAGAAGACCTTTTTGTAGCTAAAAAAAATAGATTAGATTAGATTTTTTTAGATTATTTATTTAGCCTGGTGGAGTTAAGGCCATGTGGCCTTCTCTTCCACTCACCAGAACAAGCATATGTTACATATGAATACAAAAAATACAATAATAGTCATATAAAACAGGACAAACATATGTTACACATGAATACAAAAAAATTACAATAGTAGTCATATTAGACAGGACAAAACATGTTACATATGAATACAAAAAAAAGTTACAATAATAGTTATTGAACAATTCATTATCTGTCATATTGAATAATAATGAAATTAATGTCTAATAATAGAATGAAACTAAATACAATTAAAATTAAATTAATGATACAATGAATAAAAAAGGAATAACAGCTCGAATCTACTATGCATAAAAAGAAGAGAAAAAAAAACACTACAATGAATTAATCTACGCTTTTTATACAAGGCATTAGGTAAATATATTAACAAATCCTAAGTCTATTTTATTAAATAATGCAAAAACGCATTATTAATTCTTAAAAAGTAGTATTAGTGAGTTGTTTCTGTTAGTGATTTTATTTTCAATTTATTTCTGAAAGATGGTAAAGTTTGGCAGTCTCTGACATAGGGTGGAAGTGAATTCCATGTTCTAGCAAGAGAAACTGTAAAAGATTTCGAATAATAGGTAGTATGATGAGGAGGGATATAAAGGACACTGTGCTCAAGGGATCGGGTATCTAAGTTATGTGTATCAGAGAGTTTAGTGAAGCGGTGTGATAAATAATAAGGTAAAGATGTGTGTAATATGTTATAGAGTAGGCATAGGGAATGGATGGTTCTACGATCTTGAAGACGAAGCCATGACAATTGTTCCAGGGATGGTGTAACGTGATCAAATCTACGTATACCACAAATAAAACGTATGCAAGAATTGTGAACACGTTGAAGTCTTTGGGTAAGAACAGTATTTAGGTCAGTAAAAAGAGTATCACAATAATCAAAATGGGGCATTGCGAGTGTTTCTACTAGCATTTTTCTTAGAGAAAACGGTAAACAATTTCTTATACGATTTAATGAGTGTATTATTAAGCAGATAGTTTTGCAAATGTTATTTATTTGTTTATTCCAAATTAAATGTTTATCCATAAACACTCCTAGATTTTTTACTGTCTCACTATAAGGGATCTGAACCCCATTAAGTGACACACGAAATACTGCATTTGTGTTAATTGAGGATAATAGTCTCTGATGGCCCACAATGATTGCTTGTGTCTTTCTAGGATTTAATTCAAGTCCATATTTCTCTGTCCACGCCGTTAGCGAGTCAAGGTCCTCATTAATTTTGGTTACCGCGTCATTTAAAGAATATTTGTCTGAGTGAAGGTAGATCTGCATGTCGTCCGCAAATAAATGATGTTTGCAATGTTTTAGGGAGTCAGATATGTCGTTTATATAGATTGAAAAAAGCAATGGGCCGAGCACCGAGCCCTGTGGAACTCCAGCTTTACGGTAGGTCCAAGAAGAGCAAAGAGTTTCGCTGCATTTTCATTAGCTTTTCATTAATTCTGACCCAATATAAAAATCATGTTTGTGATTTGAAGCAATTTTAATGGCTCACGTTGTAGTGTAGTTGTTTGAGGAATCGCGCTATAAGCCGGAAGGTCATGGGTTTGAGTCTCAATAGAGTCAGGGTTTTTGGATGGACCAAACCTTTGGTGGCATCATAGCCCTAGCGTATACTCAGCTCTTAATGTAAATGAGTACCAGACCCATGTTCTTGGGGCAAAGGCGGCCGTCACGCAGGGCTGGGAACCCAGTGGGCATCCCTTGGCAATTGTCTAGAAAGGTAGAAGTCTCAACACCTATCTACCCTAAGGGCATCTCAAGCCTGTAGTTTGACACTTTACTTTAATAAATTAATACTGGGAGATTATATACATAAATACGATCAATTAATTTATCCAATGGTATTTAATTACGAAATCCAATCATAAACGAAAAACAAAACATAGTAACCGAAACAAATATGTTTCCATCAAATATACCACTGACAAAATTTAGAGTGGATACAGTTAGGATGATTGCTGTCTACCTTGCATAAAGATATTGAACTCCAATACATGTAAATGTAACAATGACATTACATTGAACACAAGTAGACCAAGTCAAGCAAGTCATATTTGGAAAAACAAGATGTTAAAATGAATTAATCCACCAATAATTCTAGGGAGTTTTTCAAAACTCTCTTCGCAATAACAAGTCTAGTTTTGTAGGAGGCTTTTCAAGAACTTAAGTCCCATCTTCTGCTTTCAGTTTGGTTTCAGTACCAAACTGAAAGCAGAAGGTGAGACTTAAGTTCTCGACAGGCCTTCTAAAAACTCTACTGCTGATTATTGAGGACGACTGAGATTTTACGTACTATTTAATATTTCTTAAAAGTTTAACATAGTGATCTCAACGGACTTTCGTAATGTATTTAAAAAATCTTAAAACTTCCTGACATTTGTAGTATAGGCAAGGAAGACCCCCGAGAAATCATCACCCAAGAAACTTACTGTATCCATACCATTGATAGAACACGCTGCGTCCGAGGCAAGACAAAGCGGTTGGAATATAGAAATAATGATGATGATGATAATAATAATACATTATTGTTGTTATTATTATTATTATTATTTATGTTTATTTGTAATCAGATACCTAATATTTACACAATTTTCTTGTCCCAAACTTTTCTTTTTTCTTTCATTGGTCCATACACTTCCAATCGCATATTACATAGTCCATCCATCCATAGTAATTCTGCCCTAGAACAGGTCTTTCACTGCAATCATAGCATTTTTCATGTTGTTCTTTGCAGTTTTGTTAGGGAATTATAGGTGTGGTAGCTTCCTGTTGCTTTCCACTCCGGCGAAGGAAGATGATGAAATGATAAGGAAGAAGAAGATGATGATGGTGATGGCCGGATGATTTTCGGGGACCGTTGCACCCTAAGCGTCCTGATATTTGTCTTACTAGTGAGGAAATACCCCGAAAAGACCTCACCCAGGAGCCTGTCCCGACCGGGAATCGAACCCGGGCCTGCTGCGTGACAAGGCAGCACGCTACCTTGAGACCACAGCGATGGACTATTACATAGTAGTGGCAACTATGTATGAATATTATAATATTGTATGTTAAAGATGAAGTTCTAATAATTAATCATATCAATTCACGATTGGTACTGCTTCAAATTTTTTAATTAAAGAAAAAAAATCGACCTAATTGTAGTGTTCTAAGGTACTTCTACCCCCTTTGAAGGATGCATTGTATATAAATAAACGATGCTAGGAATAGGTTAGCATTTACAGCCGTAGAAACCATATATATTATATATATATATATACACACACACACACACACACACCGTCAGCTTACTTCTAAAATCTAATAAGTTTAATTCAACAAAATTTTCAGAAAATTATAAAAAAAATAGCATTGATTATTATTTTTAACTACGTTTTTAATGTCCTATTTTCAATGTTTACGTTCAAAATAAGACTTTAAAATTATTTATATTTAGGTTTTCAATATTCACACATCTTTCTGTCCCTAATATTTACTTTCCTTCTCCCATTAGACCTTATCCATCCACTCCATGCCCTCCGGTCTTCTTGTTCTCATTTCAGTTCTTATTTCTTAACACAATTACAAAATAATAAGCAATGTCAAACATGTTTTTATGTTCTGTTAAAATATAGTTAAACTAGACTTCCGAGGTTTTGGAAGTAAGGTGACGATATATATATATATATCATTCAGGCGATAACACAGTGGAAACGAAAAATAGAATCGCACAAACAAAACAAGCAATAAATGCTTTAAACTCTGTTTGGTGGAGCAAAAATATTACAAAAAATAGAAAATTACAAATATATCAAACCATAATTCAGAGCATTTTAACATATGGTGCTGAAGTCTGGCAAACGCCTACCAGGGAAATGAAAAGATTTTAAGTGCAGAAATGGATGTTTTAAGAAGATCAGCTGGAAAATCTAGAATGGATAAAATACGAAATAAAGAAACAAGGGAAATTATGGGTGTACAAGAGGAGCCGGACATCATAGACATCATAGAAAAGAAAAGATTGCAGTGGTATGGTCATGTCAAACGAATGCCAGAGCAAAGATTGCCAAAAATTGTTATGGAATGGATCCCAATGAAAAGGAGGAAGAGAGGAAGACTAATTTTTATGGTTTTATTTTATCAGTCTTCTGGTTGATGATGTACGAGTAGCTTCTCATTTATTTTGCGATAGTTTTACTCTCATTATAATGAATTAAAACCCTGCAGGAGAGTAGATAAAGAAAATACAAACTTGTATAACTTACTTCATTTTATAACTAAAAAAACTTAATTAATCATTCTTAACTGCAAGTCATTTGGAACATTTATAACTATCCCCTAACTTGGTAATAATTTCCAACTTTGTGATAATTAAATTTATAATTTTGTGTAGCCAGAGGGCAAATTGATAGACTTGTTACTACGTACATGGTGTTCGACAAGAGATTAAAATTGCTTTTTCTCATTTCCGTAACAGATGTGGGGACGGTAACAAAGCTGGAATCGTTAGAGCGAGAATCCTGGCTAGGCATTCGTTTAATTTAGGGGACCCTGCAGTGTATCCTTGATCCTGTTAGGTTTTAATGACGCGATTACCAGGTACATTATTACGTGCTCGTTATGTGGGCGCCCTTTTGATGTTTATTCTCGTTGCTAACCTACTGAGCTTCGTTACGTAACGTTGATGCCGCTTAGATGCCAATCGCATTAACTCACAATCTCATTCTACGCATTTAATATTACAGAATTTTAGGTTTGAAGCCACTACACAAATGAAAACGGGAATTAAATGGCTACCGTATCACAAATATACAATTTTACAGAGAAACTCAAACATTATTTTTTTTAATTTATTTCCTAGAATGTTACATTAAAGTCATGTCCAGTATAACCAAAGATAAGCCGGGGGAAAAAATGAATGAAAGAGGCGCAAGTGATGTAAAATGCAGTTGCAAGTAATTTGAATATCAGTCCACCGCTGTGGTCTCGAGGTAGCGTGCTGCCTTGTCACGCAGCGGGCCCGGGTTCGATCCCCGGTCTGGATAGTTTTTCTGGGTGAGGTTTTTATCGGGGTTTTCCTCACCTGTAAGACAAATGTCAGGAAAACTTTAAGGCCCAAACGGTCCCCGAAATCATATGGCCATCGCAATCATCATCATTCATGTTCATTTTAGATTAAGCTTAGGATTAGGGACTCTCCTGGCGCAGCACTATCATCATCATTATCATCCATCATGTCATCGGGACAACGTAATCCCGCCTTCCAAGCGCCCCAACCTCAGAAGTGGGTTACAAGTACGCCATGCCAGGAGAGAAACCAGGAATGTCGAAAGACAACCTGGGCATTCGAAAAAAGTAAAAGTAATTTAAATTTCCTCTAACGAATTCAACATATGAGGACTAAAATAAAAAAAAGTTTAGTGAATTCCGAGTGAATGAAGCTACTGAGGTTATTCTCATGAAAAAAAAATATTTTTGCGCTATAGTGCGTTTTGTCGTACTTACCAGCAATGGCGATCATTATTAAAAGTTCAACTTCCTATATTTCGGGGTTGCCAACCTAAATAACTATACTGTAATATTACATTTACACCATCGTGCGGGAAGTAAATCCACTGCCCTCTATATATACTACGTACAATGTATATACAGAAAATATCAAAAGGTAGTGTTAATATACATTATACGAAACAAATCACTTCATTTAAATCAACTGAACTTTATTTGAAACAATATAAAACAATAAATACGTACTTGCGATCATGTTATCAATAATTGTTCTCGAGACCTCCTGTTGTTTCAACTAATAAACATTGCCCAGAATGTTAACGTTAGTCAATTGTTTATAATGAACGCAAATATTTCCAACAAAGATATTATTTTACTGTTATGTATTATTTTCAAAACACCATGGCGCAAAAAATAATGTACAACGCAGGTTTCTGAAGTGTTTTACATAATCTTGGAAATTAAAAACCGAGCGATTTTTCCTCGATTCTGTAAAAATCACTTCCCAATCTCGCATCGTAATATACTATAATGAATGGAAGAGGCGCAAGTGATGTAAAATGTAGTCGCAAGTAATTTGAATCTCCTCTAACGAATTGAACAGATCAGGACTGAAAAAAAAAAAGTTTTAATGAATTCCTAGTGAATGATGCTACTGAGGTCGTTGTCATGAAAAAAAAAACTATTTTTAAAAATATCTATATATCTTCATCTATTGTATATTATATAGTATATACTGAAAATGACCTTGACATGTATAGGTTATATAGTAGATTTAAGCGGATGTAAGTATACTGAAGAAAGGTTTCTTGGGTTTTCCACGTCATAGTTCAAGGTTGGCGTCTGGTCAATGATTCCGACGTTTGGACATGGTCCCTCATGACATTATCAAGGAATCAGGAATCATTCTTGATAATGGCATGTGGGATCATGTCCAAACGTCGGAATCAGTGGCCAGAGGCCAAGCTTGACCCGATGACGCAGAAAATTTTATTCCTTGATAATGACATGTGAGATCATGTCGAAAGGTCGAAATCATTGGCTTGAGGCTAAACTTGAATCAATGATGCGGAAAACCCAAGAAAACGTTCTTAATCATATATATTTGTTAACGCTCTAGTGCCCGCAATTTTTGCTGTTTTTCGTTTTTCGGAACCAAAATCGACATACAGTAATAATTTGAAAAAAGTAAGACCGAGTTCGTTAACCAGCAAAATAGACAATTAGGAGCAGGAGTTAATATGCGCCTCAAAGGGATTGAAACAAGGGTGCAGTCTTTCACCAATTTTATTTAATATTTATGTAGAATCCATATTAATGAAATGGAAACAAAGCTGCAAAGGTATGGGGATCCCAATAGGTAACAGATTTTTGCTGACATTACAATTTGCCGATGATCAACTAGTTTTAGCGCAAGACAAATCTGATATGGAATTCATGATAACAAGGTTGAAAAACACATATGAATCATGGGGTCTCACAGTAAATTTACAAAAAAACAGAATATCTGGCAATAAATAGCAATGAACGAGAAAATTTAATATTGGAAGAAGGAATCCAAATAAAGCAAGTGAAACAAACTAAATATTTGGGAATAATTATGGATAACATTGAAGATATAGGCAAAGAGAACATAAAACATAGAATTGAATTGAGTAGCAAATAATATCATCGTTAAATTCCATATGGTGGGATAAGCATATTTGGAAAGACACAAAAAAATATATTGGTAAAACATTGGTGGAAACTGTTGCAATGTATGGAAGTGAGGTATGGACAATCAATAAGTACTACAAGAATAGACTAATAGCTCTAGAAATGGATTATTTACGGAGAAGTGCCAGAAAGTCTAGATTAGAACATGTCACAAATAAGGAAATTAGAAACATAATGGAAGCAGAAGAAAGCATAATTGAAAGAATTGAGGAGAAGGAATTAAAGTGGTTAGGACATGTCTTAAGAATGGAAGATGAGCGATGGCCGAAGCAACTATATGAATGGCATCCGAACAGAAAGAAGAAAAGAGGGAGACCAAGGTTAACATGGAAGGAAAACATGAAGACAGTAATGCAAGCTAGAGGGCTAAGCATCGAAGATGCCAAAGACCGTATGCTTTGGAGGTTTGGCACGGGAAGACGGCAGCAGCTGTAAAAACCCGAAGATAGATAGATAGTTAATATGAAACGAAAATTTAATAATCGCTCTAGCGGTTGCAATTATTTACTTTTCGAAACGAAACTAAGTATATTCTATTGATATAAATCGAATAAGAAGTTCTCAAAATGATCAACAAGAAATGACCATTATACCATTAAACCCAAATGTACAAAATCGCTCTAGCACCCTCTATCTTTACTCAGTCGCAATTTAACTGTATGCCATACAGTTTAATTAACAAAATGCGGTATATATTCCTGAAGACATCAAAACCACAGCAATAAATTCTACTTACATAAGGCTTTGCTAAGTTCCAGTGTGAGCGACTTATTTTTCAATGGTGATATAAAGTATTCTATAAGATCGTAAAGTACATATATCCTATTAGAATGAGTTATATCTTCTTCTTCACTTCACGGGCTAGGCAAATTGCCTGTTCCGCCTCACAGTTGTTGTGTCCATCTTTTCACTGGTCTTCCCACATTCCTTGAACCACTTGGCTTGTAGTTAAAAGCTGATTTTGGTAACCTTGTTACATTCATTCTTTCTACATGTGTAAACCATGTATCTGTATATTCTTTGATTTTATCATTCAATGGATGTATATTTAACTCTGTTCTTATATCTTTATTCTTTATCCGATCCAATCTTATGCAACCTTTTGTGCTTCTAAGGAAGTTCATTTCTACGCTTTATGTTATAGTTTGTAATTTTTTGGTCATTACCCAAGTTTGACCACCATAAAGTAATGCAGAACTGCCAATATTATATAAAACTTCAATCTAGTATCTCTTCTTGTTTTGTTCTTTAATGTTTTATGCATAGTTCCGCATATAATTTGAAATTTCGACAGTTTCATATTTATGTCTCCTTCAGTTTTTGTGTTTGTAGTAAAATTACAACCCAAATAAATACAAAATTGTTATTTGTCCTAGAGGTTTGTTTTGTATTTTGATTTTTGTTCTTACATGTTCATTTCCCCAAAAGTCATATGTTTGGTTTTTTCTTTTGTCATTTTAAAATTACATTCTTGGCATAACTGATTTAATTGATGCACAGAGTACTGCAAATAATTTTCATTTTCTAGAATAATAACCATATCATCAGCATACATTAAAAAGTTTAATATTTTATTTTTATTTTTTATTATTCCGGCTTTTACAATGAATATACATTTTTCCGGTACCCATGTTCACAGTTAACTACACATTTGTTTTAACACATTTTTCCATTCTTGTCTGTTCATCCATATATCTTCTTCTATTTAATATTTTATTAATATTTTAAAAAGGGGCCATTCTTATACCTATATTAACATTTCTTTTCCAATTTTGGATGATGTAATTAATATATAAATTGAAAAGAGTAGGTGATAAACTACACCCTTGTCTTACACCTCTAATAATATATATTATGAAATAAATATAAATTACATAATATATTATGGTGGAAATTTGCACATTGAATATTTAAAATTGTTGTAAAAGATATTCTGATGATGGTACATACATCGCTCCATGTATTTATCAGGTCGTTCATTTCAATATCATATATGCTAAGTAGATTGCATTACTAATTTTTATGTGCGATGTTACTTAGGAGCATTGCCAAGAAAATAAATGCTTGATATGTAGCAGTACCAAGTATCACTAACTTTAGCTAATTGTGGCTGACGTTAACCGATAAGCACTTAGGGTTTACAACACATTGCACCACTGCAGTATGTTTTCAGTACCATATCAGTGCACGAATTATCATAGACCTTCCAATTAACTAATTTCTAATGTGATATATCGCGTACATAAAACAACAAGCTTATCACGGGACCTTTAGTTCATAAAGGGGCTCGTGTCAGCTTAGAATGATAGTAACCTTTCACGTACAAGAAGTGCGGAGATGAACTTCTTTACTCTCTTAATTATTAGAATATTTAATACATCCAGACAAAATATCATTCTTTCGACTAAAGCGATTTTAGCGAATTCCGAGGAAATGACGCTGTTATGTTCTGATAACGATTTGAAAAAAAAATGTATATATTCAAAAATCTTCAAAAAAAAAACATGACAATAGTTGTGTATATATATATATATATATATATCGGCCGCGGTGGACTAGTGGTTATTCTCCTTGCCTCTGGTTCCGAGGGTCGCGGGTTCAAACCCGGCCGGGGTCGATGGATTTTTTAGGACAGAAAAATCCAAGGAGCAAGTCCTCCGGGAGGGACTTTAAGCCGTGGGTTCCGAGTCTGAAGATTATCAGACTTAAACCTGAATGAAAAGGCCTCTAAGCAAAATTTACCGAATTTTCCCGTCCTAGTACTACCTTGGTTTCCTAGATGTCAGTATGAGGCGGAATGCTGACCATGGACCACTCAAAAATGACATCTATACGAAAACAAGTGTAACTAAATTAGTAATGGTTCAAATTCTTCCGTGTAGGGGGAGAGCGCCTAAATCTCTGTAAAGGGAAAACGTGGGCTTACAATATATATATATATATATATATGTGTGTGTGTGTGTGTTATAATTACATTTTTTACATTGAGCAATGCAAGTTTAATATGATATGATAAGAAAAATAAATGCCTGGACGGAATTTAAACCCGGATCTCTGGATTGTACTCTAGCGTGATATCCACTACACACCGGGCAAATCTAATACAAACACTTTTTTCTTATATATATTCTTCATTATTACGAGGTGAAGTGAGAACTCGGTCTTCACTGTCACCTGGTAGCCTCTGTAATAAGTAAGCAAATTAAAGATTTATAGCAGTGACGCTTTATCGATGTGTGCCGTGATGACGAAAAATTTACTGCCGTTGACGTACTGTGACGTAACTTGTTTTCCTCTGTGGTAGTTGAAGACTGTGTTCTGTGCTCTTTCCTTCCTTGCTCATCCCCTCCTATTCCACCTCCTTACGTCATCGGCGCGGTTTGGTGTGCGCCGATGCTTGTGTCTATATACGAGACGCGGATACATGTATCGTTAACAGTCGGAGTTTAGTTTGGTTCCTGGAAGGTCGCCGGGGATCGAGGGAAAATCCCCTGGCTGAAGACTGTTCCTTTTTCTGTTATAGAAAGAAGCTGTTAAGAAAACATGTTTGTTTTGAGTGAATGAAGACTTTAATCACTATAGGAAGCCAGATATAATAAGAACATTAAGTCTCGTAGACTGCGATGGGCAGGACATGTTGCACGTATGAGGAATGAAAGACTTGCATGGAAGCTTCTTGTAGGAAAGCCAGAGGGAAAACGCCCAGTTGGTAGACCAAGAATGAGATGGGAGAATAACATTAACTATGATTTGAAGGAAGTAGATTATACAGGGAATGTTTGGAAAGCATTAGCTCAGGATAGGGACTATGGAGAGCTTATGTCCGCACGGCCATGAACCTACGGGTTCGATAGTGCCAGTGAGTAAGTAAGTAAGTAAGTAAGTGAAGAACGTAAGGATTCATTTTGTATAATGATTTATTTTGTATACCAATGTTATGTTTAATTCAAGACTGTTCGTTCATTGTTATCCTTTTTTTATTTATGTTTATATTCAAGTTCGACAGCTAATTATATTGTTTGTTTTTCATTCAATATTAATTAAACAGGTTTTTAATTAAACAATCTTGATGTCTGATTATTACGAATTGATTAGCTGTCTTGAGATAATCTTGAACCTGAGTTTTCAATGCTGTAGAGCACGTTCCCAGTCCCCTCATGATCAGTCGTTCATAATATTAGTTGTAATTTAAAAGCATTGATGTTTATAGATATCCTATGAGTGGTATACATAAAGAAAGATGAAATTGTCTGTAAACGAGGGCCCAGCTACAGACTCTGCCAATTATAAGCTTATATTAAACAAGCAAGGTTTGTATTTGATAAAAATCAGGTTTCACGTAAGAGAGAGATTAGTCCACGTATCATTCAGTTGTTATAATTAAATTATTGACATCGGGCAATTCAAGCTTAATATGACATGATAAGAAACATAAATGCCTGGACGGGATTTGAACCCGGATCTCTGAATCGGTACTCCAGCGTGATATCCATTACACCACCAAGCAAATCTAATACAAACACTTATTTTTCTTATAATATGTTTTCTTATTATATATCCAGGCATTTATTTTTCTTATGTCATATATATGTATGTGTGTGTGTTTTAACACTCTAGTAGCCGTATAGTTTTTGGAACTAAACTAGCTTACAGTAACCAATTAAAAAAGCAAGAAAGAGTTTATTAATAACAAAAATCGCACAATTAGTAGTAGAGGGTCATCTGAAATGAAAGTTTAAAAATCGTTCTAGCGGCAGCAATTTTCGAATTTTCGCAAGCAACTTGGTATGTACCATTGCAATAAAACGATAAAAGTATTCTCCAAAACTCAGTGAATTGCGTCCATTAAGAGTGTGGGATTCACCTAAATGCAGTAATTAAAAGATCGTCGTAATATTAACCGGGATGTTTGTTTTCCTAACTGCAACATAACTGGATACATATGATCTAATTAACAAAATAAATATATATTCCATAAACCAGCAAATTTGGACATATATGTTAGATTTAGTGAGAAATTTGCTTAGTTTATGCTGTTCCTGCGTGACGGACTATTTTTTGATGAATTTGAACCGAAAGTGCGTTTTTCGGCTCATTACTGCAACGTCGTTATCCTCCCTAGACTGTGATATTCATGAACTATACCAATATTCCTTTCTCCTTGCATCTACCCCCACTCTCCCTCTTTACCTCTCCTGGTGCGCTGTTCCTACGGCGCATCTCCCCTCTACCTCGGAACCTTCATATACGTGGTGCACAGGCAGAACGTTATCATTCATTCATTCATTCATTCATTCATCGATCCATTCCGAGATGGGATTGGAACTCTAAAATGGACAAGGTCGTCTGAAGCCGAGAAGCGGCGCAGTTTTAGTTGGTCCTGTAGACCAGGGAAGAAGCCACCCTGGCTTGGACGCTAGCATGAGTGTAGTATGAGGTATGGTGTGGTCTTTGTCTTGTAAAAGTATTATCATTTATTTATTTATATTATGTTCTTGAATGATCAAATGTTTATCTTGATTTTGTTTTTACTTCATACTACTTGTTTGCATTAAATATCATTTTTTATATAATTAATGTTCAATCTGATTTATGTGCACGTAGCTGTTTGGTATAAACCTATACGGAAACTCACTCACTTAGGAGTTCATTTCCAGCTCCCTTTATTTTGCTGTCTAGCTTTCCTGATTGATAATCATAGTGAAAACAATTATTTTCAGTCACTCTGTGGGTTTGAGAATCATTATTGATTTATGTTAATACGCCTTGGAAAGAAAGATGAATCAATCCTTGCCTTCTATGGGCCCGAGGCAAGTAATTTTGTAATTAATAACCTTGGAGGTAATCAGATCTACGCTAATAGAAGCAACGAAAACAAAAGACGATCCCTAAGCGGCACAAATTAATAACACTTTTTGGAGACAATGGTGGAAATCCCATATTTCTCCCCTTAAAAGCGTTTTTATATATTTGAAAATATTTTTAAATATAGCAGTATAACAATAATGATAATGACAATGATGATAATAATAATAATAATAATAATAATAATAATAATAATAATAATAATAATAATAATTAAAGTGAAAATATAATCATGATTCTGACCGTCATATTTACTACATTATATAAATAACAATTGAAAAATCTATTTTTGCGCGATAGTGCGTTTTATCGTACTTACAGCAATGGCGACCATGATTGAAATTTCAACTTCCTACATATCGGGGTTGCCAATCTAAATAACTATACTGTAATATTAGATATTACAAACCACGTGTGGGAAGTAAAACCTGTGCCCTTCATGCATACTACGTGAAATCTAAATATATCCAAAAGGTAATGTTAATAGGTATATTACATGAAACAAATCACCGCATTTTAAATGAATTGAACTTTACTTGAACAATATAAAACAATAAATACTTACTAAGCGCCAGTTTATCACTGATTGGTGTCACGGTCTGCTGTAGTTTCAACTAATAAACAACGCCCACACTGTTAATGTTAGTCAGTTGTTTATAATAAACGCAAATATTTCCAACAGATATGTTATTATTTTACTATTACTTATTATTTTGAAAACACCATCGCGCAAAAAATTATGTTTGTGAAGTATTTTACAGAATCTCGGGAATTAAAAAACACGTTATCGCCCGGTTTTTAAACTTTTGCTCGCTTCTGTAAAAACTACTTCCCAATCTCGCATTGTAATATATTATTAATATCGCGTTGCCATTATGGTATTGGTTGAAACATTTCTAGCATTTGAGACTCGTATTAAGGAGATCCTGGGTTTAAAACTAGGTATTAACCAATCTAACTAGGTTATTTTCCTGGTTTTCCTCCATCGTTAAAACAAAATTGGAATTTTATTTTTTGTTTGTTTTTCTATGGTTTTTCCACATGAACATGGCCTATCTAAATCTCCTAGGTGGAATTTAGATGTTAAATATCTGTAAAATAATAATAAACAAATGAAATAATTTTAACGATACATTTATTTACTGAAATTAAATATATGATTGTGCATCAATGTTCTTTCCCGATTTCCTGTGATCAAACCCGATTTCCTGTGATCAAACGACTGTTCAGAAGTTTAAAGATCATTGGATTCCATACATTGTAAAGAGAAATGAAATGCATGGGTTTTCGGAGTATATAATCGGTGACGTGAATTCTGAGGACTCTGTAAATAGATACTGTGTTTTCGTAATTCTGACCTTCAGTCTGTTTCAACTATTGCTAGTTATTTTAAGATATGTAACTTACTTTGCATAAATACCGAACTGTAGCGATTCTGTGACGCAAGTATAGTTAGTCCGATTGATTGAGGGTCTTTCCACTTTTCAGCGGTTGCCCTTTTACCAGCCGGCTGTTGGCCCTTCACATCCACATGTGTCAATCACAGGGGTATATAGATGATCAACAGCCAGTGTAGGGGTGACATGTTGTTAGCATGTCGAGTCCCCCAGCCGTTATAGCTGGTTCCTCAACCTGGAGCCGCTACTTCTTGTTACGGCGGGAGTTTATTTATTGATTCGATTTAGTCCTTCTTTTGGGGTTGAATTAAGCACTTTTCTTTTAATTGTCTCTGGCTTAACAATATTTATAGCCGGTCTTGGTGCAAATTTTGAATATGATTTAAAGAAAATTATTGCTCTATTATTGTAGCTACCCAATTGCCTCACGATGCTGGGTGGGCACCGGTCCCATACTGGCCGAAATACCATGAGAAAATTTCTTCCCCCATGGAGACTCGAACCAGCGCAAGTCCCGTAGCTCTGCGCCAAGGCTTCCTACCTTAACCGCTCGGCTACGGCGCGGGACGCAGTAGTTAGTCATTCGCCTTCAAAGGTGGAGACCATGTGCTAGACATTTTTAATTTATTAATTTTAGATGTGATTGCTGTATTGTCGTAGCAGCTTTTCTCGTATATGCAGCTCCATCCGTAACAAATAAAGTATTTTCTTTCTTAATACCGGCAGGCCACAGGAGGGAATTAAACAAGAGAGTGATTGTAGAATGATTAACCTCCTCCATCCCTTCGGATGTTAAGAGAAATGTTTTAGCTGGACCATCAGGCGTTTGGGTATCTACAATAACATTAGCGACTGACCTATGAGCGGTACTTAATGTTTCGTCTATAGACACAAACATCGTTATATCTACTACTTCATCCCTTATGTAATTTAGGCATTTTCATAGGCTGTTGGTAGATATGTTTTTTGTAATTGTGTTTCTGAAGGCATTTTGGTGTTAGTATATTTGTTTATGAAAGCTACGAAACAAGGATGCTGTACTTATTTTAAAGGAATATCGGCTCTTATTAATGCATGACACAAATTCTCGAACAATTCTGATCTGTAGTTTGGGTCTGCGGAGGTTGAAGCTACACTTTTCCTTTTATTTTTTTGTAATAATACAACATTTTCCTTGTGTTTTCTTGAATTACAGTCTTGTTTAACATCATGTTTGAAACTTCCTTTGGGCTCTATGTGACAATCCTTACATTTGATAGTTTCGCCATTTGTGCCAAATTCCTCTAAAAATAATGTACGGTTAAAAACTATAATATAGTTACCTTGTAGGTCCTAAAAGAAATCAACAGCAACCTGATTCTCAATGAATACACACCTAATCCACACAATCCTCTGTACAAAATTCTCACAACCAAGTCAGTGCTTCAACAAGGGTCAATAAGAACGGACCTAATGCATTCTGCTTATGATGGGACTAGTCCCGAAAGGCCTACAGAGTTTTAAAAGAACTTAAGTTGAGGAGACGGACCTACAAGGTAACTATATTATAGTTTTTAACCGTACATTATATTACTGTGAACTAATACATCAACGGAAAATCACCATGAATTTTACTAGTATCGATCCTCTAAAAATGATGTTAATTGTGATGATGATGTTGATTTTGAGGTATTACTCTGTTACTTTAGGCATATTTCCATAGTTCTATACTACTCTATATGCAGCGAATAAATGAAACAGTCGTTACGAAACACTGTTGTAGTGGAACGTGTCCCGCGCAGTACACATTCCGTATGCAGGTAATATAAAGCGTCTGTTTACTTACTCAAACCCCGCTCCCTGGTCATAAGTAATGACACGAGTGATTTCCAAATCGTCGATAAAATCACAAGTCACTTTTGGAAATCAAGGTTGACATTAGTTAGGACTATTTAACGAATAAAATTAAGCTCTTTACTAAAAAGTCCCCTCCATGGTATCTTTACCTTGTCGTGGTGGAGTGGCTTGTGTGCTTAAATGATCCTGAGAGCTATGCCGGCGGTAGCATTGCTGCCGATAGGGTTACCCATGCCGGACTGGTCGAAGGTGATAAGCCAGACGAAATAAGTACCTTGGTCGAAAGAGTGACGATCTTTCACCGTAAAAATACAACCGTCAAGAAATGCGGACATGGGTTCTACTGGGGTAAAATTTTCCGGAGGTCAAATAGTCCCCCATTCGGTTCTCCGGGCGGGGACTACTTCAGGGAACCCATGCCAAAGGCTCAAACACAGGGACATGTTCCTAGGAACATGGAATGTTAGGACTTTATACAATAGCGGGGCACTAGAGATATTAACGCGGGAATTGGATAAATCGCCCTTGGATATAGTCGCTTTACAGGAAGTTAGGTGGCCAGGAGAAGGTAGTCAGGAATCAGGAAGCTTTGCATTATACTATGGGGGTGCAGAAAGACCTGCATTTGGAACGGGTTTTTTAGTCAGAAGGAGGATCCTATCCGCTATCCGAGATATTAAGTTTGTTAGTGATAGGATATCATACATAATTCTAAAGGGTAAACGACATGATTTTATAATTGTAAATGTACATGCCCCCACAGAAGATAAAGATGACAAGATCAAGGATGAGTTCTATGAAGAATTAGAATGCTTATTTGATAGCCTTTCACGATATCATATGAAAATTGTCTTAGGAGATTTTAATGCAAAAGTGGGGCGGGAAGATATATTCAAACCAACAATAGGCAAATTCAGTCTTCATGAAGATAGTAACGACAACGGGGTTAGATTAGTCACATTTGCCACATCAAAGAATCTCATTGTTAAGAGCACAACATTTCAGCATAAGGATATTCATAAATACACCTGGACGTCCCCAGATGGAGAAACTCGGAACCAGATAGATCATGTATTAGTGGATAAACGCTGGCACAGTAGCATCATTGATATTAGATCAGTTAGAGGGACAGACTGCAATTCAGATCATCATCTGGTCAAGGTGAAAATCAGACAACGGCTATCGCTTATGAGAGGAACAAACGCTAAAGATGATTCTGTAAAATATGAATTAAAAAACTTGAAAAATGATGAAATGCGGCAAGAATACCAAATCAAAATTGCTAATAGATTTGAAGTACTGGAATCTTCAGATGACAATGTGGCAAACGAAGAAGAAACTGATATAAATAAAGAATGGGAGGCTATAAGAGATACTATTAAATTGTCAGCATCAGAAAGCATTGGTTGTTTAAAAAAGAGGCAAAACAAGAAATGGTTTGATGAGGAATGTGCCGACATTGTAAAGAAAAGAAAGCTAGCAAAAATGAAATGGTTACACGAGCCAAATGAGGTAAATTTAGAGCAATTGGGTAGTGTTAGACGGGAAACCACCAAGTTACTAAAGAGTAAAAAGAGGGAATATTTGAGAGAGAAGATTAATGATCTTGAAATGAATGCAAAAAATAGGAACATTAGAGAATTATATCAGGGAATTAGTATAGAGAAGAAAGGGTTTCAGGCTAGAACAAACATAATTCGGAATGAAAATGGGGATATGATTGCAGATTCCAAGAGTATATTAAATAGATGGAAAAGTTATTTTAATCAGCTATTAAATGTACATACAGAACAGGACATTGAGGAGGATAAGTTACAGACAGCAGAAATGCTAGTCGCAGAGCCAAGTGCATTAGAGGTTGAAATGGCAATTGAAAAATTGAAGATGTATAAAGCATCAGGTTCAGATGAGATCCCAGCAGAACTGATAAAATCAGGGGGAGAAAAATTGATGGACAAGATACGCTGGTTGCTTAGTATGATTTGGGAAAAAGAAGCTCTTCCAGATGAATGGAAGGAATCAATTATCGTACCAATTTATAAGAAAGGAGATAAAACTGATTGCAACAACTATAGGGGCATCTCATTACTTTCAACTTCGTACAAAATTCTAACAAATATATTAGTAAGCAGACTTACTCCCTATATTGATGACATTCTAGGAGATCATCAATGTGCATTTAGAAGAAACAGGTCTACAACAGATCAGATTTTTAGTATAAGACAGATTTTAGAAAAGAAATGGGAATATAATGGTACTGTACATCAACTATATGTAGACTTCAAAAAAGCATATGATTCAATTAAGAGGGAGAAGTTATATAGTATCCTGCTGGAGTTCGGAATTCCTAAAAAGTTAGTTAGACTTATACGAATGTGTCTAAATGGCTCAAAGAGTAGGGTGCGTGTAGGCAAACAGTTTTCAGACACTTTTGAAATCCAGAATGGGTTGAAGCAAGGAGATGCACTATCTCCTCTACTATTTAATTTTGTACTAGAGCATGCCATTAAATCTTTAGAGAATGAGGAAGGCTTACAACTGAATGGTATTAATAAGCTGTTAGTTTATGCTGATGATGTAGTACTACTGGCCGATAGCGAGGAGATACTAAAGGCCAACACGCACACACTATTGAGTAACACTAAGAAATTAGGACTGGAAGTAAATATCAGTAAAACTAAATATATGGTCACACGTAGAAATACATTATATAATGGAAATGGACAGCTAATGACAAATGAGGGAAATTTTGAGGAATTGGCTGAATTCAAATACCTAGGAACAATAATCACAAATAGGAATGAGATGCACAAAGAAATTAAACATAGGCTCAATTCTGGAAATGCATGCTATTATGCATTGCAGAGACTTTTGATGTCCCAACTCCTTTCAAAAAACGTTAAGCTGAAAATATATAAAACTATTATTCTACCAGTTATATTATATGGGTGCGAAACATGGACTCTTACTTTAAGGGAGGAAAGGAGATTACGAGTATTTGAGAATAAAGTTCTTAGGAAAATTTTTGGACCAAAGAGAGATGAACAGACAGGTGAATGGAGAAGACTACATAACAATGAACTACATGGTCTTTATAGAAGCCAGATATAATAAGAACAGTTAAGTCCCGTAGACTGCGATGGGCAGGACATGTTGCGCGTATGGGGAATGAAAGACGTGCATGGAATCTTCTTGTAGGAAAGCCAGAAGGAAAACGCCCAGTTGGTAGACCAAGAATGAGGTGGGAGAACAACATTAACTATGATTTGAGGGAAGTAGATTATACAGGGAATGATTGGAAAGCATTAGCTCAGGATAGGGATGTATGGAGAGTTTATGTCCGTGCGGCCATGAACCTACGGGTTCGATAATGCCAGTGAGTAAGTAAGTACTAAAAAGTCATTATTTAAATATAGTTAACAGTATTTTAAAATATGTATATATTTAATATAAACGGCTATGTTTGAAAATCAGAAATGTGGGGTTATGTTCATTCACTGCAACTTTATCATATTATTTATTGCCAAATATTGTAAGAATGCACCCTAGTGGAGAAATAACGAAACACATCAAACTGTATATTATAATCAACATTATAGGATATTCATTCATTTTTTTAGTACACAACTCAGTAAAATCACGGAATCTGTTCATTGTTTGCTATATTAAATGTATTTGTTGGAGAAAAATAATGTTCTTACCTGTTCAGAACATTAAAAAGGAGGAGCTTTCTTTATCACAAAAGCAGGAGCTGATAATGATAAATCGATAAAGAGCGAGATAAAACACGACTGTCATTGGTTGTAAAACAAAATTTAATTGAAACGTGATTAGCCATTGACTCCCATTTGGGGCACGAGTTAAATAGTCACATTAATGAGTTTTATACATCTATATTAAATGAGAAAATTATGGAAGATATGGGTGTAAAACACTTTGTACACTATATACAAAACTACCAGGATAATTGGAAAACCCATCCTCAACGAATGCCATCTCACAGAATTCTAAAAGCTATGCCTCGTTACTATTCTCAAGGCGAAAGTTCGCTGGGACGTCCAAAAAAGCGCTGGATTGAAAATTCCTCTTTGAAACCGTAACAGGTCACATTACCTAATACTTGCATGAATGATGATATATTTATATTGTGTGTGACTACTATCAAGTAGCTAATTATTGTCAGTATGAAAAGTTAAGATGAATTAGATTAATATTCCCATATTATGTCACATTCTGCGTTGGGCAGGACATTTTGCGCGTATGGGGAATGAAAGACGTGCATGGAAGCTTCCTGTAGGAAAGCAGAGGGAAAACGTCCAGTTGGTAGACCAAGAATGAGGTGGGAGAACAACATTAACTATGATTTGAGGGAAGTAGATTATACAGGGACTGATTGGAAAGCATTAGCTCAGGATAGGGATGTATGGAGAGCTTATGTCCGCGCGGTCATGAACCTACGGGTTCGATAGTGCCAGTGAGTAAGTAAGTATATTATGTTACATTTTTTCTTGTGAGGAGTTACCTGGTAAAATATGAAATATGAAATTGGTACCTAGTAAGTCAGTCGTCCTCAACTAAATTATTCAACTTCATCAAGTAGTTCCAATATGGAGGCCTTTCAAAAACAATTTATCTTCAACTCGTACCAGTTGTTAAATACAGGAGAAGAAAATTTGTTTTTGAAAGGCCTCCATATTGGAACTACTTGATGAAGTTTAATAATTTAGTTGAGGACGACTGACACCAGGTAGCAATTTTATATTTAATATCTTATTACATAACCTCAACGGTGCTTTAATATGAAATTTAAAAAAGTTGATTGAGTTACCTGGTAATCTTGGCAATAGTGCGAATATTTCCGATTGGCAATTACATGTCATCCATAATATTGTATTTAGTTTCGGAATATTATATGATTTGTTTAAATATATTGGTTGCTAGATGTATGAGATCCGATATCTGTTAATGTCGCTAAATTCGGAATGTACATTTCATAAATGTTTTAAGAGATACAAACATTATCAATGGCCAAATACACATGGAACAGCAATGCATTTGGAAACATTCTATATTTTATGATATAGAACTGCAGAGCGGGATATCGGAATAGAAACTCTCCATCAGCCACGAGCTTTTAATGCGTTTGTATAAATATTTCTGCTTAATGAATATCTCTGTGTACATTTTTACCTCTGAAATCACAACTATGCCACTGCACTTTAATCTCTATATAATGGGCTTAATAGCTTTGGCATGTACTATGCCATTACGTGGCGAATCCATTCTAAAAATATGAAATGCCATACTATTGAAAAAAAAATGTGATTGGTGATGCTTAAAATTATTAAGAGGAGCTATTTCCAATACATATCAATTAAACGCTTTGTGATTTCATCTGCTTCAATTATAACAACTATTCCATTACATAAAACAAAGTGGAAGTAATATATGTGCGCAGATTTTAAGTACCGGTATGAATTCCTTGTGATCAGGGCACGGGATTTCGAATAATGTAACAAGAAAACTGTCAACCATTGATACCTACCTTCAGATTTCTCACAGAGAAGCGCTGTGATGCACTAAGGCCGTGTCAAAAAAAATCTGTAGTTTTTAACTGCAAAGCATAGAAATCGAAGCCACAATCCAGAAATGGCAAACCACTATACGGATCACATGGACTCCCCGTGAATAAAAGCGGAGTAGAGTGAGGCGGGGCGCTACGTAGACAGCAGGTAGTGAGGGTTATCCAGTTTACCAATTGAGCAGTTGTATTACTTTCCAATAGTTTAAATGAGGGATTTGGCACTTATTTTTTTGCCTTGCTGTTAAAAGCGGCAGATATTTTTGGACACAGCCTTTGTATATCACAACGCTTCTCCGGAAGAAATTTCATGGTGGATTTGAGCATGCTATGGTTGACAGGTCTCTTGTAAGTTACAATCAAGGAATTCATGGTGGATTTCAGCATGCTATGGTTGACAGGCCTCTTGTAAGTTACAATCAAGGAATTCATGGTGGATTTCAGCATGCTATGGTTGACAGGTCTCTTGTAAGTTACAATCAAGGAATTCATGGTGGATTTCAGCATGCTATGGTTGACAGGTCTCTTGTAAGTTACAATCAAGGAATTCATGGTGGATTTCAGCATGCTATGGTTGACAGGTCTCTTGTAAGTTACAATCAAGGAATTCATGGTGGATTTCAGCATGCTATGGTTGACAGGTCTCTTGTAAGTTACAATCAAGGAATTCATGGTGGATTTCAGCATGCTATTGTTGACAGGTCTCTTGTAAGTTACAATCAAGGAATTCATGGTGGATTTCAGCATGCTATGATTGACAGGTCTCTTGTAAGTTACAATCAAGGAATTCATGGTGGATTTCAGCACGCTATGGTTGACAGGTCTCTTGTAAGTTACAATCAAGGAATTCATGGTGGATTTCAGCATGCTATGGTTGACAGGTCTCTTGTAAGTTACAATCAAGGAATTCATGGTTATCTAATACTTGACATCAACCTCAGTCTCAACTTCAAAAACTAAAATTATGGCTTTTCAGGGCAAAGTGCCAGTCAGAGCAAAAATAGTGATCAATAATGAAATAATAGAACAGATAGCACACTTTAACTATGTTGGTTCAGATATAACATACAGCTATGATGGGATATACATAATAAATTAAACCGATATCAAATGATGTGTCGCACCATAAGATGAAACCTCCGAAAGATTCGAAGAGAAACTCAGCTCAGGTTTTATAAAATTATGGCTGTTCCTGTTCTTTTATATGGATCTGAATCTTGGGTACTTAAAAAAAATATATCTCACACATTCAAGCCACTGAAATGAAATTTTTAAGATCTGTAAAAGGATGTACAAACATGGATAGATTAAGTAAAGTAAAGTGATCCCACAACAGGCCCGGAGGCCCTTGGGGTAGTAGGATGTTAAGGCTCCCACTTTTTTCTAGACAATCGGCACTTTATGTCAGCCGGGTTATCAGCCCTGCGTGACGGCCGCCTTTACCCCCAGAACAAGCGTCTGGTACTCATTTCCGTTAGAGACTGAGTCGACCCCAGGGCCATAGTGCCGCCAGAGGGTTTGGGTCAGGTTAAACATCCTGACTTGAACCCTCGACCCTCCGGCTTAACCACTATGCTACGGCGTGCCCCCAACATGGATAGATTACACAATGAATCAATAAGAAATGCACTGGAGATGTTTTCAATAGTTGATAAACTAGAAGAGCACAAATACCAATGGAAAGAACAATTAGACAGAATGGACAATACAAGATTACCCAAAAAGATCAACATCTACAAACCACATTGGAAAAGATCTTTGGGACGGCCAAGGAAACGATGGACTTGAGACGGGAACATGTCACATTGACCTAATCCTGGAAAGGAAGAAGAAGAAGAAGAAGAAGAAGATAAAGAATTTACCTCCATGTGCAGGTAACAACGAATCTCGGTTCTTCAGTTGCACATAATGCTAGATACGCACGTGCGGGCCATTTGTGGGCACTCGTACTAACCTGAAACACAAAACGTTGATTCTTTTGAGACAAGCCGTTTACAGTGAACATGTTTAAGGGAAACGACCGAAACTTTTAGTTTGGTTATTAGCACGCATGAGAAAGGTACGGATACAAAGCATTGCCTTTGAGATCAAAAATGTTGTCAGCTATCTGTCTGCACCTGTATTCACGAGAAGACAAGCGGCTGCAATGTTAAAAACGACAGGGAACACATTCATACTGCATGTGAAGGAAAAAGTCATTGCGGCTATCAGAAAAATGCAAGATTCAGAAGTTACGTTAACTCTCAATAGATACAGCTTATCTCGCTTTTCAAAGCAAAAATCACTCCAATAGTTCCATACGGGCTAGAAATAATATGGGAGAAATTGAACAAAAAAAACTAAAACATATAGAAAGGATCAAGGCAACCTTTAAAAAAAATCTCTTCCATCTCAAAATTTGCACCTTCAGGACTTGCATACGAGCTCACCAGATACTTTCTACTTAGAAGACCTATGCTTCACATCAGGATTAAAGCTGCCATCTACACCTGCATACCAAAGTGTGATCCAAGAACTCAAAGATAAGAAGAAAGATATATGGAGCGAGTCTTAAGCCACCACCGCCATGACAACAAACGAATGGAGGAGACCAACTACGAACTCTGACATACAGTGACCCGCTTTGCTGCCCCACGGATTTCATTACCAGATCTGTTAAACAAAGAACGTCCACTAACCAGAAGAAAACTGTGTGTGAACTATGTGAAATGGTGTGCAACAGATACCGTCCATATTGGTGCCCTCAGAGAACGATCTCACTTACATACTTCTGCAGCAGGGATCTCATACACGTTGTACATTGTGCGCACTTCCTATATAATATTAATACAGGGTGAACGGTAATTACACACACAAACTTCAGTGACTGATTTCTGACAGTAAATGATGGGAGAAAAAAAGATCCTATAAACATGTGTTCGAAAATTAGCGATGTGCATGCAACGACAACAAATCGTCCCGGCACACAGTACATAGCATAATCGCATCCACGTCACAACAGATCTTCAAAGTGGCCTCCATGGGATGCAATGCACGCGCTGACACGTCGCATCGTGGATTTCCTCACTCTTTCGCATGTTTCGACCTCTCTCAGAATAGCGTCACAGGCAATGTGGACACGGTGTTGAAGGGTATGCACATCAGGAACTGGTTCAGCATACACAACGCTTTTCAGATGCCCCCAGAAGTAAAAATCCAGGGGGGTTAATTCCGGTGATCTAGCAGGCCATGCAACAGGGCCGAGAGAATAATACCATTCGTCAGTGCCATGTACCGTGCCAACGACGCATTTATGGACACTTATTCATAGGGCATCCACCGTTGTGGTCTCGAGGTAGCGTGTTGCTTTGTCGCGCAGCGGGCCCGGGTTCGATCCCCGGTCGGGGCAGTTTTTCTGGGTGAGGTTTTTATCGGGGTGTTTCCTCACATGTAAGACAAATGTCAGGAAAACTATAAGGCCCAAATGGTCCCCGAAATCATATGGCCATCATCATCATTATCATCATCCTTCACCGGTGTGGAAAGCAACGGGAAGCTACCACACTTACAATTCACTAGTAAAGCTGCAAGCACAGCACGGAAATGTTATGATTGCAGTGAAGTACCTGCCTTCGGGCAGAATTACTATGGATGGATTCATAAGGCATTTTTTCCTCCTTTTCCAGTCACGATTCAGTTCTTGCAGTTTGCCGGTGTAATTAAAATTCATCCTGTATAAGCAACGTGTATGTATCACATGTTTTTTGGTTAAACATCAAATTACATAACATGTAAATAAACAGAATGACTCATAATAGCACCTCCATACTTTTATATACTAAGCTGAACAACTCGCTGAAGGGGTAATGTTGCAGCGACATCAGATGTTGGGTGAGAGTGTTTAGAAAGAACTACTATTAATTTTCTAAACTTACCTAACATTAAGAATAAAACAGTAAGACTGGATGTGGCAGCTTGAAAGTCAAATTTTCTGATTTAATGTATACGATTTATTTCCTGTAGTCGTACTAGCTTTTCTACCCGGATTGTTTTCGTTCGTTCCCTCTCCTACAGCCGATTGTTCAGCTCAGTATATAATAGTACGCACAAGCTATTCTTACCAGTGCTTGGGTGTCTTATACAAGTTAAACAGAGAAAAGTAGATAAAGTAAGTACAAGAAAAACTTCAGCGCAGAAACTGCGTCAACTAAGCTAATTCCTGAGGAAGTAAAATTTATGGTCCAATTTTGCTGGTTTACACAATACATATTTATTTTTGTTAAATTAGAGAAACTTCATTTCGGGTAACAGCTTATTTATAAATGTCGGAATGCAGAGAAAGCAAATCATGCATAACCTTGAGTTATTATCTAATTCCATTAATTTGTCACGTCGACTTGATTAATATACATCTCATCATGTTTCTATTACTCTATTAAAATATTAAATTAATTAAACGATCTGATAGGATACCTTGGCAATTTAAGGGTTAATTAAATTTTATGGAATACATTGCGACTAAGAAACATGGCGATTGCTACAGTCAATTTTTAATTTCGGGTTTCACGTAAACCCCCACTTATATTGGCCGGAATTTGATGATATTTGGATAATACTTCCTAGGTTTATTTCAATAGCATTTGCTTAGTTACGATGTGAACCATCGATTATTTTGGCCTCTAAGCGATTAAAAAAGTGTATTTCAGATGAACACCTACACCTAATGACCCGATTTTGTTTATTAACGAATTCTACATTTTTTAATTAATCGCTATATGCCAGGCTTGGTTTCTTGGAAACAAAAATTGCGGCCGCTAGAGCGTTAATGGAAACGCACACACACACAATATATATATATATAATATATATATATATCTAATTAATGTTTGTTTGTTCATACTTTATGCGCGGCCATACCGTTAATCCGATTGTGATGGGGCTTTTTGCAAAATGTTCAAGAGATTCCCTGGATGAACATAGGATATAAGAGAGTTGTTGATACTCAACTCGTACACCCTTAAAAATCGCCCTTTATAGTGGAAAACGTGAAAAAAAGTAGCTCTTTGGACACTTAAATGGCTTACGCTGCCTAAATCATAACAAATACACAAAATTAATGTACACAGAATTGAATATCTTAAAAAGCTCTACAAAAAAGTAAGCGACAGCACATGTTTATCTCTTACGAATAACTCACAATAACCCATTTTTGTCTTTCATTGATGTCGAGAAGATAGAGACAAGTACGTACGAGGGCGGATCGGAAAGTAACGCACAATAATTTTTTAAAAAAAAGTTAATAGTAAAAAAAAGGAAAAAAATCACAAATGAATTTACAATCTTTTACCTACTTTTCGACATAGTCACCAACTTTCTCAACACATTTTTCCCATCGTGTTACCAGTTTCAATATGCCCTGTTCGTAGAAGTCCGTTTGGTTGGAGTGTAGCCATCTGCGCACTGCTGATTTCACTTCCACATCTGTCTCAAAGCGTTTGCCGGCCAGGAATTTCTTCATGGGACCAAACAGATGAAAGTCCGATGGTGCAAGATCCGGACTGTATGGTGGATGCTGGAGCACCTCCCAACCAAATTCGGCGATTTTCTGACGAACGACAGCAGCAACATGGGGGCGAGCATTGTCATGAAGAAGTTTAACGTTAATGTTGTGACGTTTGTCACGAATGGCACGACGCAACTTCACCAAAGTTTTAATGTAGGCCGCAGCATTCACAGTGGTCCCGTGTTCAGCAAAGTCCACCAATAAAACACCATGCATATCCCAGGCCACTGTCACAAGCACTTTCCTGGCAGATTGAGTCACTTTGATTTTTTTCTTTACTGGGGAACCAGCATGTTTCCACTCCATTGATGCCTGTTTTGTTTCGGGCGTGTAGTGGTTACGCCCACGACTCATCACCTGTGACGATTCCTTCCAGAAAGTCATGTCCTTGTGCGGTGTACCGCGTTAAGTGGTCCAAGCTTGCCATCATTCGCTGGCCCTTGTGGTCGTCTGTCAGGTTCTTAGGCACCCAGCGAGCACTAACTTTACGGAATTTCAAATTTTCATGAACAATATCGTACACTGCACCATAGGAAATGTTGAACTTCTGCGATAAGGCTCGCAGTTGCACACGCCGGTCGTTCAGAATTGCCGCCTCAATGCCTCTGACATTCTGCGGGATTGCTGCTGTTGTCGGCCGGCCGGAGCGTGGCGAATCACTAAGGTTCACGCGTCCCTCTTGGAAGAATGTGCACCACCTGGAGACATTGCTACGGTTAGTCTATACAATCATCCCCATACACGCCACGCATGTCCCTGTGAATTTCACTGGGTTTATGCCCTTTGGCCCACAAAAATCGAACAACACTTCTCTGTTCCTCACAGGTGGACGACTGTAGCATGCGTGCCATCTTTGTTGCATAGTTCAAGCTTCTCTCGCAAGAGGTGCACCTGAGAAAAAAATACCGTCTGTAGTGAAAACTTCAAACTATATCTCTGTGAAATTTCAACATTCTAGCTGCAATACCAAGGCAGAAAAAAATTATTGTGCGTTACTTTCCGATCCGCCCTCACAATTTGAATTTTGTCTTTTAGCTCATTTATGCCAAGAAGATCGAGATAAGTAGATTCCCGAAAACGCCGGGTAAACAGCACGGGGTATGTAAAAATAATTACGATGTAGATTTTTCTTCATGCTTATTTAACTAAACATAAAACACGTTAATTTTCGTATTTCAGCTCATTTATGTCAAGAAGATCGGGATATGTAGATTTCCGGGCAACGCCGAGTAATCAGCACGTGGTTTAAGAAATATATATATTTTATATTTATTGAACTAAACATAAAAGCACATTCATTTTAATTTATTTAGGCGTAGCAGCACACGCCGGGTATTAGCTCGTGTGTGTGTGTGTATATATATATATAGTATGATAAGAAAAATAAATGCCTGGACGGGATTCGAACCCGGATCTCTCTGTCTCTCTCTCTCTCTCTCTATATATATATATATATATATATATATATATTTATTTATTTATTTATTTATTTACATAAAAAACGCCTGAATCGGGATTTGAACCCGAGATTCTCTCTCTCTCTCTCTCTCTCTCTCTCTCTCTCTCTCTCTCTATATATATATATATATATATATATATATATAATTCAATCATGGTAATTTTTGGTGTCTACTAGATATGATTAGTGAAGATCTGTAAACATTTTTCAAAAATGATTTCATCAGAAGAATCCCGATATCTTAATTCATTTGGAATTACTAAGTCATTCGATAAGTAATGGCAACACTGTTGTAAATCAGCTGTCCTAGTGCTGACCATTGTAATCTGGTAGTATGCTGTTGATCAGTCTTTGTTGTATAAATCTTTAATATTGAAAATATTGAAACAGCGGTATATTGCGAATACATTCATTGTTTCCCACATTTAGTAAGTAATTACTGTCCTAAAAATATGTTCAGTAGAATTTATTTAGAAAGTGGAATTGGGAAGTACTCGAATATCCATCAAATTCACCAGACATGATCTCTTGTGACTATAACTTATTCTCAAAGATCAAATAATCTCTATGAGACATTCGATTTCAATCAAGAATTGATATCCAAAAAGCTTTAGATCGATCAGGCGAGAGAGATATTCAGAATGGTACTGCAGATGGAGTGTGCTGTATTACAAGGATTTGATAACGTACAGTTGACTTGACAGGAGACTATAAATGAATATCTTAATGTTAAAAGTGTTATAAATTTTAAGGCCCAAATTGGCCCAGAACACCATCTGACTATCACAATCATCCATATGATATTTGCCTTGAGTGAAGAGCCTGTCTTGCCTTAAATGTTCGTGATGTCTTGGAGGTAGTCGTGGTGTTCATTAAATATGAAACCTCTCCTTTTATTGACGCGAAGTTGACTAAGTTCCAACCATAGAGTATAAGTCACTCTGAACTCTCTACAGCGGTCAGATGTAAAAAAGAGCAGATTTCAGAGTTACAAAGTATACTTCGGTGAAACATAAAAGTTACGCACTGACTGTCCGGTATATTTGGACTGAAATACAACTAGTAAAGTGGTTATTCTGGATACTGGATACTAAACAACACAGCTTATCAATGTTTCTGTACCAAACGGTACAGAAAACTATTCTAACCCCCTTTCCTTATAACATAATGTACTAATGTACACAGGTCGCACCAACCATTCAGTGATATCGTGTTTACGTAGGCATTTTTTCATCTGTAGTAATCATTTGTCCTGGAAGGATACATACATATTTGTGTGATCCAGATTTATGACGGCCTCCTTTCAGGCCATGTCTCAGTAAATGCTTGGGTGGCGTGGAGTATATAAAAGTAACTGCAAAGGGAAATGTCAAACTATAGTCCACAGACGAAGTGTATGAAAACAATAGGTATTTCATACTCAGCACATTATATCATGAAGGATTGTACTATAACTTACCTTCATTTAGACGCTGAGTGAGCGTGTTAGTTCCGAGTTTGACAGACACACTTCAAATTTTTAATATTCACCCTTATCTCACAGTGAACTACGAAACATTAAAATATAAAGTAATCAAACCGAATAAGAAGAGCAAATTTAATTACCGTAAAACTCAAAATATATAAATCATAAAATTGAATACGCCTAAAATAAGCTGCAGATATGAGTGACATCATGGGCTGTTCTTAAATTCACCAGGTATTACTCGACAACGTTAACTTTCAATGCGGAAAAAACTGGGAACTAAAATAATGTGTTAAGGGTAGATAGAGGGTTGGAGGTAGTAGACCCTTGTCTCAGGTTGCAGTGACAGTGTTTTTTATCCGGCGATCGTGTATAGTCAGTTGTTAGTGACAATGTCAAGTGCGGAAGTTGGACCCCATATTCACAATATATATTTAAATCTGCCAGAATTTTGTTGGAAGTAAGGTGTACGTCACATTATCCAGAAACCCGTAGGCATACAAACTCCAATGATCTTTCATTGACTTCATCTCCTATTTCAAGTAGGTCTACCTCTGTATTTTGCCACTGATTATACCACTTGCCCAGTCATTCGCTTGTATTAACGGTGGAAGGAGACACTTTTCCCCTCTTCAACACTAGCGCCATTGCTTCCCCTCACCGGCTAAAACGTTAATGCGGTCGAGTAATAGTAAGCTTGTTATTCCCCGTGCCCCCCTTCGTTCCTTGCTTTCATTTTTCCCGTCTGTTGGCTATAAAGTTAAGAAAGACATTTTTTTTTATGTATAGGGATTATTGGCTGACTGTTCTCTGCATTAATTCTTTGCATCACAAAGGTTTTTCGTAAACATTCTTTGTCTGTTTTGGCACATCCTAATGACGAAAGAACAATTAATACTGCTCTTGCAAATAATTTCTTCATCAACCAAGTTTAAGGAGGAAGATCATTATGAGCCATCAATAAATATTAATGGCTGCCAAATGAAACCCTTTAAAGTAGCATGACTAACACCCCATTTTATTACATTTTCTTGCAACTCACTTAAAAGACTCTGACTTCAGTCTATGACTCATTAGCGTCTGTCAATCAAAATAATTCTACTCATTAGAAATTCAGTAGTCAAACTTCCATTATTGATCTAGTATCAGCGATTCAGCAGTTCATTATGCAAAAGTCTGAGGCGAAGGAAGTGAAGAGTAAGAAAACCCCTTCCAGTCTACTCGTAATCCAATTATACAGAGGAAATAAGACCAAGTTTTAAAACATACTAATTTCAAGTTAGGAAATGACTTTCAAAATTGAAAAGTAGTTATGCATAATACAACTTACATGTTTTTGTTCTCAATAAGAATTTCCTTTGGACAGTATTTCATTAACATATTTTTTTTATAATTCTTGTGTTAATTTGCATGCTAACTATGTATATGCAGATTCTTCAAATCGATAGTACGATGGCCATTTTGACGAACTAGTTGTTCGTTTAGGTTTGTAAGATTTACTTAGGGAATACTGAGAAATAATTTTTTATATGCAGATACAGTAACAGCTCAATATTCGAAGTTCCCTTATCCGCGATTTCATTATTCGCGGTTTAAAGCATTCCGACATAGTTCCTGTATTCGCGGCTAAAAATTTCCTTATTCGCGGATCCAGTCGGTATATTAGAAGGATTAGCATCCTTTATTTACGCATCGGCAACTTTTTTTACTATACACGTGCCAAAGCGGATTTTACAAAGAGTGATTCGAACCAAATGGACAAATTAATATCAAAGTAAAACAAGCTTTATTGTTACTAAGACTAAAGTTCGTTGTGAAAAGTCATCCGCCGCCATAATTCACGTGCCGCTATGCCCGTTGATATGTGCCGCCCTCGCCATGATCGGTGTTTTATTTTTTTCAAATTGTCATTCGTTGCATTAATTTTGATTGATTAACATGTGTCTCTTCTGTTTTGTTGCCAATTTATAATGTCCAGTAAAAGAAAAGAAAATTAATTCCGAAACGTAAAAAAGTAGTGTTGCTGCTTAAAGTAAAAATACAAATGTTTGACCGTTTACATGTTGGCGAGTCGTTTGCATCTATATCCCTGTTTTAATGTTAATGAATCAACTGTACGATTCATCACAAATTCGGAAGACAAAATAAGGAATTGTATTGCTGAATTCACAGCTAATTATCATCTGAATTCAAATACCTTATAAAAGCGGCATAACAGGGGGAAAAATACTAAGTTATTTAAGCCATTGCCTAAGCCAGATAATAATAATTAATATAGATTGTTCAAAACATCTCATTAATTGATTTTATTTTTAAAATTTTTATTTTATTATTTCGGAACCTTGGAACGTATCCCCTATATACCCATACAAATTACCATTCCATATTCGCGGCATATTTGCGGAATATATCTCCCCGCGAGTAAGGAGCTTTTACTATATACTATATATATATAGACACGATATAATTTTGATATTGTTAATATTGCACATAATAATAGTAGTAGTAATAATAATAACAATAATAATAGTAACTCACTCATTCATTGTGTTCTGCTCAAGAGCAGGCCTTTCACTGCAAACTCAGCATTCTCCACTCTTTCCTTAACTCAGCTTTCCTTTTTGTATCTGCATACAAACCATTTATTTTAATATTGTCTATCATCTGATGTCTTTTTCTGCCTCTAACTTTCTTTCCGTTGACCAGTCCTTCTAGGGCATCCTTCAGCAGGCAGTTTCTTCTTAGCCAGTGGCCAATCCAATTTCTTTTCCTCTTCTTTATGAGTTCCAGCATTGTTCTTGTTTTAACCACTTTGTTTAGCACATCTTTATTTCTTACTTTGTTTATCCATTTTATACGTTCCATTCTTCTCTATATCCACATCTCAAAAAGCTTGCAATCGCTTTTCCCCATTCCGTCGTAATATCCAATTCTCTGCACCATACAATGCTACTTCACACAAAGCACTTCACTAGCCTCTTCCGTAATAATAATAATAATAATAATAATAATAATAATAATAATAATAATAATAATAATAATAATAATAATAATAATATAATAATGATGATGATGATGATGATAATGGTAATAATATTTTTTATTCAAGGACCAATCTCACGTTCCTGTCAATCCAATGTGAGGTTCATATAGTGAAGAGTGGTTTTTTTTTTTCGGAGTTTCTGCCGTTTTCCCCTGCCAAAAACTTATTTTCACCACTTCTCCATTCATATGTTATTCGTTTAATTTAATTTCATCTGCCATCGTGATGATGGGAACAACATGGTAAGCTAGCATTTTCATAGTTCATAGATCTGTAATAAATAATAGATCTTTATTTCATCTCGTCCACCTCTGTGGTCTCGAGGTAGCATGCTGCCTTAACACGCAGCGGGCCCAGGTTCGATTCCCGGTTCGGACAGTCTCCTGGATGAGATTTTTTCGGGGTTTTTCCTCACCTGTAAGACAAATGTCAGGAAGCGTAGGGCCAAACGGTCCCCGAAAATCATCCGGCCATCACCATCACCCTTTTCATTTATCATCATCATCCTTCACCGGTGTGGAAAGCAACGGGAAACTATCACACCTATAATTCCCTAGTAAATCTGCAAAGCATAGCTGGAAAATGCTATGATTGCAGTGAAAGACCAGTCCTCGAGCAGAATTACTATGGATGGATCTCATCTCATCCCTTCACCAGGCATTTTGCCTGAAACGAATAACGGATATACAATTTAAGGACTTTTTTTACAAAAGAGTAATTTTACTTAGTCCAAAATAATCTTATTTCTCCACTATATTTTATCTTGAGCATCTTCTTGTGTCAAAATTTTCCTATTCGTTCTTCTCCTAACTCCACCCATCCATTGCCCTTTGGTTTACTTATTTTTCTTTTGTCTTAGATTTTTCCATTATAATACTGATAAACTAAATCGCGAAAAGAGAGGGGGGAGAGAGAGAGAGAGAGTTATAGCCTCCATCAATAGTGAGTAATTTTAGTTGTTTAAGAGTTTCATACTATTTTTGTAATTTATGAATGAAATAAAAATTATTATCCCATTTTAAAATAATGGAATTAAAAACTGGCGTCTTCGTACCTCAAACGGTTACATTCTCGTCTCTCATCGCTGGAATCTCGATTTAGCGTCTGTGTTACATGGACTTTGTTTGGGCAGGTTTTTCTCGGGGTTTGTACCGTTTTATTCTGCGACAAATTTCATTCCACACTCTTCTCATTATTTTTTATTTAATTTCATCTGCCCTTCTGATGGCATGTTCAGGGATGGTTATTCATAGACCTCCAATTAAAGGCGCTTCATCGCATCTCATCCCTCAACCTGGTTCTGTGCCGAACATGAGTTGATGAGATTTTAATTAAAAAACTCTATACAATGCAACGAAAAAAAAACATGGCGACGTCCACAGCGATTTTTAAATTACAGCTTTCAGCCTAACCCCGCGCTTAATAGTCCGATTTTGCTAGTTAACGAATTCGACTAATATTTTAAAATGAATTTCTGTATGCCGAGTTTGCTTCCACAAAATGCGGCCGCTGGAGCGTTAATCCAGAGAGCTGCAATATAGGCACTATACAATATTCAGCGTATTTGACATGTGACCGTCTCACTCAATGTGATAACATATGATATAAATGACAGGAGAGAGGTGTCACGCTTATCAGCCACTCAGTCTAGAATCAAGTTCAGCATAATCCTTGAATGAGTCTTGGCCGATGGTCACTCCTGCCCTGAGGCTGTCTAATGGTGTGTTTGATAACGACTTCTATGCAGATCTTTCTTTCTTTCTCTCATATTGACCATATATATATGTTATAATTAAATGTTTAACATTGGGCAATGCAAGCTTAATATGGTATGATAAGAAAAATAAATGCCTGAACGGGATTCGAACCCGGATCTCTGAGTCTGTACCTCAGCGTGATATCCATTACACTACCAGGCGAATCCAATTCAAACACTTATAACATAAAGTAAAATAAATATTCTCTTTAATTTGCTTACTTGTTATAGTCAGCTACTAGATGGCAGTGAAGACAGTGTTCTCGCGACATCTAGTAATAATGGAGAGTATAATACATACATAAGAAAAATAAGTGTTTGAATTGGATTCGCCTGGTAGTGTAATGGATATCACGCTGAGGTACAGACTCAGAGATCCGGGTTCGAATCCCGTCCAGGCATTTATTTTTCTTATCATACCATATATATATATATATATATATATATATATATATATATGGTTGTTATCTATATATTAAGTAAGATCGATGAAGATAAGTAAAACTTTAAAAATATATATTTTCATGAAAACGCCTCAACAGCTCCATTCCTTCAATTCGATAAAAATATAGATAAACGAGAAATACTATAAGCTATTTTTTTTTGTAAAAATTGACGGTGTATAGGTCTACACACTGGCCGGATACGGCTCTCGATCTCTTTCTATCCGGCCCCTCTAGGCCTGTAGCATTATAATAAATTAAAATATGCCGAGGGTAGGCCTATAATATTAGTCTACCAGTAATGGAACTAATGGAACAAGAACTTGTGAAGTATTTTAGAGAAGGAAAAATAAAAGTTGGAAGACCTCTTACTGGATGCCTAGACAGCGTGGAATAGGATCTGAAGGTCATGGGAATCCGGGATGGAGAAGTAAGGCAGAAGATAGAAGTGGATGGAGGCTGTGAAGGCCTGCAATGGGCTGTAGTACCAAACATTATTATTATTATTATTATTAATAATAATAATAATAATAATAATATTATTAACGTATGTCGATTTTCTACTTTTCTTGTTATCTCGTTATAACATACTTAACAAGTTCTTATTTACTTACTTACTTACTTACTTACTCACTGGCACTATCGAACCCATAGGTTCATGGCCGCGCGGACATAAGCTCTCCATACATCCCTATCCTGAGCTAATGTTTTCCAATCATTCCCAGTATACTCTACTTCCCTCAAACCATAGTTAATGTTATTCTCCCACCTTATTCTTGGTCTACCAACTGGGCGTTTTCCCCTATGGCTTTCCTACAAGAAGCTTCCATGCAAGTCTTTCATTCCCCGTACGTGCAACATGTCCTGCCCATCGCAGTCTACGAGACTTAACTGTTCTTATTATATCTGACTTCCAATAAAAACCGTGTAGTTCATTGTTATATTATTATTATTATTGTTATTAGCGTATGTCGATTTTCTACTTTTCTTGTTATGTCATTGTAACATACTTAACAAGTTCTTGTTAAATAATAATAATAATGATAATAACAATAATAATAAATCACTACAGCTATAATTGGTCCTTCATGTTTTATCGATTTGGCCCGCCATAAAAATAAGTTTGGGCGGCTCTGGTCTATATGCTATTTCGAATTATGCATACATCTACATCAATCTATTTAGTGTCACTTTAATTTCTTATCCTCCAATCACGTGTACACGATCGAACCAGAAACTCCCACTTGACATCCCAAAACACAGAACATCCGACTATTCTAATTCCTATACCGTATCCACTGCTAGACTCTGGAACTCCCTCCCAGATGAGATCATAGTCTACTGGACATTAGTTTCTTTTAAAATAAATTTAAATGCATTTCCTTTGTTATTGTTCTTTGAACAGATTAATTATTGTCTCGAATTTTTCGTTTTTCTACTGATATTAACTTTATTAACTTTCGTTTTTCATCTAATATTAACTAAATAAAAAATATATTGGTAAAATATTGATGGAATATGTTGCAGTGTATGGAAGTGAGGTGTGGATAATCAATAAGTACTACAAGAATAGAATAATAGCTCTAGAACTGGACAATTTACGCAGAAGTGCCAGAAAGTCAAAATTAGAAAATGTCAAAAATAAGGAAATTAGAAACATAATGAAAGCAAAAGATAGCATAATTGAAATAATTGAGGAGAAGGAATTAAAATGGTTAGGACATATTTCAAGAATGGAAGATGAGTGATGGCCGAAACTATTATATCAATGGTAACCGTGCAGAAAGAAGAAAATAGGGAGACCAAAGTTAACATGGAAGGAAAGCATGAAGATAGTAATGCAAGCAAGAGGGCTAAGCATTGAATATGCAGAAGGTCGTAGGCTTTGGAGGTTTGGCACGGGAAGTCGGTAGCAGCTGTAAAAACCCGAAGATGGATAGATCTAATGCCCATGCCATCTATTTATATAACTGTGTGTTACATTTACTGAATGTAAGATGTTCAATCGTTGTCAAGTGCTATAATTTTGTTTATGGACTAATAACGTATGCATTAGGTCAGCGATTTCAACAGCTTCAATTTTTGTTATTTACTTAGGTTCCAAAGCTTCTTCTTCTTCTTCTTCACTTCCTGGTTTAGGCAAGAGTTGCCTGTTCCGTCTTCACTAATAGATCTAAGACCATCTCTTCCGAGGACGTCCGACATCTCTTCTTCCTCTTGGAAAATAATGGAAGATTTTATTTGGTAATCTTCTTTCTTCCATTCTTTCTACATGTTCTTTCCACTGTATCTTGTTGTTAAATATCTTTTTCTTTTATGGAGTAGATCTGAGACATATATTAAAGTTGATATGACCATCATCCTCTAACACTTCAGAATGTTCTTCAGAACTACAGAACCATCATTCTCTAACACTTCAGAACTGTTCTGTCCATATATGTTTGACGAAGGGTATTTTAATGCCTGTATTCATTTTTGGATTATATAAAAACTATAATATAAAATTATAAAATTATGTGCCTTGTAGGCAGTCTCCCACACTGTTAAAATGATTAAAATATTGTAGGCCTTTCGAAACCAATCTAATCCTTAGCCGAAAGTTGTTCGATACTCTACAGCTACCATCCAGGTAATGACTAGTATGTGATGATGATCTAGATAGGATGGTACGTACTGGATGCGTTCTCGTTTAAAAACAAACTGTTGTCAACTTTATTTAAAATCTCTAACTTCTCCAGTATGTTTATCTTAGCTGGGTTGTATTTTTCTGTTTTAGTTTTGTGTTGTGAAGGTGTTGTCTGCTTCATGCATATGACGTCGTTTATTTATTATATGTTTTGCGTAACTCGATTTGCCTTCTGTATATTTAAAGTCTTTAAACGGAATTTTAACATGGAATCTATTAGTATTAATTTTTGGATTGTATATATTTATATAATTATTTTATGTTATCATAAGTCAATATGCAGAATTAATATTCAAAATGGTTCACTTATTATATTGGTTTACCATTAATAATAATTTTTAAAATCATCGTTGTTTTTCCATTAAATATGCATTTTCGGTTTATATTTTTCACTGGTTGAGTCAAAGAAAATACCGAAATTAACTCTGCTAGTTTAAAATAAATAATTGTATGCATATATATATATATATATATATATATATGACACGGAAAGGAAAAGAAACGCCAGAACCGGGATCTGAATCCAGGACCTCTAACTTGATACCTTAGTGCGCTATCGAGGGATTTTTCCTTTATATAATATATATGTATATCTTGAAAAGAAAAATGAATGCCTGAACCGGGATTTAAACCCGGGACCTATAACTCTATATGTTAGTACGTTATCCGCTATGCTATCCAGGCATCCCAATGCAAACATTAATTTTCCTTCCTTGTGTATAATTTTCAAATCCTTAGTGGCAGCGGGAAACGTCCGCGCTGTCATCTTACAACGTGTATAACAAAATAGCATTTTAATGAGAATATTTTGACTTATGAGCAGTGACATTTTTTTTTATTTCGATGTTACAATTCATTTTTGACATTAAGCAGTGAAAGACAAATATATAAATATATATCGGAAAGAAATATTAATGCTTGAACCGGGATATATATATATATATATATATATATGACACAAGAAAAATAAATGCTCGGATGGGACTTGAACCCGGACCTCTGGATTGATACCCAGTGCGCTACCGACCGATTACGCACCGAGCAAGTCTAGTACAAACATTAAATTTTCTTTTATATATATATATATATTCACTTATTATTACGAGATGTACCGGGAACCCGGTCTCCACTGCCATCTAGCAGCTCCTATAACAAGTAAGCAAATTAAAGAGAATACTTTTACTTTATATAATTGACGGTGTATCGATGTTATAATTAAATTTTTGACATTGAGCAATGCAAGCTTAATGACATGTTAAGAAAAATAAATGCTCTGATGGATATATATATATATATATATATATATAGTGACTAATCGGCGATTATGTATAACGGCTAATCATTAATGTATAATTATCGCGTCAGATTCGGCAGATATTAGGCCTGTGTTTAATGTCTGGGTATTTTTTCATAATGTCTAGATTATTTAGCTTGTCTGCAACATATATAACATTGTATATAATTGCAGTAACATAGCATATAATAGACAGGTTTCCAAGAGAATATGATTTTTCAACGGATTAAAAAATATTTAATTAGAGAGTTTTGTTATTGGTAATTTACGTCTGTAATGGTTATTATTAACATAGGTAACTTATGCTCCGTTGTGCCATTTAATTCAGCTGGATTTGATGATATTGTGCTGTCGTATTGTTTGTGGGAGATGTCAGTGGAGTTGAGGGTACATTTGTCAATTGTATGGGAGAAATGATTTATGTCACCTGCGTGTTGTGAACAGGTTCTGTTGTGTCACATTTAAAACATTCAAATCTAAACTACGGTTATTTAGTATTGGAATACCTCAGGGAATGTTACATGACCAACATCCCCAGATAAAACTGGTTTCAATATTATACTACTCAGATAATGTTTACTCTTTAGGAACAAAACAACGATGGTGTTTTAATATAGTATAATATGAAAATATTGAAAGAAAAACCTTATCGATGGCATGATAAAAAAACATATTTAAGAGTAAAATTTATATTAAAGGAAAATAAAAGGAAATGAAGAGGGAGATAAAAGAAAAGTGAATAGAGGAAATTACAAATAGAAGAATAGAGATGAAAGGAGGAAGAGAATAAAAACTTAATATTGGGCACAGAAAGATGTCGTATACATTTCTTCTTCTTCTACGGCTTTTCCCCACTTATAGGTTTTCTGTCTTCTGTTTCCATTTATTTCTATCATTCTAATGCTATGATTGCAGTGAAGGACCTGCCCTCGAGCAGAATTACTATAGAATACTATAGAATTACATTCTCCTTCTTCTAAATTCCTATCATCCATTATAGTTCTGGCATAAGTTTTCCATTTACATCTTGGTCTGCTAAGTTTATTTCTTCGAGGGGGTGACCATTGGTAAATATTTTTGGCCATATTTAAAAAAAACCCAGGTCCTCCATCTCTGGGGGATAGGCGTCAGGCTGGCAACCTGGCACTGGAAAAAAGTATACCGCTATGTGCTACAGTAAAATATGTCGGCCGTATACATTTAAAACTTATTAAAAATTAATATTGTATTAAACAATAAAACAATTTGAAGAAAAAAACATATCGTGATATTAATGAAAACATATTTTAAGAGTAAAATCGTTTTAAAAAATAGAATAATTGAACAGATACCCGAATTTATATAATTAGGATGACATATCTCTCAATTTCAATAGTCACAAACAGGAATGAGACGTACAAAGAAATTAAACATAGGCTGAATTCTGGAAATGCGTGCTATTATGCATTACAGAAACTCTTGACGTCTGAACTTCTTTCAAAAAACGTTAAACTGAAAATATATAAAACTATTATTCTACCAGTTATATTATATGGGTGCGAAATATGGACTCTTACTTTAAGGGAGGAAAGAAGATTACGAGTATTTGAGAATAAAGTTCTTAGGAAAGTTTTTGGACCAAAGAGAGATGAACAGACAGGTGAATGGAGAAAACTACATAACAATGAACTACATGGTCTTTATAGGAAGCCAGATATAATGAGAATAGTTAAGTCTCGTAGACTGCGATGGGCAGGGCATGTGGCACGAATGGGGGATGAAAGACGCGCATGGAAGCTTCTTGTAGGAAAACCAGAGGGAAAACGCCCAGTTAGTAGACCAAGAATGAGGTGGGAGAATAACATTAACTATGATTTGAAGGAAGTAGATTATACAGAGGATGATTGGAAAACATTAGCTCAGGATAGGGATGTATGGGGAGCTTATGTCCGCGCGGCCATGAACCTACGGGTTTGATAGTGCCAGTGAGTTAGTTAGTTAGTTATCTCTCAATTTAATCGCCAAAAACATGTTGAAAGAATTATAATAAATTATAATAAGCTTAATGACATTTTTGAACGACTTTTGTCAAAGAAATGAGGAAAGAAATTCAAATAAGATTCCACAAAGTAATATCAAAACAAGCTATTTTGTGTGAGAGTGAAGGGTGAATCCTGCATCTGCATGATACAAATAAATAATTCTCAAATAGGATTCCCTTCATCTTTGAATAGAGTAAAATTCAGAGACAAAATAGCATGTAGTGAAGATCTAAGAAATAGATGGAAGGTGAAAGAGGTTGTAAGGTACCCATATACATATAAAGTATCAGATAAATGAAAATAGCGTGTTTTAAAATGCCAGAAAACCGGTTACCGTTGAAATCACTAGCTACGTAGTTACTAATCAAGGGGTAGGAGAGACGTGCGGAGGCCCTATAGCAGGTGGACTGACCAATTCATTTAGTTGCAAAATAGACGATTTGCCTACACCTGCAGAGGGCAGAAGAAGAAAAACAATCCTATAATACAAATAGTAAAAAATAAATATTTAATCAAAGTCGTTGGGAAAACAAGGAAGGATAAAATTAGAAAAAGAATAACATAAATATTCAACCTTTCCAAAAATATATACCAATACAAGTAATAAAAAAAATCTGTCAGAACCGGAATTTGAACCGATGATCTCCAGCTTTAAGGGCTGGTATTCTTACCAGTTCAACTACTCAGGCAATCCAGGAGGAGATACAAATGTTTCTCTTTGGAATCCCCTTATTCCCATACTTGTGAACTTCCATCTGCATTACACTTGGATTACTTATAGCCTACCAAGAAGACAATATCTGTAATGTGATTTATTCCGTGTTATATCAGCTATAAGTAATATAGACATAAATATATTCAGGCAATAATTAATGGATATGAAGAGAAAACAACTAAAACTGGATAACTTGGCTCAAAATCCCGATTCAGGGAGAAACGTTGTGTTAACTATTGCATGTGAAGGAATGGCTTGCCCGAGTATATTCATTTTAATATATATATATATATATATATATATATATATTATAAATATATTTTTGACATTTGGCAATGAAGGCAAATATGATATGAAAAGAAAAATGAATGCTTGAGTCGGGATTTGAACTCGAGTCTCTAAAGTCTATAAAGTTGGTTAGAGCGCTAAAGGTACAGACTTTAGAGACTCGAGTTCAAATCCCGACTCAAGCATTCTTTTTTCTTTTCATATCATATTTGCCTTCATTGCCAAATGTCAAAAATATATTTATAATATCTATATATACAAGCGTTACTGCTATAAAGTAAATATTCTCTTTAATAATTTGCTTAACTGTTATGTTAGCCGCTAGATGGCAGTTGGAAGAAATTTCCGCTACCTCTTGTGTGAATTGAGAATACTATATGTATAAGAAAATGGTATGTTTGTCTTGGAATTCTTGGGTAGCTCAGTTGGTTAGAGCGCTAAAGGTACAGACCATAGAGACTCGAGTTCAAATCCCGACTCAAGCATTCTTTTTTCTTTTCATATCATATTTGCCTTCATTGCCAAATGTCAAAAATATATTTATAATATATATATATATATATATATATATATATATATACACACTAGAAGTCCCGGCCATACGTTGCTGTGGCTAAGGTATACGTTAAAAATTTAAATTAAGTTGCTGTCTTTCAGCCAGATTACTTAAAACTAATACTTACACACTAAATTAATAATATTGAAAATAAAATAAACACTGAACACACTTAAATTATGAAATAATCAATATTTGCAATTCAATTGAAATTCGCGGTTGCAACAAAAAGCACAGCCATCTGGATCTCTCTTTGTTAAATAATAAACCAATTACCTTACCAAATTATAGCTCGGGACCCAGCTCCGTGTGTCTGAAAGGAATTTGCTGGACTCAGCTGTTAGTACTATGCGAAGCAGAGAAGTGTACCTCCTCCACACTTCCCCCCGCAAACACACAGAGCTTGGACCCGAGCTGTACTTTACACCGCCATCTGTTAGAATCGTATGGAACTCACAGTTCATTATAACTCTTTGTTAAATAATAAACAAATAATTTGCAATAAAAAAATAATGCGACTATAAATTTAGTTATAAACTACCCTAGGTCTCAAGTTGGATCAAACTGCACACAGTGTGCAAAATTTTATTAAAATCGGTTCAGTAGTTTAGGATTCCATCGCGGACAAACAACGTGACACGAAATGTATATATATATATATATATATATATATATTATGTCCACCGCTGTGGTCTCGAGGTAGCGTGCTGCCTTGCCACGCAGCGGGCCCGGGTTCGATCCCCGGTTCGGGGCAGTTTTTCTGGGTGAGGTTTTTATCGGGGTTTTTCCTCACCTGCAAGACAAATATCAGGAAAACTTTAAGGCCCAAACGGTCCCCGAAATCATAAGGCCATCATCATCATCCTTATCATTATCATCATCATCCTTCACCGGTGTGGAAAGCAACGGGAAGCTACCACACCTACAATTCTCTAGTAAAGCTGCAAGCATAGCATAAAATGCTATGATTGCAGTGAAGGACCTGCCTTCGGGCAGAATTGCTATGAATGGATATATATTATATTTGATAAATGTTTCGGGCTCATCATAAACGTAATGAATGAAAATGAAACAGGTAAACATGTATGGGTAGCTTAAATAGATACATTATATAAAAGTATACCCAGAGGAAGGTGGTGATAAACATGAGCTGATAGCTTACATCAACTTCTAAGAATCTGAAATTGACATGGGAAAATACCAAGCAAATGCCTTTAAACAGAAAGGAAGGCTCTCTGTAAAACCTCTATACCTTCTAAGATTTAAGTCATGAAAGAATCCTCCTCCTCTTTCTATTGTTACTACTGCTGCTGCTAGTACTGCTACTCTTACTTCTGCTACTCATACTATTACTAGTATTGCTGCTATACTACGGCTGGTGCTGCTACTTCCACTATCACAACTACTGGTGCTACTCCTATGTATGGAGTATGGTGAAGGGAGTTGGTGCGTTGGAGTTTGCTTACCTGTGGGTCTGTGCCAGTATTGATACAGTATAGTTCTATCCCTATGAAACGAACTCGGCCATCACAGTAATTTCTTAATCAATTGGGAACTGTGTTTTTAAAAGTAACTAGACTGTACTTATAATAATAACAACAAATACGGCAGTAATTTAAATCTTCGTTTACATTCACTGTGTTTACGGAACTCTATAAAAGGTTGTACGCACATTAGTTGTTAAAATGTCGGGATTCCTAGTCTACGGCTATATTTGAGAACGACTGGATCGGTTGATTAGATTAGTAAATTTGGATGAGTTTAGGACCCTAACATGATAACTTTATTCTTGGTATTACCCATCTCTATTGTATGGAATGAATCAAATAATTTTTTATGCTGTTCCTGGTTGGAAACACATCAACCATCCACACACACGACTCAATCCGACATTTAGGGCCCAAGGTATCGATGAAGAGTTAACCCACCTTTGACCTTATTCTAACCTAAGTTGTCACACAAGCTCAAGTCATCAGGAGTGTAGACTGTTGGTGTGATAAAATTCGGGAAATGGGAGAACCCGAGAAAAATTCCAAAAATCCCGCTGTGGCGCACTATCAATATCCCTCCAGAAACACCAGGTTTCGAACCTGAGTTCCCAGTAACGGCTGCCGCGTGCTCAAGCCACGCATCCACCGAGACGGCCAACTACAAAATAACTCAGGAACGTTTTATAATGTTATAATAATGTTTATGATTCCTACATTGTGTTCTGAGTTCCGAAAAAAAAACTTTTTTATAATATTTTCAAAATGAGGTAGATAGAAACTACTTATAAAGAACAAAAGGAAATCCATTAAATTATTTCCAATCATTAAAAAAATGTTATTGATTCATCCTCCATTTTTCCTTCACGATGTATTAGAATTTAAATGTATCATATTGTTGGAAATATTTAAAAATAGAACCCTGATATAAATATTCAGTTCCATAAGAGTTGAGAATTTAGAATGGCTTAAGCGTCATTGTGAAGAATTCCAGAATTTATATTCTTATATTAGAAGCGGTGTCGCTACTATAACGAGCAGGAAAACATAAGTGACCAGGTATATAGCATACAGTCCGCAAAACATAAGTGAAAAGGAAAAGGATACGCAAAATGAATTTATTACTTTTAATTTACAAAACTTAATCTAATTGTATATACGAGGGGAGGGTAATATGGCTAGCTTGACTATATCAGTAGTTCCTCCTTCACAGGTTGCATTATAGTTGGACCAAACACCACCACTACACGACTGAACTCAATCTATTGTAGAAAGAAACTCAAATATTTGTGACGTAGACTTGATGTCACAGGCCGTAGTTCGGAAACACGCCAGTCCTATCCCGGTTTTTGTATTGTAATAAGCTTACTATCAGAAACATTATAAGAAACTGGTAATTAGTAATCGGAAACATAGTTGTTTAAATGATTGTATTCTTTTGGTAGCTCTTAAGTAACTATTCTCCGACCTAATTGCTGGCTTGTATTTACATTGAGCTCTGAGTAAAAAAAAAAAAAATAAGTTCAGTTCAATGTTAACAATAACGCAAATAGTTAAACTGAGGACATCTTCTTATTTTAGAGAAATAATAAAATAGTAGGAAAATTATATTATTTATAATTATATTATTTTTAGTCTGATCATCTTACCTCAATATTAATGTTGACTTGTTCTTGTAAGATGGTCAGATGATCAGGCTAAAAATAATATAATTAAAACAACCTCAAAATATCACTTCCTAAAATTAAATATTAAATTATATTAGTTAATACTCGAGGTTTTTTTATCGAGGCCGTAGCAATTTATACCCGGTTTTTTTAATTTTATCTAGATATATCAGTCCCTATAATTCTTGTCTAAATTACCGATTTTTCTGCATGCCACAAAGTAATTTTCTACTTTCGTCTTAAAAAGTGTATGCTTTGGGGTTTATTATCTGGGGTTGTTCCAGCCTCTAAAGGAAATTAGTACCACACTATGTAGTGAGGATAAAGGTCGCCGTCACGAAGGGCTGACATCTCGTGTCAATTATCTAGAAATTTCAGAGACTTAACCTCATTACTTTTCGAGGTAGCGTGCTGCCTTGTCACGCAGCGGGCCCGGGTTCGATTCCCGGTCGGGACAGGCTGCTGGGTGAAGTTTTTTTTTCGGGGCTTATCCTCACCTGTAACACAAATGTCAGGAAGCTTAGTGCCCAACGGTCCCCGAAAATCATCCGGCCATCATCATTATCGTCTTTTACCGGTGTGGAAAGCAACGGGAAGCTACGTCACATATAATTCCCTAGTAAAGCTGAAAAACATAGTATGAGAATGCTATGATTGCAGTGAAAGACCTGTCCTTGGGCAGAATTATTATGGATGGATGGAACCTCCTTACTATCCCGAGGCCTCGTAAGAAATGTAGTGGGGTCAATTATCTTTATTATATTTAATTAATGCTCCGTTTTACAGGTCATGAGACACAGAATTAAAATTCAGCGCTTGGAAGAAAAGCAATAAACGAAATACTGGAAAACGTTCGCAAAATTTACTGCTTTCAACTGCTTTAGTCATCACAATTAATTTTATTAATTGCATCCATTGGTAAGTTCTTCATGTTTGCAAAACAATTTCTTTATTTCTTAGTGACTGGTGGATTAGTAACAATTTACAAACGTAACTAGAATGAAAAAAATACACTTGAGCCAAGATATGAAACAGAAATCTGGAACTTTACGCGCTCACAATTGAGGTATTTAGACACGTCTACACGAACTCCTCTCTCTCTCTCTCCATTCGTAAAATTAATTCACAAGATTATTGTGTTCCATTAACGCTTGAATTATAATTGTATTCTTTAAGATAAATTTTAATGTAGTTAATACCAGTAGCCTGTAATTACAAAAAAAAATAGAAATTTCTTAAATATATGTCGAATTAAAATAATATACTGTAATAACTTACATTTGTAGATTATTTTACTTCCGCTGTGATACATTTAAATAACTACCACAAGAAAATTACCATTTCGCTAATTTAAGAGTTAATCTATGGATAAACTGTGTATTTCCCCGTGTGGGGATTAGGATGCTCCCTAGTTGGAGTGCAGTAACAAAGCTAATTTAGTTACTTTTATTTGCCCATTGATGTCAACGAGTGATAGGAGCGGCATATCTCCTCAGCGAGACACCTCCTGGGTAACTAAGGTATTAATTAGATGGGTAATGGTCGCAAATTGTGCATAGATGGCTTGCTGTTCTTTTACGAGCCTGAAAATGTTCAGGCTCGGGATTTACGCTTAAGGTTCCTCTCGGAGGATTTCTGCATTCAATTGTTCCATCCTAAAAATCCATCGACCCCGGCCGGGTTTATACTAGGGTCTCTCATAAGTAGAGGTAAGAAACACAACCACTAGCCCACCGCGGCCGATTTAAGAATTAATAAGGAGGTTTATTTGTTATGTCTACTAATTACAAAATTGATATCGACTTAAATCATTTATAATCTCCTACGTATTTTTCTTAATTATTATTATTGTTATTATTATTATTATTATTATATTTTTCTTCAAATGTCCCAGGTTTGTCTTTCGGCATTCTTGGTGTTCTCTCCTGGCATGGCATACTTATAACACACTTTTGTGGTTGGGGCCCCGATGATATGATGATGATGGGTGATGATGATAGTGGTGCGCCAGGAGAGTCCCTAATCCTAGGCTTAATCTAAGATGAATATGAATGATGATGATTGCGATGGCCATATGATTTCGGGAACCGTTTGGGCCTTAAAGTTTTCCTGACATTCGTTTTACAGGTGAGGAAAAACCCCGATAAAAACATCACCCAGAAAAACTGTCCCGACCGGGGATCGAACCCGAGCCCGCTGCGTGACAAGGCAGCAGGCTACCTCGAGACCACAGCGGTGGACTCATCATCACTGTTATATTATTATCATTATTAGTAATTTATGAAAAACATTATTTGATTTATACAAGTTAATATTTTCATTTATCTTTATACGTTTAAAATTAAGGCAAATAAATAAACCATCTCTTATACACATTTAATATATCTAGCAGTAAAAAGTATTCGTAACACTGAACCCGTGATCTCCTTCCAGCTTAACGCGTTAGCCGCTACCATTGAACTGCGCTATTGTTTCAACATATATTTTTATTCTTGATATATAATTAATTAATTCAGGAGATAGTGTTAAATTTTCTTAACCTAATCTTAATAAGTTTAATTTATTGCCAGTTCCATATTGCAATCTTTTATGTTTTACGGCATAAAACTCTTACAATTTAGCTAGAGGTCTCCGTGAGAATGACAGTCCTTCCACTTCGATTTCAAATTCCCCTCTACTATATTCCTGTTGTCCACCGCTGTGGTCTCGAGGTAGCGTCCTGCCTTGTCACGCAGCGGGCCCGGGTTCGATTCCCGGTCGGGACAGACTCCTGGGTGAGGTTTGTTTCGGGGTTTATCCTCACCTGCAAGACATATGTCAGGACGCTTAGGGCCAAACGGTCCCCGAAAATCATTCGGCCATCTTCATTATCCTTATCATTATCATCAACATCATCCCTCACCGGTGTGGAAAGCAACGGGAAGTTACCACACCTATAATTCCCTAGTAAAACTGCAAAGCATAGCATGAAAATGCTATGATTGCAGTGAAAGACCTGCGTTCGGGCAGAATTACTATGGATGGATGGATATTGTTACTACCAAATCCTGCACAGCGTTCTCAACACTATCATAATTTCAAATAAAATGTCGTTAACAAGACTGTTTAACTCGTGCCCCAAATGACCAATCACGTTTTAATTAATTTTGTTTTAAAACCAATGACAGTCGTGTTTCACTTCGCTCTTTATCGATTTTTTACGAGTTCCTGCTTTTATGATAAAGAAAGCTCCTTCTTTATAATATTCTGAACAGCTCAGAGCATTTGTTTCCGCAACAGATACACTGAATATAGCAAATAATGAACAGATTCCTTGATTGTACCGAGTTGTTTCACTCACCCACTCACTCACTCACTCACTCACTCACTCACTCACTCACTCACTCACTCACTGGCACTATCGAACCCGTAGGTTCATGGCCGCGTGGACATAAGCTCTCCATACATCCCTAGTCTGAGCTAATGTTTTCCAATCATTCTCTGTATAATCTACTTCCCTCAAATCATAGTTAATGTTGTTCTCCCACCTCATTCTTGGTCTACCAACTGGGCGTTTTCCTTCTGGCTTTCCTACAAGAAGTTTCCATGCACGTCTTTCATTCCCCATACGCGCAACATGTCCTGCCCATCGCAGTCTACGAGACTTAACTGTTCTTATTATATCTGGTTTCCTATAAAGACCATGTAGTTCATTGTTATGTAGTCTTCTCCATTCACCTGTCTGTTCATCTCTCTTTGGTCCAAAAATTTTCCTAAGAACTTTATTCTCAAATACTCGTAATCTGCTTTCCTCCCTTAAAGTAAGAGTCCATGTTTCGCACCCATATAATATAACTGGTAGAATAATAGTTTTATATATTTTCAGCTTAACGTTTTTTGAAAGGAGTTGGGACATCAAAAGTCTCTGCAATGCATAATAGCATGCATTTCCAGAATTGAGCCTATGTTTAATTTCTTTGTGCATCTCATTCCTATTAGTGATTATTGTTCCTAGGTATTTGAATTCAGCCACTTCCTCAAAATTTCCCTCATTTGTCATTAGCTGTCCATTTCCATTATATACTGAATTTCTACGTGTGACCATATATTTAGTTTTATTGATATTTACTTCCAGTCCTAATTTCTTAGTGTTACTCAATAGTGTGTGCGTGTTGGCCTTTAGTATCTCCTCGCTATCGGCCAATAGTACTACATCATCAGCATAAACTAACAGCTTATTAATACCATTCAGTTGTAAGCCTTCCTCATTCTCTAAAGATTTAATGGCATGCTCTAGTACAAAATTAAATAGTAGAGGAGATAGTGCATCTCCTTGCTTCAACCCATTCTGGATTTCAAAAGTGTCCGAAAACTGTTTGCCTACACGCACCCTACTCTTTGAGCCATTTAGACACATTCGTATAAGTCTAACTAACTTTTTAGGAATTCCGAACTCCAGCAGGATACTATATAACTTCTCCCTCTTAATTGAATCATATGCTTTTTTGAAGTCTACATATAGTTGATATACAGTACCATTATATTCCCATTTATTTTCTAAAATCTGTCTTATACTAAAAATCTGATCTGTTGTAGACCTGTTTCTTCTAAATGCACATTGATGATCTCCTAGAATGTCATCAATATAGGGAGTAAGTCTGCTTACTAATATATTTGTTAGAATTTTGTACGAAGTTGAAAGTAATGAGATGCCCCTGTAGTTGTTGCAATCAGTTTTATCTCCTTTCTTATAAATTGGTACGATAATTGATTCCTTCCATTCATCTGGTAGAGCTTCTTTTTCCCAAATCATACTAAGCAACCAGCGTATCTTGTCCATCAATTTTTCTCCCCCTGATTTTATCAGTTCTGCTGGGATCTCATCTGAACCTGATGATTTATACATCTTCAATTTTTCAATTGCCATTTCAACCTCTAATGCACTTGGCTCTGCGACTAGCATTTCTGCTGTCTGTAAATTATCCTCCTCAATGTCCTGTTCTGTATGTACATTTAATAGCTGATTAAAGTAACTTTTCCATATATTTAATATACTCCTAGAATCTGCAATCATATCCCCATTTTCATTCCGAATTATGTTTGTTCTAGCCTGAAACCCTTTCTTCTCTATACTAATTCCCTGATATAATTCTCTAATGTTCATATTTTTTGCATTCATTTCAAGATCATTAATCTTCTCTCTCAAATATTTACCTCTTTTTACTCTTTAGTAACTTGGTGGTTTCCCGTCTAACACTACCCAATTGCTCTAAATTTACCTCATTTGGCTCGTGTAACCATTTCATTTTTGCTAGCTTTGTTTTCTTTACAATGTCGGCACATTCCTCATCAAACCATTTCTTGTTTTGCCTCTTTTTTAAACAACCAATGCTTTCTGATGCTGACAATTTAATAGTATCTCTTATAGCCTCCCATTCTTTATTTATATCAGTTTCTTCTTCGTTTGCCACATTGTCATCTGAAGATTCCAGTACTTCAAATCTATTAGCAATTTTGATTTGGTATTCTTGCCGCATTTCATCATTTTTCAAGTTTTTTAATTCATATTTTACAGAATCATCTTTAGCGTTTGTTCCTCTCATAAGCGATAGCCGTTGTCTGATTTTCACTCTGACCAGATGATGATCCGAATTGCAGTCTGTCCCTCTAACTGATCTAACATCAATGATGCTACTGTGCCAGCGTTTATCCACTAATACATGATCTATCTGGTTCCGAGTTTCTCCATCTGGGGATGTCCAGGTGTATTTATGAATATCCTTATGCTGAAATGTTGTGCTCTTAACAATGAGATTCTTTGATGTGGCAAATGTGACTAATCTAACCCCGTTGTCGTTACTATCTTCATGAAGACTGAATTTGCCTATTGTTGGTTTGAATATATCTTCCCGCCCCACTTTTGCATTAAAATCTCCTAAGACAATTTTCATATGATATCGTGAAAGGCTATCAAATAAGCATTCTAATTCTTCATAGAACTCATCCTTGATCTTGTCATCTTTATCTTCTGTGGGGGCATGTACATTTACAATTATAAAATCATGTCGTTTACCCTTTAGAATTATGTATGATATCCTATCACTAACAAACTTAATATCTCGGATAGCGGATAGGATCCTCCTTCTGACTAAAAAAACCGTTCCAAATGCAGGTCTTTCTGCACCCCCATAGTATAATGCAAAGCTTCCTGATTCCTGACTACCTACTCCTGGCCACCTAACTTCCTGTAAAGCGACTATATCCAAGGGCGATTTATCTAATTCCCGCGTTAATATCTCTAGTGCCCCGCTATTGTATAAAGTCCTAACATTCCATGTTCCTAGGAACATGTCCCTGTGTTTGAGCCTTTGGCATGGGTTCCCTGAAGTAGTCCCCGCCCGGAGAACCGAATGGGGGACTATTTGACCTCCGGAAAATTTTACCCCAGATGAACCCATGTCCGCATTTCTTGACGGTTGTATTTTTACGGTGAAAGATCGTCACTCTTTCGCCCAAGGTACTTTTTTCGTCTGGCTTATCACCTTCGACCAGTCCGGCATGGGTAACCGTTCGGCAGCAATGCTACCGCCGGCATAGCTCTCAGGATCATTTAAGCACGCAAGCCACTCCACCACGACAAGGTAAAGATACCATGGAGGGGTACCGAGTTGTTTACTAACAAAAATACATTAATAACATATAATGTTGATTATAGTATACAGTTTGATACGTTTCATTATTTCTCCACTAGGGTGAATTCTTACAATATTTCCATCCTATTGGCAATACATATGATCAAGTTGCAGTGATTATACATAACCTCACATTCCTGATTTGTTTTCAAACATAGCCGTTTACATTAAATATCTAAGTATTTTAAATTATCGGTAACTATATTTAAATAATGACGTTTGAATAAACGGCTTACTTTTGTTCGTAAAATAGCCCTAACAAATACCATTATTGATTTCCATATCCTCTAGATATTGGAAATCACTTCTGGCATTACGTATGAGAATCGATTTAGAAATTCAACTTTTCATAATTTAATATGATCATAGATAATTCTAAATATTTATAACACATTAATAAATCCACAAATTTTTGTATTCTAGATATGCTTCTCTGCCTACTCCCTCCTATCAGCATACTTAAAAATCTTCATTTCCAGGTTCATATATTATATTCTATGGTTTTTGATACTCATAAGTTTCGTATCGTAATCTCTGAGGCCCTTACTGATCCTTATATTCAGGCATGAAGATGAGACGGTAGGCCCTATCACATCAATGTTAAAACACGGGAATTTGAGACCCATTATCCCAGGAACTAGTAGATGGATTGTAATTACATTTTTACAGCATATTAAATGCGGATTGTAAAGACCACTAAACCTCAGTCAAACTTGTATCTAAATATTGATGTCCTATATATCTTTTTTGCCACTAGTATCTTTTTTCTATTTAAAAAAAGTATTTCTAAAACTCATAAGTGGGGATCTGTACAAGAGATTATCATAATTGTAGTTCCATAGCTTTTGTATAACTAGATGTACCTCCTGTAAAAAATTCATGTAAATATCTCTAATAGTTCCTGAGATAATGGAGCAAATGTTCGAAAATTTTCACTTTCGAGAAAACGAGGTTTAAAGTATAATGATACTCGTATTACAGACTGACAACTGTCTATTGTTTAAAAAAATAATTAACGCACATATAATTGGCGTCAGTAAAAAATCATATACAGAAATTTTCTGAAAAGAACAGAGTATCTAATTATGAAAAAAAAACAAAAATTGATTTCTTTTTAAATTTGGCCTACCGTCTTACCTTAAGTTCACTTTCTTAGGTAAAATCCGTCGTCCTCAACTTATAAAATATGTAATCTTTATGCCTGTAGGCTTTTCAGAACATCCGTTCCATCAGATGGAACGGATGTTCTGAAAAGCCTACAGGCATAAAGATTACATATTTTATAAGTTGAGGACGACGGAGATGGAACGGATGTTCTGAAAAGCCTACAGGCATAAAGATTACATATTTTATAAGTTGAGGACGACGGAGATGGAACGGATGTTCTGAAAAGCCTACAGGCATAAAGATTACATATTTTATAAGTGAGGACGACGGAGATGGAACGGATGTTCTGAAAAGCCTACAGGCATAAAGATTACATATTTCATAAGTGAGGACGACGGAGATGGAACGGATGTTCTGAAAAGCCTACAGGCATAAAGATTACATATTTTATAAGTTGAGGACGACGGAGATGGAACGGATGTTCTGAAAAGCCTACAGGCATAAAGATTACATATTTTATAAGTTGAGGACGACGGAGATGGAACGGATGTTCTGAAAAGCCTACAGGCATAAAGATTACATATTTCATAAGTGAGGACGACGGAGATGGAACGGATGTTCTGAAAAGCCTACAGGCATAAAGATTACATATTTCATAAGTGAGGACGACGGAGATGGAACGGATGTTCTGAAAAGCCTACAGGCATAAAGATTACATATTTCATAAGTGAGGACGACGGAGATGGAACGGATGTTCTGAAAAGCCTACAGGCATAAAGATTACATATTTTATAAGTTGAGGACGACGGAGATGGAACGGATGTTCTGAAAAGCCTACATGCATAAAGATTACATATTTTATAAGTTGAGGACGACGGAGATGGAACGGATGTTCTGAAAAGCCTACAGGCATAAAGATTACATATTTTATAAGTTGAGGACGACGGAGATGGAACGGATGTTCTGAAAAGCCTACAGGCATAAAGATTACATATTTTATAAGTTGAGGACGACGGAGATGGAACGGATGTTCTGAAAAGCCTACAGGCATAAAGATTACATATTTTATAAGTTGAGGACGACGGAGATGGAACGGATGTTCTGAAAAGCCTACAGGCATAAAGATTACATATTTTATAAGTTGAGGACGACGGAGATGGAACGGATGTTCTGAAAAGCCTACAGGCATAAAGATTACATATTTTATAAGTTGAGGACGACGGAGATGGAACGGATGTTCTGAAAAGCCTACAGGCATAAAGATTACATATTTTATAAGTTGAGGACGACGGAGATGGAACGGATGTTCTGAAAAGCCTACAGGCAATAAAGATTACATATTTTATAAGTTGAGGACGACGGAGATGGAACGGATGTTCTGAAAAGCCTACATGCATAAAGATTACATATTTCATAAGTGAGGACGACGGAGATGGAACGGATGTTCTGAAAAGCCTACATGCATAAAGATTACATATTTTATAAGTTGAGGACGACGGAGATGGAACGGATGTTCTGAAAAGCCTACAGGCATAAAGATTACATATTTTATAAGTTGAGGAGACGACGGAGATGGAACGGATGTTCTGAAAAGCCTACAGGCATAAAGATTACATATTTTATAAGTTGAGGACGACGGAGATGGAACGGATGTTCTGAAAAGCCTACATGCATAAAGATTACATATTTTATAAGTTGAGGACGACGGAGATGGAAACGGATGTTCTGAAAAGCCTACAGGCATAAAGATTACATATTTTATAAGTTGAGGACGACGGAGATGGAACGGATGTTCTGAAAAGCCTACAGGCATAAAGATTACATATTTTATAAGTTGAGGACGACGGAGATGGAACGGATGTTCTGAAAAGCCTACATGCATAAAGATTACATATTTCATAAGTGAGGACGACGGGAGATGGAACGGATGTTCTGAAAAAGCCTACATGCATAAAGATTACATATTTTATAAGTTGAGGACGACGGAGATGGAACGGATGTTCTGAAAAGCCTACAGGCATAAAGATTACATATTTTATAAGTTGAGGACGACGGAGATGGAACGGATGTTCTGAAAAGCCTACATGCATAAAGATTACATATTTCATAAGTGAGGACGACGGAGATGGAACGGATGTTCTGAAAAGCCTACATGCATAAAGATTACATATTTCATAAGTGAGGACGACGGAGATGGAACGGATGTTCTGAAAAGCCTACAGGCATAAAGATTACATATTTCATAAGTGAGGACGACGGAGATGGAACGGATGTTCTGAAAAGCCTACATGCATAAAGATTACATATTTCATAAGTGAGGACGACGGAGATTGGAACGGATGTTCTGAAAAGCCTACAGGCATAAAGATTACATATTTCATAAGTGAGGACGACGGAGATGGAACGGATGTTCTGAAAAGCCTACAGGCATAAAGATTACATATTTTATAAGTTGAGGACGACGGAGATGGAACGGATGTTCTGAAAAGCCTACATGCATAAAGATTACATATTTCATAAGTGAGGACGACGGAGATGGAACGGATGTTCTGAAAAGCCTACATGCATAAAGATTACATATTTCATAAGTGAGGACGACGGAGATGGAACGGATGTTCTGAAAAGCCTACATGCATAAAGATTACATATTTCATAAGTGAGGACGACGGAGATGGAACGGATGTTCTGAAAAGCCTACATGCATAAAGATTACATATTTCATAAGTGAGGACGACGGAGATGGAACGGATGTTCTGAAAAGCCTACATGCATAAAGATTACATATTTCATAAGTGAGGACGACGGAGATGGAACGGATGTTCTGAAAAGCCTACATGCATAAAGATTACATATTTCATAAGTGAGGACGACGGAGATGGAACGGATGTTCTGAAAAGCCTACATGCATAAAGATTACATATTTTATAAGTTGAGGAACGACGGAGAGATGGAACGGATGTTCTGAAAAGCCTACAGGCATAAAGATTACATATTTCATAAGTGAGGACGACGGAGATGGAAACGGATGTTCTGAAAAGCCTACATGCATAAAGATTACATATTTCATAAGTGAGGACGACGGAGATGGAAACGGATGTTCTGAAAAGCCTACATGCATAAAGATTACATATTTCATAAGTGAGGACGACGGAGATGGAACGGATGTTCTGAAAAGCCTACAGGCATAAAGATTACATATTTCATAAGTGAGGACGACGGAGATGGAACGGATGTTCTGAAAAGCCTACATGCATAAAGATTACATATTTCATAAGTGAGGACGACGGAGATGGAACGGATGTTCTGAAAAAGCCTACATGCATAAAGATTACATATTTCTAAGTGAGGACGACGGAGATGGAAACGGATGTTCTGAAAAGCCTACAGGCATAAAGATTACATATTTCATATAAGTGAGGACGACGGAGATGGAACGGATGTTCTGAAAAGCCTACAGGCATAAAGATTACATATTTTATAAGTTGAGGACGACGGAGATGGGAACGGATGTTCTGAAAAGCCTACAGGCATAAAGATTACATATTTTATAAGTTGAGGACGACGGAGATGGAACGGATGTTCTGAAAAGCCTACAGGCATAAAGATTACATATTTCATAAGTGAGGACGACGGAGATGGAACGGATGTTCTGAAAAGGCCTACAGGCATAAAGATTACATATTTCATAAGTGAGGACGACGGAGATGGAACGGATGTTCTGAAAAGCCTACATGCATAAAGATTACATATTTCATAAGTGAGGACGACGGAGATGGAACGGATGTTCTGAAAAGCCTACAGGCATAAAGATTACATATTTCATAAGTGAGGACGACGGAGATGGAAACGGATGTTCTGAAAAGCCTACAGGCATAAAGATTACATATTTTATAAGGTGAGGACGACGGAGATGGAACGGATGTTCTGAAAAGCCTACAGGCATAAAGATTACATATTTTATAAGTTGAGGACGACGGAAGATGGAACGGATGTTCTGAAAAGCCTACAGGCATAAAAGATTACATTATTTCATAAGTGAGGACGACGGAGATGGAACGGATGTTCTGAAAAGCCTACAGGCATAAAGATTACATATTTCCATAAGTGAGGACGACGGAGATGGAACGGATGTTCTGAAAAGCCTACAGGCATAAAGATTACATATTTTATAAGTTGAGGACGGACGGGAGATGGAACGGGATGTTCTGAAAAGCCTACAGGCATAAAGATTACATATTTTATAAGTGAGGACGACGGAGATGGAACGGATGTTCTGAAAAGCCTACAGGCATAAAGATTAACATATTTCATAAGTGAGGACGACGGAGATGGAACGGATGTTCTGAAAAGCCTACAGGCATAAAGATTACATATTTATAAGTTGAGGACGACGGAGATGGAACGGATGTTCTGAAAAGCCTACAGGCATAAAAGATTACATATTTTATAAGTTGAGGACGACGGAGATGGAACGGATGTTCTGAAAAGCCTACAGGCATAAAGATTACATATTTTCATAAGTGAGGACGACGGAGATGGAACGGATGTTCTGAAAAGCCTACAGGCATAAAGATTACATATTTCATAAGTGAGGACGACGGAGATGGAACGGATTGTTCTGAAAAGCCTACAGGCATAAAGATACTTATTTTATAAGTTGAGGACGGGGAGAGATGGAACGGATGTTCTGAAAGCCTACAGGCATTAAAGATTACATATTTCATAAGTGAGGACGACGGAGATGGAACGGATGTTCTGAAAAGCCTACAGGCATAAAGGATTACATATTCATAAGTGAGGACGACGGAGATGGAACGGATGTTCTGAAAAGCCTACAGGCATAAAGATTACATATTTTATAAGTTGAGGACGACGGAGATGGAACGGATGTTCTGAAAAGCCTACAGGCATAAAGATTACATATTTTATAAGTTGAGGACGACGGAGATGGAACGGATGTCTGAAAAGCCTACAGGCATAAAGATTACATATTTCATAAGTGAGGACGACGGAGATGGAACGGATGTTCTGAAAAGCCTACAGGCATAAAGATTACATATTCATAAGTGAGGACGACGGAGATGGAACGGATGTTCTGAAAAGCCTACAGGCATAAAGATTACATATTTCATAAGTGAGGACGACGGAGATGAACGGATGTTCTGAAAAGCCTACAGGCATAAAGATTACATATTTTATAAGTTGAGGACGACGGAGATGGAACGGATGTTCTGAAAAGCCTACAGGCATAAGATACATATTTCATAAGTGAGGACGACGGAGATGGAACGGATGTTCTGAAAAGCCTACAGGCATAAAGATTACATATTTTATAAGTTGAGGGACGACGGAGATGGAACGGATGTTCTGAAAAGCTACAGGCATAAAGGATTACATATTTTATAAGTTGAGGACGACGGAGATGGAACGGAGATGTTCTGAAAAGCCTACAGGCATAAAGATTACATATTTCATAAGTGAGGACGACGGAGATGGAACGGATGTTCTGAAAAGCCTACAGGCATAAAGATTACATATTTCATAAGTGAGGACGACGGAGATGGAACGGATGTTCTGAAAAAGCCTACAGGCATAAAGTTACATTTTCATAAGTGAGGACGACGGAGATGGAACGGATGTTCTGAAAAGCCTACAGGCATAAAGATTACATATTTTATAAGTTGAGGACGACGGAGATGGAACGGATGTTCTGAAAAGCCTACAGGCATAAAGATTACATATTTCATAAGTGAGGACGACGGAGATGGAACGGATGTTCTGAAAAGCCTACAGGCATAAAGATTACATATTTCATAAGTGAGGACGACGGAGATGGAACGGATGTTCTGAAAAGCCTACAGGCATAAAGATTTACATATTTTATAAGTTGAGGACGACGGAGATGGAACGGATGTTCTGAAAAGCCTACAGGCATAAAGATTACATATTTCATAAGTGAGGACGACGGATTTTACCTAAGAAGGTATATTTTAACATATTTTATTTTATGACTCTCCACCTCAACGGTTTTAACAATGAATTTTATTAGTATTAAGTTCGCTAGACTTCTCCGATGTCCAGTTTCCCAAGATCTATCTAAATAGTCTTCCGAGTGTCCACTAAGTAGAATCTATGAACATTTATAAACACTTTTCAATATTTTTTATAACAACTACAGAGGCTGTATTCATTCGGAATGAGCTAAACATTGAATCACTGTAAATGGCGGATATTCCTTTGATTTTTTTACTTACATATGATAAGGTAAAGATAAAGCGACCCCAATAAAGGCCTGGGAGACACTCGATGTCGTGAGAAGTTAAGGGTCCCACATTTCTAGTCAATCGGTACCTAATGTCAGCCAGGTTTTAAATACCAAATATGGTATAACTACATATTCATTTATTGTTGCAAGAGAAAGTCTTACAGGAGTGACTCCTTCTTACATCTTTTTATTCAATTATTTAGATGGAGTAACGAATTGATATTACGTTTCCTTTGAAGTCCTTTTAGATGTGATCAAATTTTAAGGCTGCACTGCAGTTACTTCAGTAGAATTGTAAGAATAAAGTATTGATGTTACAGTAACGGCTTGTATTTTCCCTTCCCTACTTAGAAGTAGCTTACAGACAGAAAGTAAATTATTAACTAATTGCCAATATCGAACCCAGAGTTTCATGCATGCAATGAAGCATGTTCGCTATACATCCTTATACTCAGCCAATATTTTTCAATCATTTCCTGAATAATTTGCCTCCCTCAAACCATGATTAATGCAACTAGCTGAGCGCTTTCCCTCTCGTTATCAAACAAGACGTTTCATTGCACCTCTTTAATTCCTATTTGTGCCGTGTGTTCTCCATTGCATTTAATTGTTCATATTATGACAGGTTTTCATAAACATCATGTAGCTCACTGTCATGTAGTTTTATCCATTGGTGATAGTGTAAAGTTCAACAATGAAGCGCGATTCACACTAGTAAGTTTGTATGTGCTGTGTCTCCCTTGAGTTTAAATCGGATGTCGGATTGAGCCTTTCTTCTTGCAATATCCGTATCTCATTTTCAATGAAGCAATCAATAAGATGCCGGATTTTTTTTTTCGCAATTTTGCAAAAACTTTTATACCCGACATCTGTGGGTGTAATATTCCATTACTTTACCTATAAGCGTTGCGAATAAAGTTATTAGGAGCATTTTTAGTACAAAGGGAGATGAACAGACAAGCGAATGGAGAAGACTACTTAACAGTGAGCTACACGATCTTTGTAGGAAACCAGCTATAATAAGAACAGTTAAGTCTCGCATACTGCGATGAGAAGGACAGGTGGCACGAAAGAGGCATGGAAGCTTATTGTAGAAGAACCAGAGGGAAAAACGACCAGTTGATAGACCAAGAATGAGGTAGAAGAATAACAATAATCATGATTGGAGGAAAGTATATTAAACAGGGAATGATTGAAAAACATTATCTCAGGATATATATGTGTGGAGAGCTTATGTCCGCGCAGCCATGAACCTACGGATTCGATATTGCCAGTGAGTTAGTTATTAATAAAAACTTCTCATAACAAATAAAAATGCGTCTGATCAACTTAAATTAAGTAAAGTTAATATCTATATTATATCAGTAAATCCTGGTGTAATACATCACTTCATTGAGACCGTTTGAGCCACAGATTTTGTGGACTAGCTGAGAGAGCGTCTTCTTCCTTTGAAAGCGGTCGTGTATTTGATTCCGCTTTTCTTATTTTTTTTTATTAATTTTTTTCCTGTTTGTTTTATTTCGTTTACTGTTTTCTTTAATTCATTTACCACATTGGTTATTCATAGTAATTGTTTTCTTTTGAACAACACACATTGATATATTTAATGCAGAGACAGTGATGTAAATATCATTGACCTTTACCACGCACAATGAAGTAACACCAAGTTATTATCTCAACTAGTTCTGAACTTGTGAACCAGATAGCTGTCCTCTGACCATGCGAAGTGCCTTCTATCTAGGAAAAAGTATGAGAAGGCCTTATTTGTTTTTCAAAAGCTGTAAATTAAGTTAAAAATTGGACCGACTCTTGTTCGTTATGGTATATAAATGTCAAAAAAATAGTTGGTGTGTATTAAAAGGAAACGTCACTAGAAGACATTATTATAATGTTATTAATTCATTTTTTCAGATATTCTGATGTATCAAGAACAAAACTCTACACAACTTTATTACACATCTCAGATTCTTAAATTATATATATATATATATATATATATCGTTCTAATTTTAATTAATTTATGTCAGAGTGCCTTTTATATTTTGAAATCTTCTCCTAAATTTGTTTTGTTTTTGTATTATTTCCTAATGTCTTTATTCACCTTGTTAAGTTTCGTATTAAACTATTCTATAAGTTATTGTTTTGTTTATTTTATTCTACCTTGTATAATTTTTATATTTTTTATATACACGAATATATTTTACATCTTGAAACTAGCTTCAGTCCCGCGACGTAGCCGAGCGGTTAAGGTAGCCTTGGCGCAGAGCTACGGGACTTGCGCTGGTTCGAGTCTCCATGGGGGAAGAAATTTTCTCATGGTATTTCGGCCAGTATGGGACCGGTGCCCACCTAGCATCGTGAGGCAAGTGGGTAGCTACAATAAGTAGCGGCTCCAGGTTGAGGAACCAGCTATAACGGCTGGGGGACTCGACATGCTAACCACATGTCACCTCTACACTGACTGTTGATCATCTACCTCTGTGATTGACACACATGGATGTGAAGGGCCAGCAGCCGGCTGGTAAAAGGGCAATCGCTGAAAAGTGGAAATACCCTCAATCGGATCAGGAACTAGCTTCAAAATTTAAAATATTTTTTTGATATCTCGTCTCCGTTTAAATAAAACTTTGTAATGAATATGTATGTATAGGCCTGTATATTATATATGTAGGCGTATTATTTCTGTAACTGAACTGCACTCGAGCTCAAGCATTTCCTCACTCGGGTATCAATACTGTGTACAAAATGTATTCTTACTTAAATAGTGTAGTTATCTCTTACACTGTGAATAACGGTTTTCCAGAGTACGATCAATGTTTTTTTTCCTGCAACTATATTTACAAATTTTCAACTCGATACGAACTTAAACATATGCATATACACGTTTGGGAATTTTTGGAAGAAAGCAAAGTGTTGGACGAATGAATACTCGAAAGAAAAATAATTATTTCTATAATTCACTTCTCTCTAATTGTAGTTAATATTATTCTCTTATTTCATTTTTGGCTAGTCTACTAGTCTTTTTCCCTTTGATTTTCCAAGAAATTTCTTATTATTTCTTCATTCCGCATTCGTGCCACATGCAGTCTACGAAACGTAATTTTTTTTATTACATATGGTTTTCCATATTTATCAATGTAGTTCAATGTAATCTAGTTTATCCATTCACCTGTCTCTATTAAATATAAATACATGCATAATTAATTATACTCTAATTTAATATATATATATATATATATATATATATATATTTCATATATTTATATATTTAAATTTCTTTTATATGAACTAAAGGAATCACTGTTTTGTTGTATTGTTAATTTTGTCCTCTTTATTTTTATTATTATTATATTATTATGTTTCGGGGTAGCGTGCTGCCTTGTCACGCAGCGGGTTCCGGTTTCGATCCCCGGTCGGGGCAGTTTTTTCTGGGTGAGGTTTTCATCGGGGTTTTCCTTCACCTGTAAGACAAATGTCAGGAAAATTTAAGGCCCAAACGGTCCCCGAAATCATATGGCCATCATCATCATCCTTCATCGGTGTGGAAAGCAACGGGAAGCTACAACACCTACAATTCCCTAGTAAAGCTGAAATCATAGCATGAAAATGCTATGATTGCAGTGAAGGATGCCTTCCGGCAGAATTACTATGCATTATTATGTTGTTGTTCTTCTTCTTCTTCACTTCAAGGGGTAGGCAAAATGCCTGTTCCACTTCACAGTTGTTCTTTTCATCTTTTCACTGGCCTTCCTATATTCCTTGAACCTCTTGGTTTGTAGTTAAATGCTGCTTTTAGTAATCTTATTACTTTCATATATATATATATATATATATATATATATGTGTGTGTGTGTGTGTGTGTGTGTTAATTGTTGCGGTGGGATAGTAAACAGGTCGAATTTCTTAAGTTTCATTTACACCCTTTTTCACAAACATTCAAAATCTTCTTTATTTCATTCACTTTAATTCACTCTATAAACACACATAATTTTTTTCTATAAGATTCTATTATACACAGTTTATCTTAAACTTCAATTGTTGAGACTCGTAGATGTCTTCGCTATTGACATGAGTTTCAATAATCGTCTACTGACACACGGCTCACTGTCGAACTCTCCATCCGATATTATATAATCGGCGAGAACTCTAGAAATTCCCAGATGCGGCCCACAAAGTGTCACCGGCTGCCACAAGAACAGTCGCGAAAGCGATTCTTTCAGAAAATAATTCCGGAAGATCGCTAGTAAGTTGCACACAACCCGAATCCAAATCTTTGATGTCTTATAATGCCACATCCGAGTCCTGCCTCGCCCGTGAAATTCAATAGTGATAATTATAATTTGAACAACGGGTCCACAATGTGTCACAATAAATGAATAAATATACGTATGTGTCTTATAATGCCACATCCGAGTCCTGCCTCACCCGTGAAATTCAATAGTGATAATTATAATTTGAACAACGGATCCACAAAGTGTCACAATAAATGAATAAATATACGTATGTGTCTTATAATGCCACATCCAAGTCCTGCCTCACCCGTGAAATTCAATAGTGATAATTATAATTTGAACAACGGGTCCACAATGTGTCACAATAAATGATAAATATACGTATGTGTCTTATAATGCCACATCCGAGTCCTGCCTCACCCGTGAAATTCAATAGTGATAATTATAATTTGAACAACGGGTCCACAATGTGTCACAATAAATGAATAAATATACGTATGTGTCTTATAATGCCACATCCGAGTCCTGCCTCGCCCGTGAAATTCAATAGTGATAATTATAATTTGAACAACGGGTCCACAATGTGTCACAATAAATGAATAAATATACGTATGTGTCTTATAATGCCACATCCAAGTCCTGCCTCACCCGTGAAATTCAATAGTGATAATTATAATTTGAACAACGGATCCACAAAGTGTCACAATAAATGAATAAATATACGTATGTGTCTTATAATGCCACATCCGAGTCCTGCCTCACCCGTGAAATTCAATAGTGATAATTATAATTTGAACAACGGATCCACAATGTGTCACAATAAATGAATAAATTTACGTATGTGTCTATAATGCCACATCCGAGTCCTGCCTCACCGTGAAATTCAATAGTGATAATTATAATTTGAACAACGGATCCACAATGTGTCACAATAAATGAATAAATATACGTATATGTCTTATAATGCCACATCCGAGTCCTGCCTCACCCGTGAAATTCAATAGTGATAATTATAATTTGAACAACGGATCCACAATGTGTCACAATAAATGAATAAATATACGTATATGTCTTATAATGCCACATCCGAGTCCTGCCTCACCCGTGAAATTCAATAGTGATAATTATAATTTGAACAACGGATCCACAATGTGTCACAATAAATGAATAAATATACGTATGTATTCGAGTGTTTCATAAGAGATGTTGGTTTTTATTATAATGCTCTATGTCTAATGGGATTTTGAAGGTACGATTTCCTAAGAGTTTATTCCTAACAGGCGTATAGCTGATGCGGATATTTATTATCAACAACTGGAACGAGTTCATTAAATTTTAATAGTCGTGAGTATAAACCCGACTGTAATCCATATTGCATGAAAAATAATGAAAGTATTCAGGAATCGAACTGCTACCACCCTGGCATATTGCTCTGATCCACCTTCAGATTATCATTTGTTTCGTTCAATGGCCCATTTCTTGCGTGACATTTCGAAAATATTGAAAATATTAAAGGAAATTCCACTGCAGTGGACTCGAGGTACCGTGCTGCCTTGTCAAGCAGCGAACCAGGATTCGATCCCCGGTCGTGACAAGCTTTCTGGGTGAGATTTTCTTTTTCGGTTTTTTTTTCGCACCTGTAACATAAATGTCGGGAAGCTTTAAGTCTCAAACTGTCCCCGAACATCATCTGACCATAATCATCGTTTCAGTATCATATTCACCGGCGTGGAAAGCAACGGGAAGCTGCCCTAGTAAAGCTGCAAATCATAGCATGAAAATGCTATGTTTGCAGTGAAGGACGTCCCTAGGGCAGAACACTAAATAAACAAAAAGCTAAGGAATTGGGACTCAACAGCCAATTTTTTTTCGCATTAAATATCCGTGACCTGAACCGTCGAGGGCTAATAAATCTCTCGGAATGATGATTGAAGACCATAGAATCTGATTGTCTTTACTTTGAAATGTAGTATCTATCTATACATCCAACCATTGGTCTATATATTTGGTTGGACTATAATTTGCTGTCTCTATTCTGGAGTCGTTAACAGTTTGATCTCCAGTATTTTTCATTTACTTACTTACTTACTCACTGGCACTATCGTACCCGTAGGTTCATGGCCGCACGGACATAAGCTCTCCATACATTCCTATCCTGAGCTAATGCTTTCCAATCATTCCCTGTATAATCTACTTCCCTCAAATCAGAGTTAATGTTGTTCTCCCACCTCATTCTTGGTCTACCAACTGGGCGTTTTCCTTCTGGCTTTCCTACAAGAAGTTTCCATGCACGTCTTTCATTCCCCATTCGCGCAACATGTCCTGCCCATCGCAGTCTACGGGACTTAACTGTTCTTATTATATCTGGCTTCCTATAAACACCATGTAGTTCATTGTTATGTAGTCTTCTCCATTCACCTGTCTGTTCATCTCTCTTTGGTCCAAAAATGTTTCCTAAGAACTTTATTCTCAAATACTCGTAATCTCCTTTCCTCCCTTAAAGTAAGAGTCCATGTTTCGCACCCATATAATATAACTGGTAGAATAATAGTTTTATATATTTTCAGCTTAATGTTTTTTGAAAGGAGTTGGGACATCAAAAGTCTCTGCAATGCATAATAGCATGCATTTCCAGAATTGAGCCTATGTTTAATTTCTTTGTGCATCTCATTCCTATTTGTGATTATTGTTCCTAGGTATTTGAATTCAGCCAATTCCTCAAAATTTCCCTCATTTGTCATTAGCTGTCCATTTCCATTATATAATGTATTTCTACGTGTGACCATATATTTAGTTTTACTGATATTTACTTCCAGTCCTAATTTCTTAGTGTTACTCAATAGTGTGTGCGTGTTGGCCTTTAGTATCTCCTCGCTATCGGCCAGTAGTACTACATCATCAGCATAAACTAACAGCTTATTAATACCATTCAGTTGTAAGCCTTCCTCATTCTCTAAAGATTTAATGGCATGCTCTAGTACAAAATTAAATAGTAGAGGAGATAGTGCATCTCCTTGCTTCAACCCATTCTGGATTTCAAAAGTGTCCGAAAACTGTTTGCCGACAAGCACCCTACTCTTTGTGCCATTTAGACACATTCGTATAAGTCTAACTAACTTTTTAGGAATTCCGAACTCCAGCAGGATACTATATAACTTCTCCCTCTTAATTGAATCATATGCTTTTTTGAAGTCTACATATAGTTGATGTACAGTACCATTATATTCCCATTTCTTTTCTAAAATCTGTCTTATACTAAAAATCTGATCTGTTGTAGACCTGTTTCTTCTAAATGCACATTGATGATCTCCTAGAATGTCATCAATATAGGGAGTAAGTCTGCTTACTAATATATTTGTTAGAATTTTGTACGAAGTTGAAAGTAATGAGATGCCCCTGTAGTTGTTGCAATCAGTTTTATCTCCTTTCTTATAAATTGGTACGATAATTGACTCCTTCCATTCATCTGGAAGAGCTTCTTTTTCCCAAACCATACTAAGCAACCAGCGTATCTTGTCCATCAATTTTTCTCCCCCTGATTTTATCATTTTAAGTAATAGAAATTTCCTGCTTCCCGTTTGCACAATTCTTGAAATGTTCTTTCCACAGATGGTTACATAGAATGCATTTTGGTGCAGATAATAGTTATATTCATCTTGCGCAAGTGTTTTGTAGGGAAATCGCTACCCATACTTATTCTGAATTGAGCGACTGTTGTCTTCCATGGAAGTTCTGGTACAGAGTTAATGTTGTAAAAGAGGCATTTCCATTTCCTGTTTGTTTAAAACACACAAACATATTTGCCATTTAATGACCTGTTTCGGTCTCAAAAGAAATTCAAATCATACATTGGCGTTTCAAGGTGTAGACTCATTTCAGGAGTAAATCGTACTTGATAACATAATTTTAGAGCAGATGAATAAGCTTTACAGTACTTAGGTTAGAATATCTTATGTGAAGAAAAAACAGTATTAAATGTAAGAAATTAAGTCCATCACTGTGGTCTCGAGGTAGCGTACTGCCTTGTCAGGAAGCGGGCCCGGGTTCGATTCCCAGTCGGGACAGTTTCCTGGGTGAGTTTTTTATCGGGGTTTTTCCTCACCTGTAAGACTAATGTCAGGAAACTTTAAGGCCCAAACGGTACCCGAACATCATATGGCCACTGCAATCATCATAATTCATATGTATCTTAGATTTATTTTAGGATTAAGGACTCTACTCACGTACTACTATCGCAATCATCACCCATCATATCATCGGGGCAACGTAACACCGCCTTCGAGGCGCCTTAACCTCAGAAGTGGGTTAAAATTACTCCAATGTCAGGAGAGAACGCCAGAAATATCTAAAAAAGGACAAACTGGGGCATTCAAAATATATATATATATATATATATATATATATATATATATATAAGAAGTTAACTTTTTACAACATTTAAGACTGACACTCTATTTTTAAATCTGAGTTAACCAACAAATCCAAGAATAAACGTACATTAAATATAATAATAATAATAATAATAATAATAATACATTATTATTATTATAGCTTTATTTTACCTGGCAGAATTAGGGCCTTTAGGTCTTGTCTATCACTCAACCATGTTAAAAAATGCAAAAATTATCCTTATATCTAAATTACAATAAACATAATTACTACAGGGTATATCTATGATACGATTAATATAGTGTATAAAATATATTTTCATTTAATCTATATTTAACGAATAAAATATAAAATTTACAAACGTTGCTTCCTCCAACCCAATTGCATAGCAGTAAGATATGAATATTAACTAACTAACTCACTGACACTATCGAACCTGTAAGTTGAGGCCGCGCCGACATAAGCTCTCCATGCGTCCCTATCCTGAGCTAATGTTTCCAATCATTCCCTGTATAATCTACTTCCCTCGAAATTAAGCAAAGGATTTGCAGTGACTAAATCTGCTGAAATTAAATATTTTTAATACTGCAAGACAGATATTATGTCCTAAGCCTTTATATAAATACGTAATAACCTGCCTCTTTGAAATGTTTAAAATTAACGTAAGTGTAATAGGCCACGCTTATTACTATTGCATTTTGGAATCTGTCTTCAAATGTCTGCCTGTTATTCCCCATTTTTTCCTATAAGGAAATAGGCAAAATAGGCAATGTACTCTCTTACAGTTGTATGGTATTATAAAAAATATCCGGGTGCCGCCACTGACGCAAATAGACACAGAATTGAATATTTTTTGAACCTCAAATCTTTCTTTGTGAGATTTAGGTTCCTTCTAAGAATCACCACCCCTAAAATAGTAAAGATTCTTAGAAATCTGAGAAAAACAAAGAAAATATAAAATGTAGAGGTAGGGAAGGATATCTCAGTGATTGCAAGAAGGAAGATATAAAAAGACTTTGACGAAGATAGCTTGAAAATGGAACAAAAGAGAAAAGTGCACTTGCCTAACATGACGTGAATGGAGATAAAGTTTCTATGCATTCAGAATGTAGACATAGAGAAGTGCTAGGCGCTTCACGCTTCGCTTCATTTTATTGCAGGGTAATGTCTCCGATACACTATGAAAGGAGACAGGGTTCGTTCCAGACGAAATATTTTGAGGATGCCACGACCCTCTCTCTCTCTCTCTATCGCGGTCATCCAGTCTGCTTATCACATCGCCCAATAAATACATCTTTATTATTCCAGTTTTTTATACCTAATAACTGAAAGGCGGAAAAATATGCAATATTTAAATTATTTAATAAGTTGGGTCAAATTAAGGCTAAGGGACTGTTTGAAATAAATAGTATAACTGTAATAAATTTAATACTACTTTCAAAAAACGTTAAATTGAAAATATATAAAGCAGTTATTTACCCATTATATTATATGGATGCGAAACATAGACTCTTAATTTAAGGGAGGAAAGAACATTACGAGTATTTGAGAACAAAGTTCTTAGGGACATTTTTGGGCCAAAAAAGAGATGGACAGGTGAATGGAGAAAACTATATAATATTGAGCTACATAATATGTATAGGTAGCCAGATACCACAACAACAGTTAATTCTCGTAGACTGTGATGGGCAGGACATGTGGCACGAATGGAGGAAAAAGAGGTGAATGGAAGCTTCTTGTAGGGAAACCAGAGGGAAAACGCTTAGTTAGTAGACCAAGAATGAGATGGGAGGAATAACATTATCCATGGTTTGAGGGAAGTAGATTATACAGGGTATGATTGGAAAACATCTCAGGATAGGGATGTATGGAGAGCTTATGTCCGCGCTGCCTTGGACCTACGGGTTCAATAGAGCCAGTGAGTTAGTTAATAAACTTAATTATTTGAGTCGCTTAGGTTGCGTCTTACCTTCTTTATTGGTGCTATGGTCCTTGTAGTTTGATCTTGACCTCTCGTTTAACAGCCTTCCAATCACTTCGAACATTTGTTCTAGATTTCCAGTTTTTAATTTCAGCTTTAGATTATTCTCTATATCATAATACCATCCCAACTTACGTCTAGCAATCCTCATCTCACCATTCAGTTTACAGTTTAAACCCGATCTTTATTCATCCTAAAGACTTGGCCCAGCTATTCAACCCTTCTACATTTAAAGTCAGTGATGATATCAATATCTTTGTAGAGGTTCTGCATAGAGAAACTTCGAATAAACGGAAAACTGAGTACAGTGACATCAAAAAAATTTCGGTCGTTTACGATGAACTATAATTAGCAAACTACAATGGTAGCGCTGTTTCGTAGTAACAGAATATGTAACTAAATAAAACAAATGCAAGGCACACGGCGTGTTCACTCGGGATTATGGGAAAGTAGCCATTTTGAAATTTAATTTTTTAACTGCTATCCTTTCGTTCTATGTAGACGGTCTGTGAACATTATATACCATCGAAAGTTAAAATCAATACTTAGATTTTATTTTACTCTAATTTGTAAGTAAATTCAAGCTTGTTTACGTTTTTAATGTGAATCTATTTTCAAAGACTATTTAACTCATGCCCCAAATGGGACTCAATGGCCAATCACGTTTCAATGCTTTCTGTCTTACAACCAATCAGAGTCGTGTTTCATGAAATATTTATCAGTGTTATAATTACCATATTAAAGAAGGCTCCTCCTTTTTAATATTCTGAACAGGTCTGACCATTATTTTGCAGTGACTGACTCCACAAGAAATACGGCTACCAGATTGTATATATAGTGCATGAATGTCAACACATGCCGCATGCGGGAGTTAATATAAAAACATTTGTAGCAATTGATTATACCACCAAAAAAAGAAACCACTGTTTGCACTTTCTTAAATGTATTTTTTCCCTGGTAACAATCCAGAAAAATATAATTGTCATATTTACATCATACGACATCAGAAATGAATTAATATTGTGGCAATCCATTCATACAGCATCCTGTGTAAATCTAAATAAATCCCTATCGGCAATAATAATCAGATGAAATTATAACAACATTAAATGAAGCAGTTACTGGACTTAGGTCATATTTATATTCAAATTGATCAGGAAAGCGAGTAGAACCTGATTATGTAGGAGCAAAGGCCATATAAAATGATCCAAAGAAGTCAGCATCAATGTAATCAAATTATTAGTTATTAAAGAAGGCAGACAACTCAGGTAATGTAACCCTTTCTTTTGTGAAGACGGAAGTGGCTGACACATGATAATAACTTACTAATGACAATAATCCTTTGCTAGACAGATTGAGTAGAAATATCTTCTAAGCCTCCAGTTAACTGATTTAGCGTGATAACCATAACTCATTAGCTAAATGTGCAAGCGGGGGTTTTACCCTGACACAAACATCGTTAGCAAAAAGTGTGGGAACATGGCAAGTTTCTAGCGTCGGAAGACTAGGAAAAAACCCAAGCCTAAGAAAAAACCCAAGCCTAGCTAATGTTTGTGACTAGACTGTACGTGAAGCCAGCACGGGGAAAAAAAGGTCCAACCTCTGAAGGCGTAAATCGCCAATAATAAATTTGTAACACCCCCGGGATCAAAATAGGAGGGCGCATTAACCAATTATATGTTTCGTTATATGTGCCTAAGCACAGACCTTAGGTCCACGTGATCGAGGTAGTGGGAGTAACTAATTTACCTATAGGCGAGAGAGGGCTTCTCCTCGTCACTTTTTCTTCTCGTATACGATCAAACAAAGTAACTTCTCAAAAACACTGCGTTCCGAGAGTTAGATAAATTCACTTCACATATAGACAATTACTTGCAGTGTATAAAAGTTAAGAATAAACTACTTTTACCAGACATTCTTTACACATTATTCTGCCCGACGAAGTCCTCGTGGAATCCCGAGATAAGAACCTCGACTCTACCGAATACCAACCGAGCAACCTAAGTTCTCACACATGGAGAACTCCTTCAGTATTCCTAGTGTCACCAAATCCAATCTTTACCTCTTTGCCCAACAATAACCCCTTCTCCATATTGGCTCCCTAACGTGCGGGCAGAATAGGTCGTAAAGTAACACACGAATAGAAATCAACGGCAGAACGACTAAGTCCCACGACCACGAGGCAACCAGGACAGAGAAGATGATGGCAACAAGCAGACAGACAGCAACTGAAGGAAGGAAGCAGTAAGTGACACAACAAACAGAATAAGCATTTTTTTTACTTTTTACCTATATAAGAAATCAAAATATTACAGTGATTTAACGGAGAATATATCTGTGTGTATTTATGTTGTTAAGAAGTACGAATAGAAAGAGGCAGGCAAATAAAGATAAAAAAAAAAAATGGATAGGAAACACGAAGAGATTAGGGAGAAGGCTTGTGGGCAACTGATTGAAGGAGAGAACGAAATCGCAAGGATGGGAGAGGATAACGAAGATGGCAGAGAGAACTTAGAGCAGAGCACAGGGGAAAAATAGTGAAAACAACGCAAGAGTAGAAGCTAGAGGGGAAGTAGAGGACAAGGGAAATCCAAGCACCGACACCATGAAATACATGGAAATGCTAATGTCGAGAATAGAGGAGATGGATAGAAGTAGGAAAATGGATTTAGAGACGATGGATAGAAATAGGAAAATGGATTTAAGAGGCAATGCAGAGGAATATGAAACGGGAATTTGAAACTTGGAGAGGACAGATGGAGATAAGCAGGGAAAAGGATGTATTTACGTGAAAGAAACATTAAGGGATGAGATGAGAAAAAAGATAGAGAGATGCTAGAAGCGAAAATAAATGAATCGTCAGCGTGTGTAGAACTAAAGATAAATAAAATGGAACAAAAACTTATTAAAGACTCAGAGAAAACAGAAAACAGGGTAATAAGTCAAATGAGAACAGAGATGAACAATAGTATAATAACGTTACAAACTAACTTAGGGGAGAAAACAGGAGGAATTACAAGGGGAAATAAAACGAGTCGACAAGAATGTGCTCTGTAGTGTAGAGAACTCGGACAAAAGGGTAAATTATATGTGTCTATTTGTACAAAAGCCAGCCCACGAACAAGAAACACTAAAGCCCCAAGTAGCTCAGAAAATTGCAGAGCAGGATAAACGCTCTGAATTGATCGAAATGATAGTAGAGCCTAGATTTAATGAGTTAGGCACTAATATAGAACAGAAAGTGACTAACGAAATTAGCAAACTAAATGATGAAATAAGTGTCATCACAAAGAACATAAATAGTAGAGGTCAAAAGGATAGGAACCCCGAAAATGAATCATACGCGTCGGAGAGTGTTTCTTGGACGACGGCTAATCACAAAACATATGCACGTACAGAGATACTAGGGAACCCAGAGATCGCTAGTAATTCTGTGGCGCATACTAACCTAGATGATAGGAGTAAGAATCATTTGAAAAATTTTGACAAAAGTCTAGTCATCATATGTGAATCTAAGGATAAGATTGAGGCTGTAAAGACCCGATAAATTACCATGCGAGTGTTCAGAGTTTGTTTGCGTGTGGGCGTAGTATCGCAAAACATGTATATAATAATAGTACAGGAGGCCTTTGCGAGTTAACAGACTGTGAAATTAGACACTAATAGTATTAAGGGTAGATAGACGGACAGTGAAAATGACACTCGAAAAATAGGAGGGAGAGATTTTTACACGTAAGAATGACAACGGAATGGATATATTACGTATGTGTGTATGTCTTGCATTGTACTATATTGTATTGTGTGCACAGGTAGACACTACTGTGATTTTAGGTATGAGATAAAGGTCAATGTAAACGCTGAAATTATGCAGTACCCAGGTAAGGAAGTGGTTATATACCGACAGAATTTTGATATAACATACAAAAGGTACAAACATATAAGCTCTACATAATCCCCAAACAAAATTAAAAACAAGACCTGATAAATTATACTTAAATGCATGAACCAGTTTTCACGGGATTCGAACTCAATACTAGCTGAGATTAGGACATAAATGAAAAGTATTAGTGGAAAAAAATAAATAAATGTTGTATGGTATAATCAGTAACTAAAATAAATGACACTAATAAAGTGATAAAATAGGCCTAGATTAAAACGCTAATCGCGAGAGGAAAGGGCACAATGACTGCGAAAAAAAATAAAGTGAAATGTCGATTTAGATATTAATCGTGATAATACCCCCATATTGATGAATATGATATAATTAATTGAACTAGTGTGAATATATAACACATGCATGTCCACTTTCAGCTAAGATTGAGGGTGATTAATAAATTGTTGATTTGAACTTAACGATGGAGAATGGATCTATATTTTTAAATGTTTTAACCCAATCGCTCGAGCGGGAAGCTGCAGTATCTACTTAATCCAGTAAATGTTAAAATGAGCCCAGATAGGCCATTGTCATTGTTTAATACATATAGGTAATTGAAGAAACTTGTACAACAATCTGAATACGAATAATATCATGATGATTATGACTCTTTTGTCCAAAATAACAATCAGACAGCGTAAACATAGGAGCTAATGAGACAGGGTGAAGCTCAATGCACCTTAATTGAAAGGCCGAGTGACGGTGTGAACCTATAAAGCGTGAGGAATTTATTTGTTGATTATATTTACAGAATTTAATTTGTAGACGTGGGCCGAAGCGGCACGTCACTGTGTTTGTATAACACGTGCTATTTTGTTGAAAATATTTGAGGGCAAGGGATCCCGTATTATCTAATAATGAGATGAGATGAAGTCATGGTCGCTGGTGGAAGCGAATGTGACAATTTGTGCGAATTTGTATTCGATGTTAATAATGAGATGAGATGAGGTCATGATCGCTGATGGAAGCGAATGTGACAATTTGTGCGAATTTGTATTCGATGTTAATAATGAGATGAGATGGAGTCATGGTCGCTGGTGGAAGCGAATGTGACATACTATGCGATTCTGTATTCGAAGGAAATGATTTTGCACGCTTAAGAAAATAACGTCGTTTGGCTGAGTAATGACAGCTATGCTTTGGCAAAGTAAATGGGCCGAAGTATGTTGAGAATAAAATATTAAGAATCATGAATATTTCATGGATTAATAATCATGATGAATTCGTATGTATGCAATACCTATGGGGAAAAAAAATGATATCAGGGGGTAATACTATCAATAATAATTGTATAACGATAGCACAGCTGCTTAAACGCGATATTTTAGTATTTTGGTCGCAAAGATATAGATCCATGTAAATAAGTCTTATTGACTCAATTTAAATTAAATTTAGCAAAACTGAAGTATTATTCGACATATGGTTTGAAGTAGACAAAACTGGTTCATCGCAAATGAATTCCCAAGCTGTAGACGCACATTATAATGTAGGTAGATATTAAGGTGTAAATTAAATTGAAAATAAACAGTTACACATGAAGAAGCAATTTATGCTATACTGGTATTCAACTAAATAGTTTTGAATGGTAATTGTATAAGCATGAATGGTTTGAGTAGGCCACCAAATTTATATTAAGGGTGTATCTTTTTTTTTCTTTATGAATATTTATGTATGTCTATATTGCAGAAAGTGAGTCTATTTAACCTCAAAGAACGATCCCAGGTAAAAGGGATACATATCAGTGTTTACAATCTGAACATAATTGACGTGCTGGCAACACTCTCAGGATTAACGTGCTCTTACCAAAATATTATAGCCATTTTTTCTTTAAAGGCCACTATAGCTATGATACTAGCATTATATTACGCGAGAGGATTATAAACAAATAAAAAAATCCCTTGATTTTTCCATTTGTTTATAGGGCATTTGTGGCAATCCATTCATACAGCATCCTGTGTAAATCTAAATAAATCCCTATCGGCAATAATAATCAGATGAAATTATAACAACATTAAATGAAGCAGTTACTGGACTTAGGTCATATTTATATTCAAATTGATCAGGAAAGCGAGTAGAACCTGATTATGTAGGAGCAAAGGCCATATAAAATGATCCAAAGAAGTCAGCATCAATGTAATCAAATTATTAGTTATTAAAGAAGGCAGACAACTCAGGTAATGTAACCCTTTCTTTTGTGAAGACGGAAGTGGCTGACACATGATAATAACTTACTAATGACAATAATCCTTTGCTAGACAGATTGAGTAGAAATATCTTCTAAGCCTCCAGTTAACTGATTTAGCGTGATAACCATAACTCATTAGCTAAATGTGCAAGCGGGGGTTTTACCCTGACACAAACATCGTTAGCAAAAAGTGTGGGAACATGGCAAGTTTCTAGCGTCGGAAGACTAGGAAAAAACCCAAGCCTAAGAAAAAACCCAAGCCTAGCTAATGTTTGTGACTAGACTGTACGTGAAGCCAGCACGGGGAAAAAAAGGTCCAACCTCTGAAGGCGTAAATCGCCAATAATAAATTTGTAACACCCCCGGGATCAAAATAGGAGGGCGCATTAACCAATTATATGTTTCGTTATATGTGCCTAAGCACAGACCTTAGGTCCACGTGATCGAGGTAGTGGGAGTAACTAATTTACCTATAGGCGAGAGAGGCTTCTCCTCGTCACTTTTTCTTCTCGTATACGATCAAACAAAGTAACTTCTCAAAAACACTGCGTTCCGAGAGTTAGATAAATTCACTTCACATATAGACAATTACTTGCAGTGTATAAAAGTTAAGAATAAACTACTTTTACCAGACATTCTTTACACATTAATTCTGCCCGACGAAGTCCTCGTGGAATCCCGAGATAAGAACCTCGACTCTACCGAATACCAACCGAGCAACCTAAGTTCTCACACATGGAGAACTCCTTCAGTATTCCTAGTGTCACCAAATCCAATCTTTACCTCTTTGCCCAACAATAACCCCTTCTCCAATATACAGTTTGATGTGTTTCATTTTTTCTCCACTAGAGAGCATTCTTACAATATTGCGTTCCTTTGGCAATAAATAATATGATCTGGTTGCAGTGATAAACAAAAGAAGCAGATGAAGCGCACTTATCGTTTCTCATTTGTTTTCAAACATCGCCGTTTACATTAAATATATAAATATTTAAAAATAACTATAGTTAAATAATGATTTGTGAGTAAACAGCTTAATTTTATTCGTTAAATAGTCCTAACAAATGCCACTCTTGATTTCCAAATTCTCTAGATAAATTCACTCCTCACTTCGTGAGTCGTGAATTTATCGATAATTTGGAAATCACTCGTGGCATTACTTATGATAAACCTACTAGAAGTGATAAAATTCTAAGATTTGTTCGGTTAGGAAGAGTGATGTTAGTTTACAGCCATTTCTAATAAACATTTTAAAAATGTGACTTTATAATGGATTTCAGATGTACGACATGGCTAAGGTTCTTTAATAAATATTCTATAAAATATGTGTGTGAGAATAAGGGGTAGGTCAATTGTAAATATTTATTAAAAGAGCTCATAATGCACGTTTTAAATTTTAATAAACGAAAATAAATTAACATATTTCATTTATTTCCATTCTTCCCTTCTGTTAAAATTAAAGAAAATCTTTAGGTCTGTGAGGCTGGGTACAAATAATTCCATAATTTAAGATTAATTAATATGTTATTTATTCCTATAAAAGTTCAATTCCATGATTATTTACCAGACGGTGCTGAATTTCATATTAGTATCAGAAAAAAATCAAAAAACTAGATGTCGTTAGTTGTTCTACACTAACGCCGCTTGTGGCATATGTACGCGAAACTTGTCCACTTTCTTCTCTGTTACTCTGTGGAGGTTCTGAAGTTCATGTACGTTTTTAGCAAAATAATTATCTTCTGTAAAACATAGAACAAAATTAACATTTAAAAGAAATCCAAGGAAAGGTATTATGAATTAGAAATACGGAATATAGAGAACCTTGGTATAAAATCCACTTGGAAAAATTACGTTACCAAATGTTATGCCAACTTAATATAAACTTAATATTTAAACAAGATTAACTCTTACAGTGCAGATTATGTAAGTATATAACCATTGCTCAAGAAAACACAACTGAAAACATAATTACATTTTTTATATTCAATGGAAAATTTCTTTAAGGAAGAAAAATTATTACATGGGAACTAATTTCTGAGTACAGCTGTCGTTTTACATTTTTTATCACTAGACATCAATTTGCACTGAATAGAATTCATAGATTCTTCATACCAATGTAGTACACCATATTTATCTTCACGTTGGTAATTTGCTTAATACATGACACTTCTGCTGTAATTGTGATAATTTAAAATGGGAGGTTTTCTAGAAAATGAAAAAATCGTCACCCCACATAAGTAGATATTTTTTCGCGTAAATTGTTCAAAGTGAGAGGTTTTGTCGAAATGTAATTTAGAAACGTAAATAAAAAATCATCACCCACATAAGTAAACATTGTTTGGTGTAAAGTTGGATGAGGTTGCAGTTAAGGTAGGCCTACATCCCCATCCTTATATTAACAAAAGTTTCAGAACGGTTCGTCGAAAAGAGTCTTGTGGCTGAGGTAAAAAATGTGCAGGATGATTGTCAGCCCAGAGAATCAACGAACCTTTAATTCATATAATGCACATAATTGCAAATTCTAGGAAACATGAAATGACATTAACTTACACCATATACTCAAAGACATTATAAATTACATAGTAAATTTATAAAGTTTACAGAAATTTTACCTTGCAGCACGTAACCTGCGGTCGCCATCTGTAACATTCATTCTTGCTTTCATCCTGAAATTTAATTACATATTATAATAATACTGCATTTCATGATATTGGAATAATAATAACAATGGTAATGACGTTAACTATAGTAATTATTATAAAATCGTACAAAAATTTAATAATAATAATAATTACAACAGGTACTAAACGTTATCTCAGTAAAAAAAAAAATTATTAAGTTGACGTTTTCATCTCCTTGTCTGACATCATTGTTTATAATACACGTTACCATCTCCAAGACATGAAAAAGAACGAAATAAAGTATTAAATAAACAAAAAAGATTTAAATGAATGGTGCGAAACATATGATTCTTTGTTAAAATATTTTAAATCCTACATTTAAATTTATGGCAGGTGTACTGGCAGGGGTAATTGTTAGAATTCAAAATTTAATTTGTTATTGACTTGTGTCACCTTAAGCTATTTTTTGAGTGATTAACGGTAACTCAAGGGTTGGCAGGTACATGTACCTAGCGAAGCGAAATTAATGCTTATAAAATGTGTATTAATTTAGAAAGATTTGTAAGTCTGACTAACCGGTTGAATATGGTCAGATTTGCAAATCATTAAATTTTGTAAAAAGTTAAATTACTGGATCTAAATTCAAAACTTTCTTCAGAAATAATTATAAAAGGCCAAGAAATTTTATTGTTAACACAGTGGTGCCAGTTGCTCCTATACAAAACACAGAGTGGGGCTAGTTGCTCCTATTACGAGTATTCAGAGGAGCCAGTTGCTGCCATACGATTACAGCGGAGCTATCAGTGAAATTACTATTACCTAAAAGTGTGGATCAATCTATCTTACGTAAATTTATTAGAGAAGTCTAGATTTGCTCAAGTAGTTTACAAAATATTATTAATTCGTTGTGAATAGTGTGACAAATAGTCAAAACAATAAACCCTCTTTCAAATTACACAACTTCATCACAAATTTCTAAAGACACTAATTCCTTGTGTCAATTTTACCCATGCTTGCTGCAAATGTCGCAACCAACGGTGTGGCCCGAACATTAGATTAATCGCCGGGTTGTGCTGGGGGGGGGTTGAGAAAAATCCCTTTTACCCACGGTCTGCTAACCATTTGTGGGTAAGTAAACCACACTACTGCTACCATTTACGACGTTAGAAAAGCAAACCACGCTCAGCGTAACACTTGTCCGGGTTCGAGTTTTGTTAATGCTGTATTTATTAATGTGATCGTGATATTCAATGATGTTATCGGTAAGAAAGCAGCCTGCCTCGGGCCCATAAAAGGCAGCTATTAATTCATCTTTCTTTCCCTGATGAACATACATACAAATATAGATTCTGATTACTAAATGCATACAGTGAGTGATTTTGTTACAGGATAGTGATCAACTACTATACTTGAATAATAACAAGGGGCGTAGTATAAAGGATAAGCTTTTAATATAAACAAGTTGAATATTAAAATAAATAATAAATTAATAACATAAGATGGTTCTTGATCAATCAATCAAGCATAGCTTGTAGAAGTAACTAAACAAATAACGTACCAGACATAATGCCACACTCACACAGATGTCCAAGCTTTTAGGAAACACTTCTTCCAAACATAGCTGGACTAACTCAAAATCGACCTCTTCTCGGTCTTAATCAACTTGTCTATACATAGACCACCATATTAACTTCTTAACTGCATGGTGAGTTAGAATTGGATTCCACTTGAATCCACTATTAAGTAACTAAACGCCACTTGCTAGGCTGATCGAATGATGATGTTCGGTAAGAGTACAATGCATATAAAGGATCACAAGTAGAGGGGATATGCGCTGTAGAGATGCGCGGCAGAAAGGATGAAAAGGGAAGGGGTAGCCACACGGAAAAGAGGACATTGGCATAGTTCACAAATGTTCTGTAGTAGGGAGGAGAACAAAGATACTATACTGAACCGCAAAAAGGCACTTTCGGTTCAATAACTCCCCCTGCGCCCTCCGGGTAAAAAGAAACAGTCCATAAACTTCAAAGTAATGTCAAGTAGAAGAATCCCACGTTGGGAGGGCCACATCAACACTATCAGATTCCAGCGGTAAACTTCCATACAAATCTTCCATCGTCCCCAAAATCACAATCACCACACTCGCTTCCATGTTGACTATCCAGGCGCTGAAAATCAACTCCAATTGGACTCAGTCGCCATAGTGCAACTCTGCGGTGTTCCAGGTGAAGAACCGGGTGACGATACTATAGTTGGATTGCCGGAACGCAATCCCGTTCCACCGCTTTCCAGGAATCTGTAGTTTTAGAGCCACTATGTCGGTCAGCTGGGCACTCGGGGGTCGGCCGGGATTCCTCCAAGCGCTCGACTGCCGAACATTCCAGGCTGCGTCGTAATGCCAATGTTTAAGGAAGGGTAAACTGAAACAAAAACAGGCGAAGACAGGAAAACGGAACCTCAGACATACTAGTTCAACATGTGCCATAATACAAAATGCTTTTTGTAACCAATATCTAGTTTAACATACAGATATATTTTTACTACAAACATGCTTGGATTTACTCCATAGCATTACATATTTTAACTTGACTAACATGTTGTATTTAAAACGTGTCCATGGACGCTTACTAACTTCTAGTGACCCTCGTTTTAGAGTTTAGTTAGCGTCTCATTAGCAAAACCTGGACCACGTATACTGAAACTCTCACTCTAGCAACTCCTACAACCAAAAGGTTGGCACAATCAGCTCATATACCAATATACATAAGTAGCTTACTCAAATATCCCAAACAAATATATACAAACAAACCACGTAAAAACTAAGATCGACACTCTCTAGAAAGATGTCCATAACGCTGACATTTCCAACATTGTAAGTTACTTTTCGATTGCCCAGAAGAACGATTCGCAGAAGTAAACTCTCCATCCAAGAAAATCTCAATTTAACAACTTCACTCCAAACTTTCAATAGTATTCCTCCAATGCAACTCAAAATCGAGTTTACAAAATACTCATCGGGAACCAATTTCAATTCGAAGATCGAGTTAAGTTTAATAAGGAAGACAACTAGCAATTCCTTATCATCACCATCGCAAGGATCAACTTTTCTAATTAACTCTCGAAAAATTCGCTGATTATTTTCCTCCGTATGAGAAGAAAGGTTGGGGACTGCTCCACTAGAAAAATCCTTGATGGAGCTAAGTCTACGATCACTTATATTCTTGTTCTGTTCTGCAGAATAATCCTCTTGAATTGCGCTGTCTACAATAAACTTACGCTGAATTAATGTTTGTTCAGCCGGGGAGAGAGAATTCATATGAATTTTAAGTCGCTGACGTAGTATATTTACATCGCCTTCAACTTCAATGCCTAGTAAGCTTAACTCTCGGATGAGATTATCTTTAGATATTACATCTATCCAACTAGGCATGTTTACAAAGTACAATGAACACAAGATGCAAACAACTATAAGCGAACGTAGCCTAGTATGCATAAATCACTCTCTGTTTACGTATAAAGAAAGATGAGTCAATATCATTTACGTAACATAATACAAACGCGTAAATTAATGCTTTTCATTAACTTTAACATAAATACCAAGTATCGAAAACAAATAGTTGTCCGCAGGGTAATATCTCTGAAAAAATGTCGATTTTCTAATTCCAAACTTCATTTACGACCATACAGAGTTTATACCCTTGTTTTGGTACTTGAAACCAAAACTCCGAAACTTGAATAGAAAATTTTAAATCGATATTACTAGAACCACAGTTAATAAAATACAGCATATCTTTCAAAGTGAAAGATACAAAACCACACGCTCTGCATTACCATTTGTGCTGGGGGGGGGGGTTGAGAGAACCCTTTTAACCATAACCACGCTCTGCTACCATTTGTGCTGGGGGGGGGTTGAGAAAAATCCCTTTTACCCACGGTCTGCTAACCATTTGTGGGTAAGTAAACCACACTACTGCTACCATTTACGACGTTAGAAAAGCAAACCACGCTCAGCGTAACACTTGTCCGGGTTCGAGTTTTGTTAATGCTGTATTTATTAATGTGATCGTGATATTCAATGATGGTTATCGGTAAGAAAGCAGCCTGCCTCGGGCCCATAAAAGGCAGCTATTAATTCATCTTTCTTTCCCTGATGAACATACATACAAATATAGATTCTGATTACTAAATGAATACAGTGAGTGATTTTGTTACAGGATAGTGATCAACTACTATACTTGAATAATAACAAGGGGCGTAGTATAAAGGATAAGCTTTTAATATAAACAAGTTGAATATTAAAATAAATAATAAATTAATAACATAAGATGGTTCTTGATCAATCAATCAAGCATAGCTTGTAGAAGTAACTAAACAAATAACGTACCAGACATAACGCCACACTCACACAGATGTCCAAGCTTTTAGGAAACACTTCTTCCAAACATAGCTGGACTAACTCAAAATCGACCTCTTCTTGGTCTTAATCAACTTGTCTATACATAGACCACCATATTAACTTCTTAACTGCATGGTGAGTTAGAATTGGATTCCACTTGAATCCACTATTAAGTAACTAAACGCCACTTGCTAGGCTGATCGAATGATGATGTTCGGTAAGAGTACAATGCATATAAAGGTTCACAAGTAGAGGGGATATGCGCTGTAGAGATGCGCGGCAGAAAGATGAAAAGGGAAGGGTAGCCACACGGAAAAGAGGGACATTGGCATAGTTCACAAATGTTCTGTAGTAGGGAGGAGAACAAAGATACTATTACTGAACCGCAAAAAGGCACTTTCGGTTCAGGGTGATATACAAAAATAAATCGGTGACAGTGTGATCGAGACAGTGACCAACACGAAGCCAGATAGAGTTTGAGCGAAAGGTGAAGTGATGAAGGGACGAGAATTAGCTGCAAATGTTGGGCTATAAGGAGAAAAAGGAACCAGAGGGAGATCCGATCGACAGAAGACGGCAACTATGAAGAAACCATCGGACGCGTAAATAAAAAAAAATACAATAAAATAATAAAGAACAATGAACCAATAAGTGAAGAGCAATAAAAATAAATGTGTTTTACCGTATAAAAGGATAATTATATGTTTTTAATGAAAATTATGTGTAGGCCTAATTGGAAACTCCATTACCGAGATTTTTTTTTTTTTGCTTTATAAATTATCATGAGCCCGAGATAAAGTTAATTTGCTTTCTTACGAAGTATATTAGAGAATATGATGAAATAGAAAGTTTATTTCTTGGGTATATGTTAATTATATGTGCTTTTTATTTAAGTTTAAAAAATAATATTAAAGATAATGATATCTTAATTGAATAGGATGATGAATAAAAAATAATTAATTTATAAATATAAATTAATTTGAAGGATACAAAGTGGTCGAAAAAGCTAATAAAAATAATGATACCTTAGTAGATTAATTTACATATGTTTATGCTAAACCGAGTTAAAATCTTTAAGTTGTTTATAAAATAAATGATTGAATAAGGTAAAAATAAGAGTACTTAAAGTCGCGAGGATAAAATAAATATGGAATTTCCAAGTGCAAATTACGTTAATTTCAAATGGTATATGTTGTGAAGGCTCCATGTCAGTAGCTCAAGAGACAAATATGAGTGTCCTAAATAAATGTGTTAAATCCCAAGGGATTTCAAAACAAAATAGTCCCCAAGCAGATTTAAAATACATAGCAGAAGCCATATACAATCGATTATCAACGATGAATTAATGCAGATAAACAAAGTTATAAAGGATAAATTAATAGAGCCAATGCGAGCTGAAAAAAAAAGTCAATAAAGTGGTAGAATTTCAGAAATATTTAAATGATAATATAAAATGTCTTAACAAATAGTTCCGAACGAACCTAATAAAAATGCTCTGGAGGTAGTGAACAAAGTGGAGCAGAACAACAAAATGTTGAACGAGAAAATGAACATTGCTGGTAACAATACGACGAAAGATTTAGTCTCAGTTGAAGGCAAGGTTCAGGTACTCGAAAAGATAAGTTCAAATGTATTTGTAGATGAGAGAGTGGGTACATATCATACCATGCCCCAGACCAAGGATACGTCATTGCGAGTGAATCGCGAGAAAAGAGAAATATATGATCGACAACTAAAATGTGATCAGGAACTATGGACGGGAGGACATTTTCCGAGTATTTTTTTATTCCGATCCAAAAGGTTAAAGAAATAGGTTCCCTCAATCTGATATTGAAGTGAGAGAGATAGGTGTAAATCGAATTCCTAACTCAAAATCAAATGCACTAGAATATGTAGCGAGTGTACAGTACACTAAGCAAATTCGTGACCCACAGAAGGTGTTAAAGCCAAGTGACTTGGTCGAAAAGAAAATGGACAATATAACAAAAGAGAAGACATTCATTGAAATGAGTAGCTATAGCGTAGATAGGTCCCCTATTGATAAATTAAAAGTGGACGAGGAGGCAGAAGCCTCGTTCAAAAGAATGTTTAGTATCAAGAAAACGAGAAAAAAGGGGATAGGTGAAGAAGAAGTTACCATTAAAGATAAAGAAGGGGGATTATTCAAACAGGAAATATAAAGTTGGATTACTCGGCAGTACGCCTAAAGAAAATTGCAAAGTAAAAATATGGAAAATAGGGAAGAATATAATGACTGTAGGCGATACGTATGCCCCATTTAATCCAGGAGTTCGGAATAAAATCAAGGTCAGAGCATAATCGGAAAAGTCCAGATCATATGAACACGCTTGCCTCTAAATATTAAACAAAAAATATGGCATGGTATGATAGTGACAGCAAGACATATGGGTTATCAAGTATTTAGTGAAACAACAAGTGAATAAAGTATAAAAAAAGTTTAAATTAACAGAAATACGTATTTTTTTAGAAGTGCATATATAAATAAATCATAGAGGCCAGTTTCTTCGGACCTGACAGCAGCAAGACACATGGGTTATCAAGTATATAGTGAAACAGCAAGTGAATAAAGTATAAAAAAGTTCAAATTAACAGAAATATATGTTTTTTAAAATATATATAATACATCATAGAGAGTTTCTTCGGATCTGATACCAACAAGACGCATGGGCTGTCAAGTACTTAGTGAAACAGCAAGTGAATAAAGTATAAAAAAGTTCAAATTAACAGAAATATGTGTTTTTTTAAATATATATAATACATCATAGAGAGTTTCTTCGGATCTGATACCAACAAGACGCATGGGCAGTCAAGTACTTAGTGAAACAGCAAGTGAATAAAGTATAAAAAAGTTCAAATTAACAGAAATACGTGAGTTTTTTTAGAAGTGAATATATAAATAAATCATAGAGGCTAGTTTCTTCGGACCTGACGCCAAGATAATCTAGTATCCTCACAATTTAAGTGCGTTACAAAACCGGTGCTCAACTAGTGTTACAGAACATTAAAGCATTTAATAACAGCAAGGGTGACAAGTGTAAAAAAATTACGAAGAAAATAATTATATGTTCATTATTACTATATGTATAAGGGTTTATATCTGTGCATGTGTATGCAAGGTAATTCAATGTTAATATCAAGGATGAAAAAGTGGACATTGAATCAAAAGAAAAAAATCATAATTTTCTTTCTTTCGATTCAGGAGTCGTATATGACAGGTATACTGGCAGGGGTAATTGATAGAATTCAAAATTTAATTTGTTATTGACTTGTGTCACCTTAATCTACTTGTTGAGTGATTAACGGTAACTCAAGAGTTGTACCTAGTAAAGCGAAATCAATGCTTATAAAATGTGTATTAATTTAGAAAAAGTTGTAAGTATGACTGACGGGTTGAATATGGTCAGATTTGCAAAACATTAAATTTTGTTAAAAGTTAAATTACTGGAGCTAAATTCAAAACTTTCTAGGGAAATAATTATAAAAGGCCAAGAAATTTTATTGTTAACACAGTGGGGCCAGTAGTTCCCATACGAAAATAGAGGAGCCAGTTGCTCATACTACGAGAACATAGAGGAGCCAGTTGCTCGCAAACGAGAACACAGAGGAGCCAGTTGCTCCGTAGAATAAGAAGATACAGCGAAGTTAGCGGATCTATAGTTCTAAAGTTATTTTATTTGCATCTGAGCCTGTGATCCGACGCAAATAAAAAAGTACTTAAAGTAAAAAGGAAGTCGTGAATGACAACAGTAAGGCCTAAGAGTAAATTAAGAATATCGGCAAGAACAGCTAAGTGTATTGTGTTGTCTGCGAGTAATACTTTCATTCTTAGTTAAATTCACAATCAATTGTTACGGGTCACCTAAATTCCCTATACTCACTGGCACTCACACCGGCAGAACCTAAGAAATAATCTAAAATACGCCCTGAAGAGACCCTTGTGCCTACTAAGCATGCTGCAAATTTTAAATTTGTTTATTTAAATTTGTAAAAAACTAAAAATCTTGGCGATGGTAAATGTATTATAAACAACCATGTCTTGAAAATGATCTCACACAAGGACATTGAAACCGTCGACTTAATAAATTAATTTTTTCACTGAGATAAACGATTAGTTATTGTTATAATTATTATTGTTAACTACTCTCACTAAATAATATTTAACAAACGTATTAAATAAAAATTTAATACTTACAATTTTATAATGTAGACTAAACAAATAAAATGGCCTAAAATTTGAAAACATTAATTAAAAATGGAATTATAGTTAAAAGCCTGGAGGACCAGAGGGACAATAACAATATTAATTACAATAAAATCATACAAAAATTAAATACTTAGGGCCTATTACAATTTTAAAATGTAGACTAAACAAAGCACAACACAATGGTCTAAATTTTGATAACATGAACAAAACAGGGAATTATAGTCAAGGGAGTATTTATAATAATGGTACTTTCCTACTAAAATTGCCCAGTCATACCCACATTCATTCCCGAAGCGATTCGCGTGGTCCGCGACAACACTCCGGTGTTTCAGAATTTATATTTAATGTCCCTGTGAAACTCAGGTTTGCACTGGTGTGCCCCCAAGGATTTGGATCTACTTACCAAACGAAGTTGGTGTTTGATCCTGTCCCTGGTAAGTGCGTCGGAGCTCGGCCGGACCGCTCCGCGGTGCCCCTGTACTGGACGAGCACCGGCGCACTCTCCGCCAGAGCCACACGTACACGACCGACAAGTCAACGGCACCACCCACCACCGTGCCGGTAACTTGCCGCTCGTGTACATGTAGCTCTGACGGAGAGCGCACTGGTGCTCCCCAGGCCAGGCCGCCGGTGATTCCCAGTCCAGGGTCACCGGTTCTCCTCAGTTGAGGTTCGCCGGTGCAGCCCCAGCCCTGGGTCGCCAGTGCAGCCCCAGCCCTGGGTCGCCGGTGGTCGCCCAGTCCAGGGTAGCCGATGCTTACCCAATCAAGGGCCGCCGATGCTCACCCAATCCAGGGCCGCCGCGTAGTCCCACTAAGACGTACGCACCAAGCACAACACTAGTCATTCTTGTTTCTTGAATTCATCCGTCAGGTTCACTTTAATACTGAAAAACAAGAAAGGCATCTATGTCAGTACAACACTCAGAGATCCAGAAAAAAAAAATAACTAATGCACTACCTTCATCCACAAGACTCTGTTGTACAAAATGTGGATCTTTTGTGAACTAAGAATTGACATATATATATATATATATATATATATATATTTAACTACAACTTCGTCAATTTTACGCCAAATAATATCTGCTTATGTGGAGTCATTATTTTTTATTTACATATCTATAAAGCATTTCTAGAAAACCTCTAATTTTTTAATATCACAGTATGACAAAGCGAGAATGAAGATGTTGTACTACATTGTTTGAAGCACCAAACAACTCTCTTCAAGGGTAAACGATTTCAAGTGACAGAAAAATAGCGGGAATTGGTAGCTGCACACATAATTAATTAGCATGTTACTTTTTTTCTTCCTTCAAACATTTTTAATTAAATATACAAACAACCTGTATGTGATTATCTTTGAAGTTGTGTTTTCTTGAGCAATCATTCTGCATGTAAATAAATATATGTGTATTAAATTATTTTATAATTACATTTATATAAAATGACTGTTTTCACCATAAATCCATGCAATCAATTTATGTATGGCGTAATGAAATAATCCATTTTATTGCATCCATCCAGGCTACTATATTCTTACCAAATATCCTCTACAGTTCTTCCTCCTCATATAGTTTATTTTACACACTCACAATGCTGAAATTATTTGAATAATTTCGAAGTACTATTGTCTTCAATCTTAGCATCATCAATTTTGCCTTGTTTTTCTTCATTGAATCAAATTTATTTTCAATTGTAGTTTCCTAGAAAGATAAAAGTTTATAACTGATTAGTAGCTAAAATGGACATTTTCACAATTATTGTGGTTTTTCTATAATTTCTTCTTCCTATACATACGCACGAACGCACGCACACGCACACACACACATACACAGACATATATATATATATCCATCCATAGTAATTCTGCCCGAGGGCAGGTCTTTCACTGCAATCATAGCATTTTCATGCTGTGCTTGCAGCTTTACTAGGGAATTGTAGGTGTGGTAGCTTCCCATTGTTTTCCACACCGGTGAAGGATGATGATGATGATGGCCATATGGTTTCGGGCACCGTTTGGGCCTTAAAGTTTTCCTGACATTTGTCTTACAGGTGAGGAAAACCCCCGATAAAAACCTCACCCAGAAAAACTGCCCGGACCGGGGATCGAACCCGGGCCCGCTGCGTGACAAGGCAGCACGCTACCTCGAGACCACAGCGGTGGACTATATATATAATATCAACAGCAAATTATGGACATTTTGATGAAGTGTCGGAATTCAAATAATTTGCAACGGTAACAAACAGAAATAAATTATGCATAGGATCAACTCTAGAAACGCATGATATAAGCTGTATTACACATGACGGAGAGTCTTCTCATCTCAAATTCTGTCAAAAATGTTAAATTAATTATATATAAAATTGTGATTTTCAAGTTACATATTAAAAGGACGAGAGACAGTTCTCTTACTTCAATACATAAGAAAAGTGGGTATTTGTGAATAAAGTGCACAGGAAAATTTATTGGCCAAACAGGGACACATAGACAGGTGAATGGAGGAAACTACATAACACTGAACTCCATGATTTTGATATAAAACCAGATATCATATGAGGAGTTAAGTTTCGTACACTCCGATGGGCAGGACATTTTAAAAATGGACGAGAGGAAGGAAACTTATGGTAGGAAAAACAAAGTGGAAATCATTCAGCAGGAAGGCCAAGTATGGGTGGGATAATAACATCTGAAGGAAGTAAATTACGGAGGGAGTGATTGTAAAATATTATCTCAGGATATACACGTATGGAGAGCTTATGTCTACGCTGCAATGGACCACAGGATTTGATAGTGCTAATGGCAAATAAAGCTTTTGAATTAATCATTTTCCTTTTGTGTTTTCATTATAGAAATGTTCCAAGTAGATGTGGATGGCTAAATTTCTGTAAATTATTTTTGTGGAACTTGCGTTAAGTTTGGACATATTTATCTGTTTTTAAACACAAAGTCATCGTTTTGTAAGAGAGAAATTGAATCATCAGGCTTATGAAAGGACTGAAGGACAAACATGTGGAAATTATATTTTGTGCTGTAAAGTATCTCGAAGCTTCGGTCTACGCATGATTCGTAAGAATCCTTCCATAGACAGTGACACATACGGTTTTAGGAATATATTAAGTTGGATATAGTTACATGAAATTCGGAAAGATATTAAATACCGTAAATGATAATAGATTGGCAACACTCTCGAAGTAGAATTAGACAGTATTCCAAAGAGTGTTTTGGAATGTAATCCAGAGGGATTCCCCAGGAAAAGTGAAAAACCAAAAATTACATGACACAGCACAATAATAACAGAAATTCAACAACAAGGAAAACATTTGGAATGTAGCCAAGAATTTAGCAAAAGCAAAGTCCGGTGGCGCGCTTTCACTACTGGTACTGACAAGGAAACTGTTAACCATTAAATGCCGAATTCCACCTCGTAAATTTCTTCCAGAGACGGATTGTGATGCATCAAGGCAATGTCTAAAATTATATACCGTTTTTAATTGCAAGGCATTAAAATCCAGCGCCAATTTTTTTTTATTTAAACTAGAGCCAAGTAATACAACTCATGAATTGGTAAATTGGATAATCTTCACTATCTGCTGTCCACACCGAGTCCCGCCCCGCTTCACTACACTCTTACTCATGTAGGGAGTCCATCTGCACCATATAGTGGGTTGTCACTGCTGGATTCTAGCTTCGGTTTGTGTGCCTTGCAATTAAAAACGGAATATAATTTTTTGGACACGGCCTTGGTACATCACAACGTTTCTCTGGGAGAAATTTTAAAGTGGGTTTCGTCATGCAATGGTTGTAAGTTGGATATTGTACTAAATGTGAATGTAGGAATTTGATTGTTGTAGAAAGTATCAAGAGCGATACGTGAATGTTCCACGAGTATTAATTTTTCTGCCATAGTTAATAAAATTGTTCCTCTAACTTCATTTAAGTAGAACGTTATTTTGCTGCTTTTAAAATGATTCCTACTGTCAAAGGGGATTAACTATGGAGAATGAGAAACTTTTAATGTACTGTGCAGATGATATTATTAACATTAGCTCGATTCAAAAACTTAAAAGTATATTTAACTTTTTTAAACATTTTCAGTGCCTGCAGATTTGTTTATTGAACAGACGTATCCTTCCATTTCTTAAACATACTTTTTTGTGTGATGTTTTATTTTTTATATCAGAGCACAATTCCAGTGAAATGAATAGGATTGAAACTTGGTTGTAGTGCCTAAAATGCCCAATTTTACTGAATATCTCTTGTTTATTAAATGTTGATGTTATTTGAGACACATGAAATTACAATTTTAAGCGCTTCAAATCCAATACCAAAGTAATTTGATATGTTCAAATTAAATTATGTAGTAATTATTTACTTGTTAAAGAAGGATTCTTTTTTATGTTTAGTATTTTTTCAATCACATATTCCATTAAGTTATTAGGCCTACTATTATCGAGCATTTGTTTTATATTTTATTTTAATTGTTTATATAATTTTATACAGAAATATGAGAACTAGACAAACCATTTAAAATGTTGTCTCTTTTCCTTTCCTTTTTCACTTTTTTATTTATATACTCAATTCTCTACTGCGCTCCTATTTCTACATTATAATCCTACACACTAACTTATTTTATATTTAAATTAAATTAGTTCTTTATTCAAGCAATTACTGCCCTGAGCACTGCAACTCGAAATTCTTTTCCGAAATAAAAATCTATGAGAGTTGTAAGTCGTCTTCCAGGTCCAGGTTGGTTGATCCATACAACCATTTTTGGGTGCAACACAGCATATGGCATATTATTCGACGGTTTGTATGTTGAACCAAGACAAAATGAAGTCAGAAGACTTAATTATCATAATACAATGTTGCAGGTTTAATTTTTAACCCTAAAAATATTAATCCCAATAGCAACAACAGCAACAATGATGATGATGATGATAATAATAATAATAATAGTAATAATAGTAATAATAATAATAATAATAATAATTAATAATAATAATAATATACAGATGTTTTATGTTTATATATCTTTCTGTGCCTAAAGTTTTATTTTCCTTCTCTACCCGTCTCTATCCATCCATTCCATGTTCTTATTTCTTGCATCCACAAATTTCGAGGTCTTCCTTTCCTTCTTCTTCCAGATGAACACCATTCCAATGTTTTTCTGGGTAACCTTTCTTCTTGCATTCGTAGCACGTGCCCATACCAATTTAATTGCTTATATCTTATAATCTACAATTGAATATCTAATATTTATTTTTTTTCGTATGACAGTAGGGGCCTATATATTTTTTTCCTAATTTTGAACACTTCCTGCTTTCCTCAAGAAATTCATTTCCATCGACATAAGGTTTTAAGTTTTTTTTTTAATTTACAATCTTCAGCTCCATATGTGGATAGTATTTCTCACTATTGAATTATATATTTGTAACTTATTTTTCTGGTTACATGTCTATTCTATAAGACTCCATTCATCATTGCTGTTATTGCTCGACCTTCATTTGTTCTCTTCTTAATATCACTTTCTTGTTTATCCTCTTTACCTACTTTTACTCCCAGATACTGAAATTCTTCATATCCTCTAATGTACCCCTTTTGATCTTCTAATATTAAATATTCGGATTCGGATTCGGCTCCACACCCCATATAATTTTTTTTTTCTAAATTTAGTTTCATACTCCATAATAATAATAATAATAATAATAATAAATAATAATAATAATAATAATAATAATAATAATAATAATAATAATAATAATAATAATATAATATAATATAATATAATAATATAATCATGTAATAATAATAAGCAAGTGAACAGTTTTAAATATCTAGGTTTCAATTTATCATATGTTAAAATTGAAGATATTAATGACAAAATAAATAAATTTAATCTAATGTGTGGCACTGTTAAAATAACTCTTAGAAACACAGAAAGGAACAAAAATGATATTTTATAAAATAATGGCTGTTCCAGAAGTCATGTATGGATCAGAGTAATGGACGATCACTAACAGACAAGAACAAAGATTGGAAGTAGCTGCGATGAGAGTTTTAAGAAATATAGCTGGATATACTCTGCTGGATAAGAAAAGAAATGAAGATATAAGAAAGGAACTAAATATTTTAAAACTTACAGACCGAATAATTAAATATAGGAATGACTGGAAATAACATATTGATAGAATGTCAGAAGGAAGATTTCCAAAATTATTGCTAAATTATAAACCGCACGAAAGGAAAAATGTTGGACGCCCACACAGAAGATTGTCTGAACAATTTTAACAATTCTAGCTTTCATGAAACAGGAACGAGCCAACAGGCTTAATCCCTGGATGATTAATAATAATCTATCTATCTATCTTCGGGTTTTTACAGCTGCTGCCGTCTTCCCGTGCCAAACCTCCAAAGCCTACGGTCTTGGGCATCTTCGATGCTTAGCCCTCTAGCTTGCATTACTGTCTTCATGTTTTCCTTCCATGTTAACCTTGGTCTTCCTCTTTTCTTCTTTCTGTTAGGATGCCATTCATATAGTTGCTTCGGCCATCGCTCATCTTCCATTCTTAAAACATGTCCTAACCACTTTAATTCCTTTTCCTCAATTCTTTCAATTATGCTTTCTTCTGCTTCCATTTTGTTTCTAATTTCCTTATTTGTGACACGTTCTAATTTAGACTTTCTGGCACTTCTTCGTAAATAATCCATTTCTAGAGCTATTAGTCTATTCTTGTAGTACTTATTGATTGTCCATACCTCACTTCCGTACATTGCAACAGATTCCACCAATGTTTTACCAATATATTTTTTTGTGTCTTTCCAAATATGCTTATCCCACCATATGGAATTTAAATGATGATATTATTTTGCTACTCAATTCAATTCTATGTTTTATGTTCTCTTTGCCTATACCTTCGATGTTATCCATAATCATTCCCAAATATTTAGTTTGTTTCACTTGCTTTATTTGGATTCCATCTTCCAATACTAAGTTTTCTCTTTCATTGCTATTTATTGCCAGATATTCTGTTTTTTTGTAAATTTACTGTGAGACCCCATGATTCATATGTGCTTTTCAACCTTTTTATCATGAATTCCATATCAAAATTGTCTTGCGCTAAAACCAGTTGATCATCGGCAAATTGTAATGTCAGCAAAAATCTATTGCCTATTGGGATCCCCATACCTTTGCAGCTTTGTTTCCATTTCGTTAATATAAATTCTACATAAATATTAAATAAAATTGGTGATAGACTGCACCCTTGTTTCAATCCCTTTGAGGTGTTTATAGGATTAGACATTATATTTCCCATTTTAACATAAGCGGAGTTATCTTTATAGGTTTGTTTAATAATTTCTATTAGGTTTCTGTCAATATTGTATTTCTCCAATACTTCCCATAATTTGTTCCTCGGAATTGAGTCATAAGCTTTCTCTAAATCTATCATTGTCAAATGGGTTTCTTCTCCAACTGCAGTCCGTTTTTCAATTAACTGTTGTATTGCAAATATATTGTCAACACATGACCTTCCTGGTCTGAATCCATTTTGATCTTCTCCTAATTTGTCTTTAACATCTTTTTGTAACTTTGTTTTTAATAACTTCGTAAATATTCTATATAAGTGTTTATTTATACTTAGTCCTCTGTAGTTTTTTGCGTCTCTTCTATCGCCCTTCTTGTATATTGGTACTATGTAGCTTATTTTCCATTCATCAGGAATCTTTCTGTATTGCAATGCACTTATTATACAAGTCCCTCAATCTACCTATTAAATTTTTTGGGCCATATTTAATTAACTCATTTGGTATGTTTCCCGGCCCTGGTGCCTTTTTATTCTTTAGGGTTTTGAATTTCTAATTCTATATCTATTGTATCAAATTCCAGGGCGTTCATTTCTATGGATGGATTTTCTGTTGTTTCCATAAACTCATTTCTAGTTTCTGACAGTAAAGCTTTGTAATGTTTTTCTGCGTCTGATTTTGCTAACAAATTTATCTTGCTGGGTCCTTGGTTGGTTTTCAGTGTTTTTAGAAATCTCCATACTTCTGATGATTGTGATCCTCCTATATAACTTTCTATTTCTTGGCATTTGCTTTTCCATAATTTGTTTTTTTTCTTCTATCACTTTCCTTTTAACTTTGGCGTTTGTTCTCTTGTATTCTATCCAATTTTCTGTTGTTTTATTTGCCAACCATTCTAAGTAGCATTTTTTCTTCTTTTTGGTTAATTCTTCAATATCATCGTTCCACCAATCTTGGGTATTTTGTTTTTTATTTATTGTGCCTAATGCTTCTTTTGCTGCCGAATGTATTATTTCCTTTAATTGATTATATTCTTCTTCTATGTCTTCCTTGTAGTCCAAATTCTCAATTTTAATCCTCAGTCTTTCTTTATATAAGTTTTTGATACTATCCTGATTAAATAAATACAGTTTAAATTTTTCTTCCTGCTTCGGTTGCATTGTTGATTCCCTTGCTTCATCATGCACTTTTTTCCCTGTAGGGAATTTGGGGATGATCTGTGCTGTGAGTAGATAGTGGTCAGAACCACAATTTGCTCCTCTTTTAACCCTTGCGTCCTTAATAAATAAGGAAGTATTTTGCTTTACAATTATGTAGTCTATTATTGATTTCTGATTGAGACTAGGTCGTTCCCAAGTAAATTTATGAATATCCTTATGGTCGAAAAATGTGTTTACTATCTTTAATTTATGTTGTTTGCACATCTCTATGATTCTATTTCCATTATCGTTGACTTCTTGTTCCCCATATTTTCCTACTGATTAATAATAATAATAATAATAATAATAATAATAATAGTAATGATAATTATAATGATAATAATAATAATGATAATAATAATAATAATTATTATTATTATTATTATTATTATTATTATTATATACACATTTTACCTAGCATAGTTAATTACTTGTCTCTCTCTTAAAAGGGGTTGAATAAATTTATAATACAGTATTAGTCTTATTACTAAGCCTAAGTTACATATTGAAGTACAATAAATACTTACACAGATTGACTATTTTTTACTTTTTGTCTGAGGTATGCTTGCATATGTGATTTTCTTACTAAATCGATTCCGCTGATCAGAAAACGGTAGCCTGTTTTTCTACAGCACGTCAGGTTTCTGCACAATCGTTATAATCATCCTAATCTATAGCCAATGAAATCGAAAAGGAATTATGACAAAATGGAACAAATAAAAATGTCAACAAAGTAACGTGGGAGACATTTTATGATATTAGAAAGCAAATATGGTGATATGGACACTTATTATACGGAGGTGTTTTCGTTGACGTTTGTCTATGAATGATCGTTTGACGCCTTTCTGTTTGTATGTCACTTCATCTTCGTGTTTGATAGCCCAGCAGTAGTCAGACTACATGTTTATTCTCCAGCAGCCTTGATAACGATGTTCCAGTCCCTGGTGTGTCGACCAAATTGTCCTGAAAATTGTCTAGGTGCGACATTAGAAAATATAGTTTTAAGCTCACCTTGCATCCTAACTGTTTAAACTTCTATAGCATATCTTCCACTACTTACAGTAATTAGGCTGCTTATTCTGGCCAAGAAAACGATAGAAAACTGTTTTAAAACGTCTCCATGCTTGCTGTTCTATTTCTGCCATTATGTTTTCAAAGTGTTTATCAGACATCAACTGATCCAAGAAAATCCCTTTTTTTGAATTTGCAGCTGATAGATTTGGGAATTGGCTACACAGGTATTTGAAACTGTTTCCTCTTTTGGCCAATACTCTCACGTACTGCTTCTTCAATCCTAATTTTATGTGCATCGGGGACAATAAAATGTTATATGGATCTACCAGATGCTGATTCACAATGTTATTCGATTCCCTAGCCAGTTGGTTCTCTCTCTTAGGCCACTCTCTCCTACTTCAATGCTCATTATTATGCTCTACTGTCCCATTCCTCCCATATAACAAGGCATCTTGATGAACCCTGTTTGCTGGCCGAGAGGGATGCCAATCACTTTAAGGTATTGGTGTTCTTCTGATTCACATTTTGAAGTGGTACTGTCATGGTATTGTACGTTTCTTTTAACTGTTCTGAATATGCAATTGGAATTGGTGATAGCTCATTTCCAATGTGTGGTAATACGGCTTATAAATTACTCTACATATTTTATAGTAAGTAACCCGCAGAAGGTTGGGAGAAGAAGTAGCTGTGCAGAAGAAAAAAAAACTGATATAATTTTTATGCTAATTAAATAATAATAAAACTTAAAATTTTATATGATTTTCATACTTACCAAAATACAAATCCAACAGCTGTTTCAGTACTTTGTACCTTCTTTAGACGAATTTTATCACGACTACAAATGAATTTTGTTATTATATATAAAATCCAGTACATAATAACTGTAACTATGCAACTGAATATAAACAAACACATTTTTAACAAACAATTTAAAAGAGGTGATGTATTTAAATCCAGTGGGGAATTTAACAATCTATTGCTATTCTTCAATTTATTTATCTCTACAATTTCTAAAAGATTTAATTTTTTCCTTTTGTCACAAACGTGTAAAACTTTAAAATTTGAATCAAAACAATGATTGTGTTGGATTAAATGGTTGGCATACTTTGAAGTATCTACATTTCTCTTATATGCTTTCATATGTTTCCTTTACGAGAAATAGAAGGTCTGCCAGTTTGTCCTATATAGACATTGTCGCATGTGCCACACTACAAATTATATAATCTGATATTGGTTCCATTTTTTACTTTGATTTTATTGTTTTATTATATTTTGGCAAAGTTTTATTGGTTTTAAACGCCACATTATTATTGAACTTTTTAAAGTATTTGGATATCTTATTGGAAAGTGGGCCTATGTATAAGCCGACATTATAACATATTTATTTAATATAAGCCGACATTATAACATATTTATTTATGTCTTTCTTGGGTAAAGGAAAAACTTTGTTAATAGCTTTTTTAAATATATTTTCTTAATTAAATTGTCCATAATCTTAGTGTCATAATTATTATTGATAGCTAATTATTTAATAATATTCAGCTCCTTATTATATTCCAAGGGTGAAAGTCTATGAATGTAACTATAAAAGGCTGTTATTTTGTGAGTATATGAGTGAAGGGAAGAACCATGGATAGTGGTATCAGTGTGAGATGGTTTTGTGAAAGATACCAAACTCAAACTTATTATTAATGTGTTTTATTGATAAATACAAGAAATGTATACTATTATTTGTTTCTAATTCCATTGTGAAATTAATACTTTTGTGAATGCTATTAATACAATGTAAAAAGGAATTCAATTGTCTTTAGTTCCTGTGAAGCCTGCTATGATATCATCTACATAACGATACGATAATAATACATTTTTAGCTAATGCATTCTTATGTATGGTTTCTTCTAAGTCATCCTTAAAATATTCTGCTAAAATAGATCTCAATGGATCACCCATAATCAGACCGTCTTTAGCTTTGTAAAATTTGTTGTTAAATTTAAAATAGTTTTGATATAAGCATGTTTTAAAAGTGTGTATTATTTCATCAACTATAAAACAATTCACTTTATTAGTTAGTAACATTCTATTAACAATCTCTATTACGTCAACATTAGGTACACTGGAAAATATATTCTTTACATCAAAATAAACTAAAATCAATTTATTAGGCAAATCAATATTCTTTATATTGCCAATTAATTCAATTTAGTTTTTTATACTGTAAATTGGATTGAACTTAGTATTAGATGAAATTATATTTACCAGCTTTTTAGACATTTTGTATAATGGAGAACGTATGAAGGATACTACTGGTCGAATAGGATAATTTTCCTTATGTAATTTAACTAAGGAGTAAAGTTTGGGTGGTTGGAGATTCATTTGTAGGCCCCTATTATAGAATATTCAAAGAGGTTATTAAAAATTATACCATTTTTATAAATATATTATAATTTCTTTTTGGAATTTCTCTGTTGGGTCTTTATCAATCATTTGAAAATTATCTGAATTTAGAAAATCTACAGTTTTAGAAATATAACCATCTGTATTTAAAGCTATTAAAGTTTGTCCTTTATCTGCGCGTGTGAGAACAACATTGTTATTTAAGGTTTTCTTTTTTATATCTTTAGCTATCTGATTATAGAATATATGCCTTGATATGATTTCTTACCATCATTGATTATTTTTGTGAGAGCATATTTTTTTGACTCAACATTAACACGTTCAGATAATGTATTGTTATCGTTTACAATCAGTTCACATTCTACACATAAATTTTGTAGTAAAATATTACTATTGTCAACATTAAAATTAAATTTAAAACCCTTATTTAGCAAATGAATTTCATTTTTTAGTAAAATTAGTGTCAGAAACATTAACAAACCGATAAAAAATTGTGATTAGAAAAACTAGTAACTTATCTGGATTGGTTTAATAAGTTTGATGTTCAGAAGAGATGAACAGACAGTTGAATTGAGAAGACTGAATAACATTATCTTTATAAGAAACTACTTGTAATGTGAACAATTAAGTATCATAGACTGCGATGGGCAGAACATACGTGAGTAGGGAATGGAAGAAGTGCATTTTACGAAAATATGAAGGGAAGCGTCTAGTTATTACGCCCAATAATGAGATGACAGAATAATATTTAATTCGATTAAAGTGAATTGTGCAGAGAATGATTACAAAAGTTTAGCTCATGACAGGAATGTGTTTGGACTGCCATGAATCTCCTGGACTGATAGAGGCATTGATTTAGTCAGTTATAATATTACAAAGAACCTGGAACTATTTGCAGAATCTATGACACTAAATGATATACGCGTACTAATACAATTTGAAAATGTTATTTGTCAGAATGGCATTAGTGTTTATGTGCTTATTAAAAATACATAAACATTTTTTTTCAAGTTCATACGTATATTGCGAAATTAATAACTAAAATACTAATTCTGTGGCCATTTCGAACCAGAAGGTTCGTGGCCATGTGGACATCAGCTCTCCAAACATCTCATTTTCAATCATCCACTTTATAATTTACCCTCCTCAAAGAATGGTTAATGTCACTCTTCTATTCATTCTTGGCGTACCTACTGGACGCTTTCCCTCTGAGTTTCCTACAATGAATTTTCATGCTCCTCTTTCATTTCCCAATCGTGTTGTGCCACATATTGCGTCCATCCCAGTCTACCAAATTCAAGATTTAACATCTTCTTATTAGATCTGTTTTCCATAAAGATCATGCAACTCACTGTCATATAATCTTGTTCAATTCATTTGTCTGTTCGTCTCTCTTTTTTTCCAATTTTTGTTTTAAGAATTTTATTTTCAAATACTCGTAATCTTTTCTCCTATCTTAAATTTAAAGTCATTGTTTATATCCATTTAATATAACAATTTAATATATTATCAGTTTTTTATAAAAATCCCTGTAGTCCATAATATCATGCATTTCCAGAATTGAACCTGTGTTTAATTTCTCCCTGCGTCTCTCTCTGCCGTTTGTAATTTTCCCCTAGGTATTTAAGTTCAGTCACTTCTTAAAAATTTTCCTCATTTGTCATTAATTTTTCTTTTCCATTATATAATATATTTCTATGTGTAAACATATATTTAGTTTTATTGATATTTACTTCCAGCTCCAATGTCTTAGTGTTACTAAATAGAACGTACATGTTGACCCGTAGTATCTCCTCGCTATCGCCTAATAGTATATCATCAGCTTATTAATATCATTGAATTTTACGCCTTTTTTATCCTCTAATATTTGATGGCATGCTCTAGTACAAAATTTAATAGTGAATTTCAGAAGCATCTAAAAACTGTTTGCCTACCCGCACCCATTTAAATATGTTCGAATTGTGGGCTACTTGATAGTGTTGACATAATTGCGATTGGAATTTAGATTATATCTGACTTCAAGATAAAAAACTTGTGAAATGTGTATTTAATATCTTGTAATTTGGCACAATATGTTCCTAATAAACCATAAAAGAAATTAAATTATGGAAGAGTTGGATGTAGAACCCATTCTTCACCATATACAAAACTACCAGAACAACTGGAAAGCCCATCTTCAACGAATGCCGTCTCATAGAATTCCAAAAGCCATATGCTTCGTTTCTACCCCCAAGGCAAAAGATCGCTGGAACGTCCAAAAAAGCGCTAAATGGAAAATTCCTCTTTTGAGACCGTAACGGGCCACACGGCCTAATATTTGCATGGATGATGATGATGATGATGATCATGTTACTAATGAAAACAGATAGACTTTTTGGAGCGTGTGAGACCATACATTGTTGACACAAACAATAAATCGAATGCCACAATCACATGAACATGCAGATTGTAGTTCATGTTTTAATTAACCGTGGTAGCCCGATTATTGCAGTTCTTTTTAAAACTGAACAATAGGTGGCTACTCTGTTAAAAGTAAAATAACATGAAAAAGTTAAAAATAACAATTGAGTTAAAATAGACAATGTACAAAATATATAATTTTATCAAAATGTTTGAGAAATCAACGCATAAACATTGATATGCCTCGTGGCGTTGTAGCCAGCTTTCCATCAGGGTCTGTATGTGTGTTTTTGTGTGAATATGTACTCATATATTAAGGGGAAAATGAATTCAGTATAGATCATTTTCATCAGTATCAAATCAACTGGCATGGACATGTGTACAGTATGCCCAGATCCAGGATTCCAAGACAATTTTATAAAATTCTTATCAAATAGTAAAAGTTCTTTGGGACGGCCTAGATAGAGATTGTTCGAAAACAAATTAGATCGTTACAGTACTTTCGTCCACCGCTGTGGTCTCGAGGTAGCGTGCTGCCTTGTCACGCAGCGGGCCCGGGTTCGATCCCCGGTCGGGGCAGTTTTTCTGGGTGAGGTTTTTATCGGGGTTTTTCCTCACCTGTAAGACAAATGTCAGGAAAACTTTAAGGCCCAAACGGTCCCCGAAATCATATGGCCATCATCACCATCATCATCCTTATCATTATCATCATCATTATCGTCATCCTTCACCGGTGTGGAAAGCAACGGGAAGCTACCACACCTAAAATTCCCTAGTAAAGCTGCAAGCATAGCATGAAAAAATGCTATGATTGCAGTGAAGGACCTGCCTTCGGGCAGAATTACTATGGCTGGATGGATGGATGGACAGTACTTTCATAACTATGACACGAAGCGAAGACGAAAAAGATGATATTAAGAAGATGTTCAAGAAAGGGGGAAAAAAAGAGAAAGAAAAGTAAAAGGATAAAAAACTGAAGAAAATGCAGAGTAAAACGTAAGGTGACACCACTGTAGGTCTTAGGAGGTGTTTTGGGTAGTAGGTCGTTGAGCGTTCAACTGTTCAAAACCATCGGCACGAGTTGTGTTATCATCCTTACATGACCGATGTCTTTTCCTCAGTACAGTTTGATAAAGTGACGATAATGAAAAACAGAAATAATCGCAGAAATGATTTATACATAGAATGAACTATGGAAATGCATACTACATAACCATGCATGATGCAGACTGTCATCCCAAATTCTCTCAAAACATATATTAATAAGGTACAAACCCTGCGATTCTTCAAGTTATATTAAATATGTGCGTAACACGACTCTTATTTTTAGACAGAATAAAGAATTTGGTTTATTTGAGAACAAAGTGCTTAGGAAAATGTTTGGAGCAAAGAGAGATTTACATACAGGTGAATGGAAGTAAGTAGGGTCTACGTAACAGTGAATTTCGTGATATTGATAGAAAACCAGAAGTAATAACAATAGTTCAGTCTTGTAAAGTTATATGGCAGGGCATGTGACACGTTTTAAAAACGAATGAGAGACTCGGAAACTTACTGTAGAAAAAATGAAGGCAGCCAGTAGATAGGCGAAGAATGGGGTGGTAGAATAACATTAATCATGGAGACTGCAACGGAAAATCACAGACGTCTATAGCAAGACTTAAAACATGGCACCTTAAAATTCTTAAAGTAATGTACGGCAAGAAAGTGTAATATAAAAGAAGTATTACCACGTCATATGTTCCATCAACAGCTCAGCAACGGATCTCTGGAATCAACTTTGCAGATGTACCGCAATAAAATTATTTATGGACATGGTTTAGAAGTAACAACGGACATGGTTTAAAAGAAGTAAATTATCTATGTAGAAATCTCCCAAGTAGTTGTGGATGGGCTAATTTTTTGTAATATCTGACATTTGCAATAAGCTTGATGCTATTATCGGAGACATCGTCTTTAGGACAGAAATTGTATAGCCAGATTTAAGAATGGAACGAAGGTAAAACATTTTAAAACAACTTTGTTTGTGCTCTACAGTACCTCTAAGCTACGCTGAACACATGAGTAGGAAAAATAAACAATCCGTCTGTAGAGAAAGAAAGAAGACCTTGAATTTAACATACTTTTTTGGGTTTGTGTTGTGTCTTGACAAAATTGGGAAAAAAACTATAAGTAAGATTGAAAATACCGTTACTAGATAAGAATGTATGGGTTTCATTGTAATAGCAAGTTAGAAGAATGATACTGGGGGGAAATGCAAACGTTCCTGTAGGTATTAATGGTTCTACTGTACTGCATTAATTTAAAATTTGTTCCTGATACATATGTTCAGTATAAATAAGTTTTGCTGCATTCAAAATTATTCTTACTGACAATAGGCAACATTTAACTCTGGAGAATTTTAAAAAATCTGTTGATGTAGTATCTATATTATTATAGAAAAGAATGAACTTTTAACTGAATTTGAAAAAGTTAAAAAAAAATATAACTTCTTTTCAGTATATTAATCAGTGCAGATGTGTTTACAATGCGGTAGTCTACTTTCACTCCTAAATATACTTTTTGTGCATTTCCTAGTCCTACAAAAGTGTAATAATAAAAATTCTGAAAAGTGCGCAGAAATTATATCAGAATTAAGAAACGAATTCCACATTAGATTTCAAGACTTCAAGGAGAATGTTATAAGTTTCAATCTTATTCTTCCTCTTTCTTTATTAATATAGACGAGGTCCCCGAGGATCAGCAAATGGAGAGCGTTGATTTTCAATGTGTGTCAGACCTAAAGAATATGTTTAACAATGTCCCCTTACTTGCAATTCGATCGCGACTACTTTCCCAGTGAAAAATATCCGGGCATTAAAAGACATGCAATTAGTTTCGCATCACTTTTCGGTGGCACATGCATTTGCGAACAAGTGTTCTCCAGGGTGAAACATGTGAAGTGCGCAACGAGAACGCGATTCACCGACAATCATCTGGAGAGTTCGCTTCGGTGTTACTACATCAATCAAATCAGATATTGGATGCATTTTTTCGTGAGAAGCAGTGCCAAGTGTCACACTGACAGTTAAAAATTAATTACGTTTTCAGTAACAATTTTATTTAAATTTTAAACTAAAATTTATATTAAACATGCAAGGGTTGATGATACTTCATTTACATTGTTCAGTTTAGACTTTAGAATTAGATTATACATGAAAAAAATTAAAAAAAACAACTGATATATGATTAATATTTTAATAAAAATGACATATAAATATATTAGATATATTATAATTAAATTAATTGGTTTATCTTAGATCCTATTTAATACGGTAAAAAGAATCGAATCATGTGGTTGGCCCTTTCCAAGAAAAGGTTGGACACGCCTGTTCTAATTGTATATACTAAACTTATTTTATGTTTTAAATGCAACTATCGTACCTTGCATTTTAGCGAAATTTTAATTCACAACCCCATTGGCTGTGAAACAAAATACGTTGATTGTGTTTGTGGTAATCTCGATATTCCTGAAATAAAAAGAACGCGAAATTGTAATTATTTTTACAGCAAAACAAATGTTGAAATATTACTCATGCCGTAACCACGTAACCGTGATGCTATTGTTGAACCGCGACGTTAAAATATTGTAGCTTATTTTATTGAGAAAGCCGAGTGATCTTTCGCATTTTTATTTTTCAAAAAATAATGAGTTCTATATGTAGTGCAATTTGAAACAGGTTAAAGAAACTTAATAAGTATTTTATCTTTAGAATTTGATGGGATTAGTAGCATTTTTTTCCATCTATTAACCCAACCTATTTGAGGAAGAGTACCCACGGTGTCAGACGAAAAAAAATATCAAAATTATCAGTTGTCAAATGTCTGCGATTTAATTAATTTACATTTTTTTCCATTGAAAGTGAAATTATTTTTGCAATACATCCGATATTTTGTACGGTTCATAGTTTAAAATTGGATTAGTTTCATGTTTAGAAAACTAGAATGAAGACCTCGTCTCTCACAGACTCTGTTTAACAAACACTGCAACATGTGTGAAACTAATATACAAGGAGCCGTCTTGAGATTGGCCAATAATTGTATGTGTATGTAAAACAATAGATATGGAAGTCGTTCAGTTTACTATTCGTATATAATTCAGCGAACAAATTGTTCAAAATAACCTGTCTGTGCAAATAATTATTACATTGTTATATTTCTTCCTTTATTTCTCATCCATAATTGACACTATATCCTATAAGATACAGTGGTTTAATTTATTCAATATTCAGTAAATAGTAGAAAAATCGATCATTAAAATTATTTAAATTTGAATAAAATTATGCAACAATATACACAAAATAAACATGGTTATGTATGGTTCACTCCAGTCCGACGCATATGAATAAGATGGCATGAGAAATTTAATTTCACCAATTAAGGTGATTCTGATTATATATTATAAACTAGATACTATCAAGACAAGATATTCAATACAGACTTCTGGGCAGAAGGCGTCACTTTTCGCTCCTTTCGGATCCGATTATAACGACCTGAACTGTATCCTCTGGAACGTTGAAGATCTGAGCTCTATAATGAAAAACCCGGAAATGTTCCTACTGGATCAAGACCTACTAGTGATTACAGAAACCTTCCTCCTAGAGCCCGTTCAACTAGAGGGCTACTACGCAATCCACGCTTTAGCACAACCCGGACAGGAGGGCAGACCCTCTGCTGGAGTCTCATGTTTCTACAGACCAACCTTAGGAGAAGTGATCCATAAGTATACGGAAGAAAACACAGTTCCATAATTTCGCAGTTATCGGAAAGTACATCAGACCTTCCACATCTACAGAGGCTGTGATAGACACTTTCCTCCAGGCAATACATCGCGCGAAACCTGACTCCCCAACAATACTCGTTGGTGACTTCAACTGCCGAAGAGACAGCCAGACAGCAAAGCCACAGCAGTATACGAGACATTTGAGGAAGAAGGCTTCCATCTAGCCAACAACGACATAACACCAACCTATATCTCATACAACGGATCCAGCATGATAGACCTCATCTTCTACAGAGGGCAAGAGATGACAATAAAACAGGTGTAACATATATGGACATCTAGGCCCAGCCATCCACCCCTTGGGATACCTCGGTCGTCTTGACCATACTCCCAAGTCCTAGTTCTAGTCCTCCCTATCCTATGTTCGCGTCCACGTTCAAGTTCTCGGTCCTTAAACCAACACCCCAGGGAGAGAGTGTTGGAGTTCGCAGTTCTGGGTATTGCTGAGCTACATAGTACATCAGGTCGCTCAATCCTGATGACCCCACAGTTGGTCCACGGGCTCCATGAGCCTAGCCGGGAGGACTGCTGTCGCAGATCCACCGACCATTCCCCTGTTCTGCCTCCAGGGACGTGTCCTGCAGCCGTTGTGAGACCGGCTAGGACTACAAGCCCAACAGTGTGAGACTTTTAGTACATCCAGGTGCTCATCTCCTGGCGACCCCACAGTTTATCGACGGGCCCGTAGGCCAAGCCAGGAACCAGTACAGTAGCTCCCCGCTGGACTGGTCCGAGCCGAGCCCTGGTGTGCCCCCAGGGGACGCCTTCTGCAGCTGTTGTGGGCCAGCACGGAGCTCGCAAGCTCCAACAGATGAGCAAATAGTACGACAAGGCGCTCAACTCTTGCCTACCCCACTAATGGTTCACGAGTCCCTTGGACTTAACCGGGAGGACTGTCTAGCAGATCCACCGATCTTTCCCCCGGTGCACCAGCTGGGGACGTGTTTGGTTGCTGAAGTGGGTCCAGCCTGAGCTATAGTACGTCAGGTCGCTCAACTCCTGACGACCTCACAGATTGTCCTTGGGTCACTCGGTTCCAGAGTCGGCGCTAAGTCTCGAAGAACCAAAAAGACCGCGCTTCCTCCTTTCCCGAGCTTATTGACCTGGTGGTAATTCCCAGCATTACGCCCGGTATTGTCCCATCCAGCCCGTTCGCAAGACTAGGCCTAGTCGTGTAGCTGCTGTGAGGCAGCCCACTGAGCAATGTAGGCATCCAGGGAGCTCATCTCCCATGGTGCCCCCACAGATGGTCTCAGGTTCAATGAACCAGGAGATAGGGGCGCACGAACCCCTAGTCTCCCATCGCCACGCCAACAGCGGCACATGCCCCCGCTGTAGGCTGGGATAGTTCAAGGTTTGACAGCAGGCCCCTATGCCATATGTTTTTCCTGCTGACCCCACTCATGGTCCGCGAGTCCATCGGACTTGGAAGGGAGGACTGACTAGCAGATCCACCGACCTTTTCCCCACTACGCCACCGAGGGGACGCGTTTTGCTGCTGGAGTGGGCGCAGCACGTGCTATATAGTACGCCAGGTCGCTCGAGTCCTGACGACCCCACAAAATGGACATCTAGGCCCTGCCGTCCACCCCTTGTGATACCTCGGTCGTCATGACCATACTCCCAAGTCCTAGTTCTAGTCCTCCCTATCCTAACTTCGCGTCGACGTTCAAGTTCTCGGTCCTTACACCAACACCCCAGGGAGAGAGTGTTGGAGTTTGCACTTCTGGGCAATTGATGAGCTACATAGTACATCAGGTCACTCAATCCTGATGACCCCACAGTTGGTCCACGGGCTCCATGAGCCTAGCCGGGAGGACTGCTGTCGCAGATCCACCGGCCATTCCCCTGTTCTGCCTCCAGGGACGTGTCCTGCAGCCGTTGTGAGACAGGCTAGGACTACAAGCCCAACAGTGTGAGACTTTTAGTACATCCAGGTGCTCATCTCCTGGCGACCCCACAGTTTGTCGACGGGCCCGTAGGCCAAGCCAGGAACCAGTACAGTAGCTCCTCGCTGGACTGGTCCGAGCCGAGCCCTGGTGTGCCCCCAGGGACGCCTTCTGCAGCTGTTGTGGGCCAGCACGGAGCTCGCAAGCTCCAACAGATGAGCAAATAGTACGACAAGGCGCTCAACTCTTGCCTACCCCACTAATGGTTCACGAGTCCCTTGGACTTAACCGGGAGGACTGTCTAGCAGATCCACCGATCTTTCCCCCGGTGCACCAGCTGGGGACGTGTTTGGTTGCTGAAGTGGGTCCAGCCTGAGCTATAGTACGTCAGGTCGCTCAACTCCTGACGACCTCACAGATTGTCCTTGGGTCACTCGGTTCCAGAGTCGGCGCTAAGTCTCGAAGAACCAAAAAGACCGCGCTTCCTCCTTTCCCGAGCTTATTGACCTGGTGGTAATTCCCAGCATTACGCCCGGTATTGTCCCAACCAGCCCGTTCGCAAGACTAAGCCTAGTCGTGCCGCTGCTGTGAGTCAGCCCACTGAGCAATGTAGGCATCCAGGGAGCTCATCGCCCATGGTGCCCCCACAAAGGTCCTCGGGATAAACCAAGAGAAGGGAGCTGCTGTTCTCCACAATCTCCCACCGCCTCGCCACGACGGCCGCTGATCCCGTTGTGGGCCGGGGCAATTGAGCTTTAGTACAACAGGGCGCTCGTCTCCTGTTGACCCCACTTATGGTCCGCGAGTCCATCGGACTTTGAAGGGAGGACTGACTAGCAGATCCACCGACCTTTTCCCCACTACGCCACCGAGGGGACGCGATTTGCTGCTGAAGTGGGCACAGCATGAGCTATGTAGTGCATCAGGTCGCTCGAGTCCTGACGACCTCACAAATGGCCCGCGGGTCCGGTCTGGACCTAGCCGGGCGGAGTGCAAGCAAACCACCGACCGTTCCCCTATCCGCCGCCCGGGGACGCGCCCTGTTGCTGTTGTGAGCACTGCTGGGGCCCGATAAACGGACCCCCAGGGCCCCACAAAATGGACACCTCTACGGAAACACGTCCCCAGTAAAGACAACTATTGCAGCAGATAAGCAAAAAGCGGAAACCCGGAAAGGCGTTGGACGCCACGCCGAATCAATACAGAACTTCTTCAGAGAAAATTAAAAAAAAAAAGAGGACGATAATAATTTTCAGTAATTGTATTAGAATGAACACAGTGTGTTTAATAAATCTTTATATAAACTAGATACCTATGTCACCCGGATATGACCTGTGGGTAGAGCGTGTTTAAACATTAGAACATATACATTTTTTGAGCATACAAGAATACGGATGGCTTCGCCGAATGTGGAATCAGTTCATTCCGGAGCCACCTCCGAGACAACACGAACATTTAAGACGAGACACGGCATTCATTCACACGTTTATACTGTTCAAGGCGAATATGACAATGAATTATGATGACGTATTGGTACTATTTGGGCATTAAAGTGTACCGAGTAAAGTGTATTTGTCTTACGGATGAGGAAAAATCTTCCGATTGTGGATCGAATCCGGGCGAATTCCGCGTAAAATTTGACATAAAACATGAAAATTAAAGTTTCTCTTCTGCTTCCTAAAGTGGTATATGGTCTATTATAAAGATTTTCAAGTGTTTACATTGCAAAATATTGAATATGTACAAAACCATAAGTAACAAAGAGTTATTTATTTTAATTAAAAATCGTACACTACGCAAGTTACCTTTATTTTGTATAATTAATGACCAAAATGTATTAAAACATAATTACTTGTTGAAATAAAATGGAAAACTTCACAGAGATTATTTTTTTAGTTTCACTCTGTAAAACATTGTCATTCTATGAATACGTCACACACCGATATAAAACTGTACATTTTAAGTACAATTGTCGAAGATAGAAACTTTGTATTTTCTGTTACTTTATTACTAAAGTATTCTCGGATGTGATGTCAAACAGAATTCATAATATTATTTTTCGTAATAAACACTACCGGTACACAAAATCACTGCCATAGGGAGCTAAATGTGGTTCTCACCAACAGTTAGAGATAGTGATAAGGATAAAGTGATCGCCAGATGGCGATGGTGGTGAACAGAAAGAAGAATGGAGAAAACTACATTACAGTGAGTTACATAATATTTATGCCAAAGCAAATGTAATAAGAAGAGTTAAGTCTCGTAGACTGCGATGGCAAGATATGTGATTCGAATGGAGAGTGAAAGGGAGGCATGGAAAAGAATACCTGGAGGAAAACGCCCAGTAGGTAGGCCAAGAATGACGTAGGGGGCGAACAACAATAATATTTAATAGAGGTGGATTATAAGCAAATGATAGGACAATTTTATCTCAGGGCAGGGATAATTATATAGAGAGCTTATGTTAGTGCGACCAAAACCGTCGGGTTCGCTAGTTCATTTGGATTAAGAAAAGTGAAATTCGATTAAGAGAAGGGCCGATGAGGTACGAAAAGCATAATTGGCTGAAGTGACAAATACACTCTATTGTTTTCCTTGAATTACCTTTATGCTGTGACTACACTCTCGAGTGAAAATTTTAAATCTGACAAAAAAAAATCATAACTTGAAAAACACACTGTGGAAAGCAATCACTGTGATAAAAAATATTTTAGAATTTAAAAGTATTACTATATTTTTACAGATTATATGAATACACTGATTTCAAGTTTAAAAAAATATAGTTTATAATCTTGCACTGAGTCATTATTTAGTTTCTACAGACCTGCATTGAGAATACTTGTATCCAGAAAACAATTCCTTTGGTTATAACTTATAAGTTAAAATTAATACTGCTGCTGCTGCAACCACAGAAACAAACAACAATGTCTTATTGTCATAGAATATTTGACAGCATTATTAAATTATCATAATACAACATGAATCAAAGTTAGGAGATGGTATTTCTGCAAATGCGTTGAATTAAATAGGTACAAATTAAGTGTCATATAGATCTGGTGGAAGGTCATCTCCATTTACTCCCCATTGCACATTTTCATTTTTTGTCACAAGATACGATAGTATGTATAATGTAATAACTGACACTAGTATTATGGAATTGTATTGTTAAAAAAACTAAATTTCTCTTATTTATGTCACTAAACTGTTTAAAACTTTACATTCTTGGATTCTACGAATATAGCTCAACAGAAAGTACAAGAGATGAATTTCTTTGCATAATAAACAAAACAGAATAGGTAATTGAGTATTAATTGTAAACTTTTTACATGCTTCATATTAGCTTGACCTGTATCTATGTATCTTTTAAAGCAATTTTAACTCACTTAAAATCATTGGATCGACTTGAAACTTTGTATACTTGTAAAGGACCAATAAGAATATAATAAAATATAATTTCATATTTTTTTCTAAAATCCTGGCCAAAATCATCAGAAAATCAAAAAAAGTGTTTGTGCAATTATGTGACGGAATCTTTCAACACGATTTTCACCCACTTAAAATCATTGGATCGACTTGAAACTTTGTATACTTGTAAAGGACCAATGGCAATACAATAATTTCATAATGTTTTTCTAAAATCCTGGCCAAAGTCAGCAGAAAATCAAAATAATAGAAATCGGTATAATAGGTTGCGGACTTATCAACTTGTTACTCAGTTGTTGTAAGAGCTCAGTTGGTAGAGCGGTGGACTATAGTGGTATATAATTTCAGTAATCCATAGGTCGCTGGTTCAAATCTGGCCCGGAGGATTTTTTAGTAGAGTATTACTTTTAGCTCATACTACAATAGTATCGAATTTAAAGATATTTACATTTTTATCTTATTCTGTAAAATATTTAAAAAAAAAGTTTAAAAAACTAAAACAACACGCTTTGTTAGAAAAGAGAGCTAAAAATGAAAAATAATTTTAATTTCCAACACGCTTGGGATAAAATTAAAGTGGTCAACAAAAAAAATCATCTGCAACACATCTAGAATAAAGCTAGAGTTATTTACAAAATAAATAATTTTACCATCAAAAGCGTGGAGTGCTCTATATCAATTAATATATTTGATAATAAACAGATATTGGTAAACGTGAAGTCTCTAAGAAGAAATCGTAAAAATTATAGAAAACAACACCCCACGCTTTTGATGGTAAAATTATTTTGTTTTAGATAACTCTAGTTTTATTCTAGATGTGTTGGAGATGATTTTTTGTTGATCACTTTAATTTTATCCCAAGCGTGTTGGAAATTAAAATTATTTTTCATTTTTTAGTTCGGTTTTCTAATAAACCGTTTTGTTTTAGTTTTTTTAAAACTATTACTTATTTAATAGGTTATGTTTTGTTTCTAAGTGAAACTACCTTTATCTGATTTCTCGAGTCGTCACTGAGTGAAGAATTGCATGGCCAGAATTAATATCAAATAAAGAACCATGGGGAAAAACAGACCAAAATTAAATAAAAATAGACATAAAAATATAGTAATGGTTATAATTAGAGCCCGGATTTGTACGCAAAATAAAGTACTAAATATGCATGAAAAATGTAGAAAATATGCACCCTAAATATGCAAAAACAGATTGTAATAAAATCAAATAAATTATTTGCTTTATGGGTAATCTTAGCTTATTCCTGGCTGTTACAGTAGATAAGGAAAGTTTTCCTTCGTCTGTCAGTGAAGAAGGGTTTATACAATTAAAATGTCCTTCCTTCATCATATCATGTCAGAGGTACATGTGAAAAACACCACAGTTCTTCTTCAGTGAAATCATCTTCGGTTACAGTTTTTCCACGATCACCAGAGAGCATTTTGCTAATTTGACAAATTCTATTGTAGCCAGGATTTTTATTTAATTCTTCACTAAGCTTATCGAATGCGATTTTATCAATACCGTAATATTATTTCTCAAGGCCCAGGGGTTTTCCCCTCTTACACAGGTGTAAATATACACGTTTCCTTATATCCAACAGATTGCAGACACTTTATTAATTTAAAAATATTAATTAATGATTAATTAATTAATAGTAATTATCTGAAGGGAAAATTATAATTTAATACCACATTTAGGAGTAAAGTGTGCATTTATGCATTAAAAATCTAAAATAAGCATTTTCCCCGGAATATGAATTTCTATGCATTATCAAATACCGCTCAAATTGTCTGTGAAGGGACCACTTAACATGTAAAGCATTTCCACATAATTTTTAATGCGTAAAATATAACATGCATTTCGCATATAAATCTGAGCTCTAGATATAACATACATTTCTCCTTATTTACCACCTTCTTTGAGGCGGTCAGAGGACAAGGGGTACAAGTGACAAATATTAGTTTGGAGAAAATTAAGTTTGAAGATCAATGAGAATATAAAATTCCAGGAATATCTGACAAGTCTCATAATGTATGTTTGCGTTCGTTATATAAGAGTCCATTTATCTACAAAATATGAACAGATTAACTACAAACATTAGCCCATATTATAACTTTTCTTTGCATTAAGAGTCACTTGTACCCCTTGTCCTCCAAGCAATATTTTGAAATAAATTATCCAAGAAAAGTATATTCATATCAAAGCTTTTATTATGAGTGGAAATACATACACACTTATCCAAAGAGTTACAAAGAGTCTACATTGGTACGTGGTAGTGTGCGGACGTGTTTTCAGTTCTCGAGAGCAGTGCGGTGTTGTCAAATTGTAAAAATGCAGGACGTGAAGAAAATGCTGGAAGAGATGAGGAGAGAGATGGCCCAGGGATTCCGAAAGACGGAGGACATGGTGTCTATGGTAAACTCTGTCGTGGAGAGGGTTCAAGAAATGGAGGTAGCTTGGAGTAGTGTGGAAGACAGAGTGAGGTGGCTGGAAGAAAAAATGGACTATCTAGAAAATCAATCTAGAAGGAACAATATTGTGTTGTATGGTGTGGGGGAAGAGGAGAACGAGTCCTGGGACACTACGGCAGTTATAACAAGGCATGTCCTAAGGCAAATGGGAATAGTTCTGCTAGAACGGGACATCGAACGCGCTCATAGAGTGGGTCGTGGACGGTACCCCAGGCCTATAGTGTGCAAGTTAGCTCACTATAGGGATAAAGAAGAAATCATAAGGGGGGCAAGATATCTACGGGGCACTGGAGTGGCAGTGAGTGAAGACCACAGCCGGAGAGTGAGAGAGGAGCGAGCATTCCTGAAACGACATCTAGTGGACGCAAGGAAGCAGGGAGCTCAGGCTTTCATCCGTTTCGATAAACTAGTAATAAATGGACGGGTGAGGACTCGTAGAGAACTGGAGGAGATGTCTGTGTCCACGAAGGAAGCGGCAGGGACAACGCAACGGGAGACGACCTCTGAAAGGCAGAGTTCAAATCGCAATAAAACAACAAGGGAACGAGGTGAGTCGCGTGGAACGACATCGGAGAGGCAGAGTTCGAGTCCCAAGAATACAACACGGGAACGAGAAGAATGCGAGAGAACTGACAACCCTGCAGAGAAGACGACAGAAGACAGCAGTGTGAGGGAGGGAAGTTCGGCGCGACAATTAAGAAGTATGATATCTGAAAACCTTGCAAACACAATGCAGAAGGGCCGCCAAGAGCAGGTACAGAAAACCGTTAGTACATAGAGGACAAACCCCCCTCTCAGAATTGCTGTGTGGAATATTGAAGGTTTGAAAAAACGAATGTCTTCCGACAGATTTATTGATTTTGTTAAAAGTTTTAGTTTTATTTCATTTGTAGAAACTTGGATGGGGGACAAAGACCATATTGAATTTGATGGATTTAATTGTATAAATAAGGGGAGGGGTAGTAAACAAAAAAGGGGAAGATATCCGGGAGGGATATTAACAATGTTGAAAAATAATACATTTAGACATGTTGAAAATGTTCATGTTGAAATACAGGGTGTCACGTGTATTCATGTAAAAATCGGAGATCTTTGTTTATGTATCCTCTCGGTATATCGTCACCCGGCTGGGTCTCGACACGCTATATCTACCTTTTTTGATGACCTGGGAGATACAATGATAGAACTCGGACATAAATTCCCGGATACAGATACTCTTATAATGGGGGACTTTAATGGTAGAACTGGGAGAGAAAATATAACTTTAGGGACGGAAGAAGGAGAGGAAGATTTAAGAAAGGGATTTCGGGCGAGTAAGGATAGGGTTATTAATACGTATGGGAGAGAACTTCTGACGTTTTGCGATATTCATAACCTAGAAATGCTAAACGGAAAATACGGGGAAGATATTGAAGGAGAACTTACGTTCATAAACGGTAATGGAGGAAGTGTTGTGGACTATATGCTCTGCTCACAGAATCTTATTTCTAGGATTGCAGCATTTAAAGTAGCGGACAGAATCGAATCGCATCACTCACCTATCGAAATCCAATTAGAATTTGAAGAAGAGGGAAAGGAAGTGGGGAGCTTGAATACGGGAAGGAGGGGAGACATTAGAACTGTTAGGCGGTTCTGTTGGAGAGAGGATAAGACACAGGAACTACTTAACAAACTAGAGTCTTCGACACCGGAGGTATTAGGCGATGTGGAGGAAGAGGTGAAAAAATTAAGATTACTAATGTGGGAAGGGGGGAAAAATATGCAGATTAGAGGAAAATCAGGGCAAAAACGATATGAAGGCTGGTACGATAATGCATGTAGGGAAGGAAAAAGACGAGCGGAGAGGGCTTTAGTGAGGTTCAGAAAGGAGGGTGGCGACTTCAATCGGCGGGTGTACATAGAGATGAGGAGACGATATAAAGAGATAACGGCTAGAACCAGGGAGAATTGGGAGGGAAAAATCTTGGAGAGAATTAATCAGGCTATGAAGGAACGGGATGTTACCAAAATCTGGAAAGTAATTAGGGAAATTAAATATCGTAAAAAAGTAAATAAAATTTCGCCAGAAACTTGGGTACTTCATTTCGAAAGGGTGTTTACAGGAGGGGGGAATTGGGAGGGACCGCGGCTATTATTAGTTGGTCAAGACGTACCAATGCTAGACTCGGAGATAACAAAACTAGAGGTGAGGGATGCGATTCGATCCATGAAAAATGGAAAAGCTCCTGGTCTAGACGGTATACCAGCCGAGTTCTATAAAGAAGCCTTGAAAATTGATAAATGGACAGGATACATAGTAGGTATTTTTAACAAAATCTATGAAAAAGGAAGCTATCCAGATGAATGGTCCACATCAATACTGCATCCTATTTACAAGGGTAAGGGTGGAGTTAACAATCCGGACAATTACCGCGGTGTCTCTCTTCTGCCGGTGTTTGGAAAAATTTATTGCACAGTGCTATATAACAGGCTAAAAAATTGGATAAATGAAAATAATAAAATTTCACGATACCAAGCCGGGTTCAGGGAAGGCTTCAGGACGGCGGACAATCTATTTGTCCTGAGAACAGCAATTAACAGATGTTTGAGTGTCAAACGAGGCAGGTTACACTGTACTTTTATAGATCTGAAAAAAGCATTTGACTCTGTTGAACGCAATGCCCTATGGCAGAAATTATGGCAACTAGGAGTATCGGGAACTATGATTAGGGCGCTAATGGGAATTTATAAAAAAGTGGAGTTCTGTGTTAAATATGGGAGGGACCAAGTTTCAGAAAATATAAAGGCAGTTAAGGGTGTAAAACAGGGATGCGTATTGTCACCACTGTTATTTAACTTATTTATAGACGATGTAGCTTTGATGCTGGAAGTAGAGGGGATCGATGCTCCAACGGTGGGTGAGCGAAGTATTCCTGTTCTAATGTATGCAGATGACTTATGCCTCTTTTCCACAAAAATAGATGGCATGCAGAAGGGTTTAGATTTACTATCGACATACTGTACGACTTGGGGACTTACTGTTAACGTTAGCAAAACGAAAGCCATGACTTTTAAAAACGGGTCGGTATACAGCGGGAGGGAAAGGTGGACATACCGTGGTGAGAACTTAGAAAATGTTAAAAACTTTGTCTACTTGGGGATGACTTTGACAATGAATGGAAAATGGACGAGACACATCGAAAATGCAACAATGAGAGCTAGGTGCCGGACAAGCGAAATGCTTAATAATATGTCAAAATTGCGAAACATACCGATGCGTACACTAGAACAGGTTTATTCTTCGACTGTGAGAGCGACCATGCTGTATGGCTCAGAATTATGGGGTTGGGAACGAACGGGGACACTAGATAAAATTCAACCTATGTTTCTTAAGAAAGCGATGAGATTAGCAACGGGGACTTCAAATTGTGGCATACTGAAGGAATTCGGTACATTTTCGGACACAATAAGGGGCAAAATTATGGCTATTAAGTATTGGTTGGACATAATAAACGGGAATCAGGACTCGCTTAGAGCAGAGTGTTACAATGAACAGAAAAGGCAGTGTGTTTCGGGAGATTGGGTAATCGGTGTAGAAAGGGGATTGAAGGGCATAGGGATGGGTTGGGTATGGGAGAGGAGTACGCGGAATAATAGAAATGTTTGGAGGACAGTTAAGAAGAGACTAATCGATATAGACAGACAGTATATAGAAGCAGAGTGTAGCCAGAAAATATCGCTCACCCTGCAGACGGAACTGAAACTTTCGTGGGGAAGGGAGAAATATATTGACTCTTTGGATGGGGATGATAAAAGTGCTATTGCATGGTTTCATTTGGGGGGATGGATGGCCCATAATTTAACAAATGAGGAAGGCATTAAACTATGCCCACTATGCGATGACCATGAAAACTGGCAGCATATTATAGCATTCTGTAGAGAGACAGAACAACTTAGATTACAGATGCTGCCGGAGAGATTTCTCAGGTCGGATCGAGGGAGAGTGGCGTGTTGGGATCTTTTAGGACGGATCGAGAGTGAATCAAAAACATGCAAATTTTTGGGTACAGTAAGAAAATTGAGATATAACAAAATTGTAGATTAAGGATATATGTATTAACAATAAGAAGAATCTCAATATGGTCTTTGTTTTCGATCTTTAATCATGTTATATAATAAGTAGGTCTGATAAGTTGAATAGTCTGATAGTGCACTTAATGTCTGCAGGGACGGGGGGAGGGGGGTATGAGCGTGCGGTGTGTATATGTGTGGGGGTGTGTGGGGTGTATGTGTGTGTGCTTTTTTTTTCTAATTTGTTTTCTAGCATTTTTTTTAATATTAATGTACGGAATGTGGATGAATGTAGATATGTATTATTTTGATTTAGTGCAGACATAGATTTTACTTATATGTAGCCTGTTATTGTTTTTTGATACAGGTGTATTTGTAGGTATTTGTTTATATTATTAGTTTTATTTTTTATTCATGGAAAAATAATGCACGTACGGCCAAGCAGGCCCGTGCGCAATGTAAATGCATATGTATTTTCTTTATTCTGAAAAAAAAGGCAATAAATTCCATATTCTATTCTATTCTATTCTACTAGTACAGTTCTGAGACTTTATGCCTGAGGATAGGCCCCCACAAGAATCTGAATGTCTCACAAGGTGCAGATAACTAGGCGTACACTTAAATAGAATCACATGCTCCCTCAAAATAGTCGCCTTTGGCCGTCATGCATGTTTGCCAACGGTGGTAGGTATAGCTGTTAGAAGCACCGCTGAAGGATGTCGGCAGGAATGTCCCGTATGGCTTCTCTTGTGGCAGTCATGACCTATTCGGAGGATTGCTTTCATGCGAGGAAAGAGAACAAATCGTCATGTGATCATCACGTTGGACTTGCGACAGGATTCCTGGCACACTGTGCTGGATAAGGTAACACGAGACATGTCAGGTCATCATACAGAATTTTGTAAGTACCATGGCTGACCCCTACCACTGCTACCAGATCGTCTACTGATTGGGAGCGGTTAGCACGCACCAACGTCACAACTTCTTCGATCTTACGTTTAGTTCGAATTGTTTGTGGCCGACCAGTACGAACATCATCTTCCAAACTGTATCTTCCTTGCAAAAAACGTCGGTGGCACCTAAACACAACACTGCGACTCAATGCGTACTCACTGCACCATTTGAAACGTTTCGTCAGCGGTCTTGCCTCATTTCTCACAGAACTTGATGTTGCTCTAACTGTCACATCTCGAGTTATATCAGTTTCACACATCATTGCAAATATCTTTAGGAAAAACCGCACAAACAAATAATAATAATAATAATAATAATAATAATAATAATAATAATAATAATAATAATGCTAATAATAATAATGCTAATAATAATAATGCTAATAATTATAATGCTAATAATAATACTGTTAATAATAATACTGCTAATAATAATAATGCTAATAATAATGCTAATAATAATAATAATAGTGCTAATAATAATAATAATAATAATGCTAATAATAATAATAATAATGCTAATAATAATAATAATAATAACAATGCTTTATTTAATCTGGCAGAATTAAGGTCATAAGACCTTCTCTTACGCTCAAGAAGCGAATAATAAAATTATAAAAAAATTAAATAATTTTTACAATTTAAAATTATCATTAAAATACAGATTAAAGAAACCACAATGTGGATGTATTCGGTCTAATATTAACCAATATGTAACTGACTGAAAACACACTTCGGTTTTCCGATCTTTCTCTCTGATACAGAGCTTGTTCTTTGGCATTTAGTTATGGAGGTCTTTCAAAGTGAAAAACAATGGGACTGGTATTTTATTAGTTTTGGATGTTCAGAAGTATTTTTATGGTACTTGAAAATTCTCTTGACAGCGACTGATCGAGCCACCATTGAAGGAGTGGTGTCGAGATATTAAAGCGCAAATTCTTCAAATAGACACTAGTGGAGCTTAATCATTTTTAAAGCAAATGGCAAGAATGTGGGGTATTTAAATTGGGATATGGTTTTATATGTATGTGGTAATTCATAAACATATTCAATTGTTGAAACCACATAGAGTACTACTAGTTGGTCATTGTCGAGGAAAAGCACCCCAAAGTTTAGTTCAAACTTCATATGTAAATTAAGCATTCAAGCTCTGAAAGTGGCTAACGACAAAGAGTTCGCGTTATATTTGGAGATAATATTTTTAATAAAATGTTTTAATTGTTGTGTTAAAAAATAATAAAACATGTTTCTTCATTAGTTATTCTAAAATTGTAATACGATGATAATTATATTTATAAGAAATTGTAATTGTGTTAATAATGTAAGTAATTAAATATAATTTTGTCCCGCGCCGTAGCCGAGCAGTTAAGGTAGGAGGCCTTGGCGCAGAGCTACGGGACTTGCGCTGATTCGAGTCTCCATGGGGGAAGAAATTTTCTCATGGTATTTCGGCCAGTATGGGACCGGTGCCCACCCAGCATCGTGAGGCAATTTGGTAGCTACAATAAGTAGCGGCTCCAGGTTGAGGAACCAGCTATAACGGCTGGGGGACTCGACATGCTAACCACATGTCACCCCTACACTGGCTGTTGATCATCTACCTCTGTGACTGACACATGTGGATGTGAAGGGCCAGCAGCCGGCTGGTAAAAGGGCAACCGCTGAAAATAGTGGAAAGACCCTCAATCGGAAATATAATTTTACTTAAATATTCTCTGGAACCAATTACTTAATATGTTAATTTGAGCACGTTATCACTATACCCTTAGATCGTTTGCATGATTAACTTATATATAAAGTGTTCCCTAAAGGTTTGGATACTTTTACTCAACAATGACTAACAAGTAATGCGCACAGTAGTTTTAACTATTACGTACCTTTATGGAGTACATGTTAAATTCCCATCCCAATTTCAGTACTCCACACTAGCCGTCTCCTTGTTAGTCGCTGAGAAGATAATGATTCGCGTATTTTTACTGCCGATCAATGATTCCATAAAGGTAGGGCCGAAAGCTAGCTTCTTTTTTTATAACTCGTTGTGTAACGAAAATCCATCTGATCGAAAATGTCAACATTTAAAGTATCTTAATGGCCTCATTAACTTACATGCCACTGCATTATTAATATCACGAGAAATTTATTCTCAAATACTTGAATCTCCTTTCCTCCTGTTAAGACCCCTGACTGGTTTTCTTAGGCTTAAAGGACCTTCGGGACTTGGAAAATCTGGTAGCGTGTTTATCTAGCCGAGCGTTAGTGTGAGGAAGAACAGTTAATCTTGATACGTTTTGAAATAAACAATGGATACTTATTTTAAATTATTTTATTACTAAAGTATAATAATTACAATCCCTAAGTATTCTAGCCCTAAATAACTACTCTAAGCTTATATATGAAACCTTATACCTAACTTCCTTGGTGTTTGAGAACGGGAGATGTGGGATAATAAATCTACCTTAATCTACATTGTTTAGAATTTGATTATCCCTTGAAAATATAGTATTAAAACAGTCTACATAGTTTAGAATTCTACTATCCCTTGAAAAGCATGTATTAAGATAGTTAAGGTAATTGATTCCCTTTCAAAAAGTCCCGGACACATATTAAGAAAAATGTTAGCTTACTCACCCATCAACACCTCTGGTTGTCACACATCAACAGACCGAGACCCTCACTACCCCAGGGTTATATACTCGACTTGCTAAACTTTTCCACTGACTAACTGTACTCACATACCACTGCCCTAACAGTTGTCCTTCACTCTAAGAGTAGAGACTTACAGTTAGGCCAAGGAACGTTTCTGAACTAGGGCCTATATAATGTCTAAACTCTATTCCAACAGACTTTGGTTGAATAATTAAAATAATCTATAAAACAATTAAATATTTATATAAACGACTCTATGTATTCATAACACCTCCTTTAAAGTAAGAGTCCATGTTTAACATCCATATAATATAGCTGGTAGATAATAGTTTTATATATTTTCCTCAGTTTAACTTTTTTTTTGTAAGGAGTTGGGAAGTCAAGACTCTCGTTTCATGGTGAACGAAATTGTGTCTGGAAGGTTTTTCTCGGGGTGTATCGCGTTTTTATCTGCCACAAATTTCATTCCACAATTTGTCCATCCTTATCTCATTCATTTCGTTTCTTTTAGTTCATCTGTTACTGTGATTGTGCGTTAGGCGAGGTCGGCCGACACCCTTGTTATTCACAGACCTTCAGTGTAAGGTCATCTCATCCCTGTACTCGGCTGCGAGTCGGACGCAAATTGAGGAGGAACAGTTCATTTTATGTGGATACATTTATAATGGAACCGTTCAATAAGGTTATTTACAAATATTGGGAAACTGTTTCAGATGAACGATTTTGTAAATTTGTTTGCCGTCAATTTTAATTTAGTATAAATATCAACATGGCTACCACCTTTAGTATCCAATTACACTGGTCAACATGATTTTTGTCTGATGAGTACCAATAGTTGTACTTAATGCAGTTTTTTATCGTGTTTTCAAACATGTATTCGGAATTTCTCCATCACCCACAGTTTTTCTTATTTCAATTTCAATTAATGGATTTAAATAATTATTTTTTAATAAACGTTTTTCCGTCCATTTTCCATTGTAAAATAAAACCGAATGAGCTAACGCAAATGGTTTTCAGCTATGGAAAAGAGTTATCAAGGCAAATGGAATCCTAATATGCTGGCCGATTATTGTTGGACCATCAACAGAGATGTTCAACAGGAGAAATATAGCAGAAAATCGTCATTCTTACTTTCTAGGTGAGTCCGAATATTCGAATATTGTGTAGTTACGAATGTAGAAAATATTAATGTGTTTGATATTATAAATTCCTGTCTCTCGGAAACCTTGCGTGATGGAAAAAAACCGATACCATATTTGAATTCAGGAGAAAAAATGCTATCAGAATAACATATATTTCTTACTGAGACAAAAAAAAAATGTTTCTTTTTTGTTGCTCAGTGTTATTAAATAAAATTATTTACTGAAATTTTGGTTCGGTCTAAAATTAAATATAAGTAAAACGAAAGCAACACTTTTCGGACAACTAAGATTATTAAGCTCCATAAACGATAGCAATATGCTGGTTATCATGGCAGATGATAAATAAAATGCATATGCTAACATTGTCAAAAACTTGGGAATTTATCTAATCTAAATTGGAATACTAAAATAAGTAAATATCTATAAATGTTTTCTCTATAATGCATTACCTAAAGCGTCTCAAGAAGTTTCTATATAAAGTAAAGTAAAGTGATCCCACAACAGGCCCGGAGGCCCTTGGGGTAGTAGGAGATTAAGGCTCCCACTTTTTCTAGACAATCGGCACTTTATGTCAGCCGGGTTGTCAGCCCTGCGTGACGGCCGCCTTTACCCCAGAACAAGCGTCTGGTACTCATTTCCGTTAGAGGCTGAGTCGACCCCAGGGCCATAATGCCGCCAGAGGGTTTGGGTCAGTTTAAAAATCCTGACCCCAATGGGACTTGAACCCTCGACCCTCCGGCTTGTAGCTCAGTGCCTTAACCACTACGCTACGGCGTGCCCCCGAAGTTTCTATATAACGATCTTGATATATTTTTAGTCGAAACCTTATTAATGTCGCATTCTGACTATTGAGACGTTCTACTGAATAATGCGGGTGATTGTAGGACAAACTGCAACGTTCCAATAATATGTGTATCAGATTCTTATTTAATATCAGAAAATATAATCGTCTTTCTCCATTTTTTCCACTAAATGTCGTCCCTCCACCTCAACTATAGAAGAAAATTAGTGTGTCTAATTTGTTTCTTATTTAACATTCTACATAGGCTACTTCGTTTCCCAATTATTTAGGCTCTCGTTTCATAATTTAAACAAATGATCAGTACGTTATCTCTTGCTTAATATAGCGCAACATAGGACATCCCATCGTTCCACATCATATACTATCTCTACTTCTGTCAACTGGAATTCCCTACCACAGGAAATCAGGGGCTGGTGGACGTTAGATCATTTAAATTAAATGTGAATTCATATTGGCTCTAATGTTGACTTTATCATTACTTTCACAAGTAATATACTGGTATTAATTAACGTTTACATATTAATTTATTATATTACTACTGCTAATAATAATAATAATATTAATAATAATATCGATAATAATAATAATAATAATAATCATCATCATCATCATCCGGTGTCATGGCTGTTGCCGCCGTCTTCCTTAAACCAAACGCCATTCATCTCTATCCATCCATTGATCTTCCTCCATTCCTCTGATATTCATAGCTGCTTGTACCCCTTCTATCCAAGTTTTCTTCGGTCTTCCTCTCTTCCTCCTTTCCATTGGGATCCATTCCATAACAATTTTTGGCATACTTTGCTCTGGCATTCGTTTGACATGACCATACCACTGCAGTCTTTTCTTTTCTATGATGTCCGGCTCCTCTTGTACACCCATAATTTCCCTTATTTCTTTATTTCGTATTCTATCCATTCTAGATTTTCCAGCTGATCTTCTTAAATCATCCATTTCTGTACTTAAAATTCTTTTCATTTCCCTGGTAGGAATTTGCCAGACTTCAGCACCATATGTTAAAATGCTCTGAATTATGGTTTGATATATTTGTAATTTTCTATTTTTTGTAATATTTTTGCTCCACCAAACAGAGTTTAAAGCATTTATTGCTTGTTTTGTTTGTGCGATTCTATAATAATAATAATAATAATAATAATAATAATAATAATAATAATAATAATAATAATAATAATAATAATAATAATAATAATAATAATAATAATGTACATAATGATGTATAAGCTGTATAGATTGCTAAAATTAATTATTGAATTAATGATTTAAACAAACGCGGTAGTAACCGTAGAAACGATAAATTATATAAATGTAATGGAATAAGTTGAATCAGTTTTCAATAAAATAAGAAATTACTGAAATAAGACTCTGTTAATTAATAATAATTAAGCCAGAGATTTCTAGAGTCTATTCTTTATGTAATGAATTAGTGATAATTTATTTTTGGTAAGTTGAAAAATAAATGTTTTGTATATTATTTTGTTTAGTCTAAAGTAAGATTCATATATACATTTCTTTTAGTGCCGTAGTTATAATTTAAAATTCTTTCATATTAGTTTTTATTGGCCTACGAAAAAAATATTAGTATTAACAAATATTCCCTTAAGACACAGATAAAACATAGATATATTTGCAATTGAATATTCTAATCTATATTGTTCTGTCCGAGGGCAGATATTTCACTGCAATCATAGCATTTTCATGTTATGCTTTGCAGCTTTACCAGCGAATTATAGGTGTGGTAGCTTCACTTTGCTTCCCACAACGGTGAATTGATGATGATAAGGATCATGATGATGGCCGGATGGGTTTCCGGGACGCTTCGGCTCTAAACTTCCTGAAATTTGTCTTAAATATGAGGAAAAACCTCGAAAAAAACCTCACCAAGGAGCCTGTCCCGACCGGGAATCGAATCCGGGACCACTGCTTGACAAGTCAGCACGCTACCCACAGCGGTGGACAATTGAGCGCGACATGCAAACACACACACACACACACACACACACACACACACACACACACACACACAGAACACACGCACAAACACACACACACACATACATACATACACATTTATTTATTTATTTGTAGTGTTATTGTTACAAGGGAACTGTCAACAATTGAATGCCGAAATCTTCGTTGAAATTTCATCCATTGGGGGTACCTATCGTTTTTAACACACAGAAATTGAAGCCAGAATCTCCACCAATGGCATCCAACTGTACGGATCAGATATATGTCCCTGCATGAGTTAAGAGCGAAGTGGAGTGAGACGGATCGCGGCTCGGATGGCGGGTAGTGAGGGTTATCCAGTCTGTCAATACAAGAGTTTTATTACTTCCCTATAATTTAAATGAGAGATTTGGTATTGGATTTTAGTGCATTCAAGTTAAAACAGCAGGTAATTTTGGGACACGTTCTTTGTGCATTACAACGCTTCTCAGGACGAAATTTCAAGGCATGTTTCGGCCTGCAATGATTGAAAATTCCCTTGTTAGCCATAATGACGTATATCAACATTTAATTTTCTTATGATAGTAATTTTTAGTGGTCACTCTACTTACGTATTTACTAGTGTAAATAGTTGTATCAGTAAACAAACTAAGGAAGAACGGTAATGCAATAAAATACAATTTTATTAAAATCCAGGAAAATAGCAGTATCATTGTTTCCTAAGATTTTAATATTCTAAAATAAGTATTGTTACTACTGGATTTTTCCATTTATAACCTAACGGGCACACGGCGTTTCGTCTTTCCCGAGCACTTGCCCACTACCGGCTGCATTTGAGAGAGCGCATCTGCTAGCAGTGGCACTCGACAGTACTGTATCATCCAGCAATATGAACTGGCGATTGAATCTAGAGCAACACATCTTTGTATGTGAAAGTTATTTTTATTTTGAATCACTAAGCCGTGTCGCACAGTGTATGTTCAAAAGTTCCCTGGTGAAGTGTCTCCTTCCTGATATACAATTCGGGAGAAATTCGAAACCACTGGTACTGTGTTAATCAAAAACGAAACCGTAAACGTACAGGTTTAAAAGAGAAAACGTTAGACAAGATAGGTGCGAGATTTGAACGTACAATAACAAAATCCATAGAAAAATGAGTACAACAGGTGGGAATTTTTGAGTCTTTTGTAAATAGAGCAACTCAATAATTAAAACTAAAACCTTATAAGTGTACAGGTGCACATTATTTAAAACAAGGTGACCCAGTATAACGAATTCATTATTGTGAATGATTTCATCAGTGAAAGACGGTTTAATTGATCCACAGCTTCTGTTCTTTTCCGACGAGGCGTGGTTCCGACTACATGGTCGTGTCAACACTCATAACAATCGGTATTGGACAATTTAATTAAGTGAATCAGAATGTGTTTTCCCGATATAATGCCTGTTTAGCCGAGGGCGGACTATATTTGCAGCATCTTCAAAAAGGTAATATTTTTATACATGCTTTACGCGCGGAGTTTATGTAGGAGCAAGCCTGCTGCGGTACAACCAACCGCGCACAGCAAAACGCCGTCTGTCCGTTAGGTTATAAATGAAGAATTCGGTATTAGTTAAAATGTTATTATTTATAATACTGCATGTAATAAAACAATATTGTGAAAAACAAATTGGCGAGTAATTCTATTTAACAATGTGGTTATTTACCGAATGTTTAAAGATCTTTAGATACGTCTTATTTGGCTTTATAGGGTTTTTATTGGAGGCTCCGTGATGCAAGTGGTTAAAACTGCTCCTCCACCTCTGGAATCATAGTTCGCGATTTGGTAACTTCATGTGGAGTTTACCGAGGTTATCCAGATGATCTTCATGAGGATAAACATTTGAACGAATTATATGACTACTGACCACTATTATACCGGTGTTATCCAGAGGATTGACATGAGGATAAACATTTGAACGAATTATGTAACTACTTACCACTATTATGCCGAGGTTATCCAGAAGATCGACATAAGGATAATAGTTTGAACGAATTATATAACTACTGGCCACTATTATACCGAGGTTATCCAGAGGATCGACATGGGTATAAACATTTTAACGAATTATATAACTACTCACCACTATAATACCGAGGTTATCCAGATGATCGACAATAGGATAAACAATTGAACGAATTATATAACTACAGACCACTATTATACCGAGGTTATCCAGAGGATCGACATGAGGATAAACATTTGAACGAATTATATAACTACTCACCACTATAATACCGAGGTTATCCAGATGATCGACAATAGGATAAACAATTGAACGAATTATATAACTACTGACCACTATTATACCGAGGTTATCCAGAGGATCGACATGAGGATAAACATTTGAACGAATTATATAACTACTGGCCACTATTATACCGAGGTTATCCAGAGGATCAACATGAGGATAAATGTTTGATCGAATTATATATCTACTGACCACTATTATGCCGAGGTTATCCAGAGGATCGACATGAGGATAAACGTTTGAAATAATTATATAACTACTGACCACTATTATACCGAGGTTATCCAGAGGATTGACATGAGTATAAACGTTTTATCGAATTATATAACTACTAACCACTATTATACCGAGGTTATCCAGAGGATTGACATGAGTATAAACGTTTGATCGAATTACATAACTACTGACCACTATTATACCGAGGTTACCCAGAGGATCGACATGAAGATAAACGTTTGAACGAATTATATAACTACAGACCACTATTATACCGAGGTTATCCAGAGGATTGACATGAGTATAAACGTTTGACCGAATTACATAACTACTGACCACTATTATACCGAGGTTACCCAGAGGATCGACATGAAGATAAACGTTTGAACGAATTATATAACTACTGACCACTATTATACCGAGGTTATCCAGAGGATCGACATGAGGTAAACGTTTGATCAAATTATATAACTACTGACCACTATTATGCCGAGGTTATCCAGAGGATCGACATGAGTGTAAACGTCTGTTCGAATTATATAACTACTTACCACTATTATACCGAGGTTATCCAGAGGATCGACATGAGTATAAACGTTTGATCGAATTATATAACAACTGACCACTATTATGCCGAGGTTATCCAGAGGATTGGCATGAGTATAAACGTGTGATCGAATTATATAACTACTGACCACTATTATACCGAGGTTATCCAGAGCACCGACATGAGGATAAACATTTGAAAGAATTATATAACTACAGACCACTATTATGCCGAGGTTATCCAGAGCACCGACATGAGGATAAACATTTGAAAGAATTATATAACTACTGACCACTATTATACCGAGGTTATCCGGAGGACGACATGAGGATAAATGTTTGATCGAATTATGTAACTACTGACCACTATTATACCGAGGTTATCCAGAGGATTGACATGAGTATAAACGTTTGATCGAATTACATAACTACTGACCACTATTATACCGAGGTTACCCAGAGGATCGACATGAAGATAAACGTTTGAACGAATTATATAACTACAGACCACTATTATACCGAGGTTATCAGAGGTCGACATGAGGATGAACATTTGAACGAATTATATAACTACTGACCACTATAATACCGAGGTTATCCAGAGGATCGACATGAGGATAAATATTTGAACGAATTATATATCTACTGACAGATATTTGATGAAGGGTATCCAGAGATTGTGTCTGAAGACTTTGTCTGATGTAATATTTTAATTCGTTTTTATTAAAAGCACATTTGTAATTGTAGAATTTTTGCAATCGAATGGAAAATACGTTGCATGTACTTAATAATTTTATTTCATTTACTAATGTTAATTCACTCTTGCCTTATAAAAAGTTCTGATACAATGTAATGAGCAAATTATTTATTTGTGGAAATTGGATTATTAACACTTTGCGTCCTTTCTTTATGGATACGAATTATTTTGTGGTTGTAAGGAAAAATTGCTATAATATAAACTGAAAGTTTCAGAAATTTGTTTTATATTTTATTTAAATAAATTTCTTTATTATAACAAATAGAAGGTAATTGCTGCAATAAACGAAGGAAATATTGATACGTTAAGTGATTCCACGACAGGCCTCGAGGGTCTTGGGGTAGTATGAGGTTAAGGTTCCCACTTTTTCTAGACAATCGGCACTTGATTTCAGCCGGGTTGTCAGCCCTGCGTGACGGTTGCCTTTACCCACAGAATAAGCATCCGGTACTCATTTCCGTTAGAGGCTGAGTCGACCCCAGGACCACTGTGTCGCCAGAGGGTTTGGGTCAGTTTAAAAATCCTGACCCCACGTGGCTCGAACCCTCGATCTTTCGGCTTGTAGCGCAGTGCCTTAACCACTACGCTACGGCGCGTCCCATATTGATACGTTATATATGGTAAAGTGTTAATATTTCAATATATGTACATTTTCTGTCACGTTAACTTAATATAATACATTTTTTATATCTTGTTAATATCTACTCTAAATCCAAATGTAACTGAAGTCCGTGGTCCTTCTTATATTCTGATTAAATATAAATAATAGTTTTTAAAAAAATTAAACAGCACGCTTTATTAGAAAACCGAACTCAAAAATGAAAAATAATTTTAATTTCCAACACGCTTGTGATAAATTTAAAGTGGCAACAAAAATCATCTCCACCACATATAGAATAAAACTAGAGTTATCAACAAAAGGAAAATAATTTTGCCAGTGACCAATCCAATTTATTTTCCTCTTCTTTATGAGTTCCAGCATTGTTCTTCCTTCACCCACTCTGTCCAGCACAACTTTGTTTTATTTTGTGTGTCCATTTGATACGTTCCATCTACATATCCACATCTTAAAAGCTTCCAGTCGCTCTTTCATCGTAATGTCCAAGTCACTGCACCATACAATGCTACACTAAAATAGAATGGAATTCAGAAGTTAGGTTTGAGAGATTCGGGGTTATATTCTGTTTCATTTTCAAAATGCTTAGAGCAAAGATTTACGGCAAAGGATAGATTGTGTGGAATTCAGCACTGGCCTTTGTTATATATATTTGAGAATAAATGTTTGGCAATATTTTTGGTTGACAGAGATGAATAGGTCGTTGAATGAATACAACTACGTAGCATTGAGTTACATGATCTCTAAGGAAATCCATATGTCATAATATTAGTTAACAGGTTGTCATTTGATTTAATTATGAGACAATGCAAAATTTGTGTATATTTCCATGATTTCGCTCATTATACATGAAGGTTTACTTTGACTATGCATAAGCAAGATTTTATTTACTGTTATTGATAAATTCTGAAAAAAAAAACATTTTGTTGTAAGAGTTATCAAAAAGTTACCTCATTGCCATAAATGGAGAAGATATAATTACATTTTATTCGCACGACATATGTGGATTGGACTAGGAAATGTGCCTTAAAATTAATATCTGTAATATTATCAAAACAAATTTAATACAATTTTAATTTGTTTTTAGTTGAAAAAAAAGTGCGTTTCTAAGTAGAAATATCTCAAAGTATTTTGTAAATTTTAGATACAACAAATTTTATTAATTGAAATAACATTGGATTAAATAATAACGAATACCAAATGTTTTATCAAACTATAGACCAAGAAGATATCGTCAGTTTGAAGGCCAAGAACAAGGTAGAATGATGGGTTTTAATGAGGGCGAAATGTGTCGAAAAGCCTCCACCTTGTGGAAGAAGAGGAAAATAATATTACGTTTTAATGTTATATAAATTACGATATAATAGGAGATGAACAATTCAAAGATTAATTTGTTTTTGATGAAGTATAAATAAAATCTGTAGATTTATTTCATAATATATCGAATAGATATATTTAAAATCTTGAAATGAGTGTGATAAATTAACTGTTACAATTTTCGAACACTTTACCACACGTACTTTCGCCGACTTAAAATCTGTAATGTACTGTGTGTTGACTCATTTTAACGTAAAAAATATTAAATCTACTAAGTGTAATATATAATATCGGTGCAGTATTTCAGAACCATACCCTTAAGTAGGCGTTGCTTTACAGTTAAATCCCGTTCAGGATCTGTTACTATAAATATGTTACATGACTCATTAGTTCGGTGCGTAGACCGCATGCTATCTATTATATATCCATCAATAGTAATTCTGCCGGAAGGCAGGTCCTTCACTGCAATCATAGCATTTTCATGCTATGCTTGCAGCTTACTAGGGAATTGTAGGTGTGGTAGCTTCCCGTTGCTTTACACAGGTATGAGCAGACAAATTAACTAAAACTTAACTTGGTTTAGTAACTCCTTACAAAGGAGAAGCTATGGCTTAACAGTAGTCTACACCAGGGCTGCCCAACTTTCTAGTGTACTAGGGCGCATCTGACTGATGTCTATGGAAGCGCGGGCGCCAAGTAACAATTCCGCTACCACCATACTATTATCACTAATTCTCCCACAGCCATACTTTCCTACTATTATGACTACTACTACTACTAAAAATAGGAATAATTAGTATAATTAAAAGTAATAATAATAATGTAATTAAAGCTACCATTTAACTAATGTCGCAAATGGTAGTCAATAACCAACCACGTTTCAATGAATTCTGTTTTACACCAATGACAGTCGTGTTCACCTCACTCTTTATCGATTCCTCTTTATCAGCTCCTGTTTTTGTGATAAAGAAAGCTCCTCCTTTTTTAATATTCTGAACAGGTTAGACCATTATTTTTCTCCAACAAATACATTGAATATAGCAAATAATTAATAGATTCAGTGATTTTACTGAGTTGTTTATTCAAAATATAAGTCATTAACCTATAATGTTGATTATAATAGTTTGATGTGTTTAATTATTTCTCCACTAGAGTGCATTCTTACAATATTGGGATCCTATTTGGCTATAAATAATATGATCGAGTTGCAGTGAATATACATAACCTCACATTTCTAATTTGTTTTCAAACATCGCCGTTTACATTAACTATATAAATATTTTAAAACACCGGTAACTATATTCAAATAATTATGTTTTAGTAAATAGCTTAATTTTATTCGTTAAATAGTACTAACAAATGTCACTCTTGATTTCCAAATTATCGATAAATTCACGACTCACGAAGTGACAATTTCTCTTTTAAAATACAAATAATATTTAAAATTGCTTAGTTAGTTTGAAATATGACATGCCATGTTCGCTGCTTTTTGAGAAATGTCTGGTGTATATCCGGAACAAGCTGTCCTTAATGCGTCATCCAATTGGGAGTCAGTCAGGCAAGATTGGTATTTAGTTTTGTTGATGCTCATAGATGAAAATGCGACTTCCCAAAGTATGCCAAACCAAAATAAGAATACATTTTCTGAGCAATTCTATCGATAATGGGATATTTATTCCTGTCCACTAGAGTCCAGAATTTGCCGCAAGACGCATAGAGGATTTTCAAGACATGTATTCTTGAAAATTTAAATTTTCCATTTGTAATTCTGGAAGATTATACTATCTGAATATTTCACAAACGTTCCCACTAAGCTCGCCAACGTCAACAGAAACGAATGGATTATTGATAAACATTATCACTGGTTTAAGTGTTGGAAAACTGATTAAACCTGTTATCAAATTCCGTCACATGGTTTTCAATAAACTGAGACTAGATAGAAGTTCTTGTTCACTGCACTTTAACTTTAATATTTGCACGTTGGATTCTTATGTTGCAAAGTGTAAAAGGGGGTTGTTGTTTAAATGTGAAATCCGAAGCTTGAATTTCCTTTGAAAAGCATTCACTGCAATATTCATGTCTGAAATATTATGATCTTTCCTTTGCATTTCGATATTTGTTGTTTTTGTCTAATGTGGTGCATCTAACACTGAAGTCATTAGCAGTCTTGCTCTCCAATACTTTGAGGTCTTAGAATCTTCATGTTTGGCAGCGATACAGTTGTTCAGATGACCTTCGTCCATTTCTTCATATGGGTGATTGCATAAAATGCATTTCGGTGAAGGCAAATATTTCGATATCTAACTAGTTTAGATTTGAGGTGATATCTGTCAAGAAAACCAAATCTAGTAGCCATGATGTCTCATCAAGTTTCTGATAATATTTCCCGGAATATAATCTCAGAATGCCGCTAATTTCACTGAGAAGGCAGCAGAATCTTTCAAGTGTTATCCCCCACTAAGCCACCTTACGTCTGCATGAAGAATAACGTCACCATGCTCACCACGTGACAAATTCGAAAGATTTCTGAACAATCTATGACAAGTAGAAGACGATCTGTTGAAATTTGTCATAGGGATTACTGCTTTCATGACATGGGCAAACTTCAAAATTTTTGTTGCGCATAAAGCTTCCTGGTTGACATTGTAGTGATAAGAAATACATTTAGGAAATGACTCATCCTTAGCACAAATAGCGTGAAACGCATTATTCCTCCTGTCATTAAAGGCTGTTCTTTTAGCAACAAGTTTTGAAAGTTGTAAGTTAGTTCATTTTACAAATTTAAGGAATGCTTTAAATATGTCTTCTCCCCTAGTGCATTCAGGAAGTTGCAGCAATTTAACAACTCTTCCTCTACCGTAAAATGGCAAAAAAGGAAATGGACACATTGGGCTACATCTGATATATCTCAACTTTCCTCAAACTTGTGTGAAAAAAATTCACATGGTTGCAAATCCTGATGTAATGAGAAGCCAAGTGAAGAGAAATCTGTTCAACCCGCCTAGCGACAGTTTAGTGAGGCAACTGAAACCCTTTAATTGAAAACATGAGTGTGCAGAATTATCCTTATGACCATCAGACAGAGATTTGGCGACATTGGTCATAGCTTTCTTTGACTACTGTCCAATCACTGAAAGTTTTTTTTTTGGGGGGGAGGGGAACAGGCTTTGTGGACGCACTCGGTTGCAATGCTAATTTACAATTTAGGTATTTCGCTTTATGTATCCTTATTTTAGAATTAATGGGAAACTCACTGCTGATATGTTTGTGATTGGTTGAAGAATGTCACTACATTACATTTTAGGGACACACTATCATTACACAATAAACTCAATGGTTTTCATCTTTATTCAATGGAACAATACTGTTGCTCTCATCCACTGTTAACAGTGTAAGTCTCTTGCCTTTTAGTCATATAGAGAATAAGTAATTGAAAACGAGTATGATTTTAGAAGCTCTCGAGTACTGCTGAACTGAATGTTTGAAACATTGTTGCCAAGTCGGATTTCGGAGAAGTGGAATCGTCACCAACGATTCATGGAATAAACAAAATGTTTATAGTTGTCTCAAAAATTAATCAGAGTTGTTTTCCATATAAATTAGAATTCAAAATTATTCAGTTCACTTTTCAGTTCATCACAAACTGTTTGAGACTAAATTCAGCAAGATGTCCGATGGGCGCCAAAAAAAAAAAAAAAAAAAAAAATCGGGCGCCGCGTTGGACAGGGCTGCGCTACACCAATATAGATATATCTCTTTAGGTAGGCGTTGCCTTACGATTAAAACCCTTTCACGATCCGTTACTATAAATAAATGTGTTTAAATATACATACAAGTTGTCACATAATTTATATTGGCAAAACTTTCCGGAGGAAAACAGTTGATGGTTAACTTAACGTCATGCAAATTGTTGAAATAATTTTAGCTCTAGAAGATCTGCTAAATATAATATTACAGTTAAATACATTAATCTAACTTACTAGGACATCGAAAATAATTGTAGTAAGTTGCTAAAATACTCCACTACAACATATTTAGTACAACATTCTACATAAAAGTCCTGAAGTGAAAATCATATTCGATGTTTTATTTATATAAAATAGTTAATTTAATTAACCAATGTTAGAAATTCAACATTAGTGTAAAATAAAGTACAATACGATAAAAGTATGAAATTCGTTGAAAAATTATGACCTCGTCTGTCGACTTTGCTATAAAAATTACAACTCGAATGTGAAAAACAGTCTGACATATTAGTATCATAATGTACTGTTAACTATACTAATGAGAAAAATTCAGTATTGTCTTGACAGAAAGTAAGAAAATCGATATTAATAGTTCCTATGAATCTATGTACTATTAAAGTAAAAGAAGAAAAATATTAATGTGTTGGTGGGCTGTGCTTCCCCTGGTGATTCTGAATTCTTATAATTAAATGGTCTTGTTTCGCCAGATCGAGGAATCCAGCTACAACACTGAATCCCGATATGCTGAAAACATGTCATTCCTATATAATGGATTAACACCCGTGTATTCGAGGTCAATAGTCAGGTGGTAGGTCAATGGCTTTCTAGGCCTGCCGCGTTATAGAGTTTGTTCCTAGTTTCGAGTCTACTCTGATGGACTAGTAGTTACTATGTTCTAATATGGTAAAAACAAAGTCATAAAGTCATGAATGGGGAGGATTATGAAGGAAGTCCAAGCACACATTGGGCTCTAGAGGTGAGAAAGAAAAAAGAAGACGAACCTATCAAAACATTACACAGTGCATAGAGTTTAATTAACTTGCCATAATACATGTGGGGTAAATATAAATAACACTGGTCAATATGATTTTTGTCTCATGAGCAACAATAGTTGTATTTAATGCAGTTTTTATCGTACTTTCAAATATGTATTCGGAATTTCTCCATCACCCGCAGTTTTTTTTATTTCAAATTCAATTAATGAATTTAAATAATTATTTTTTCAATACGTTTTTTTCGTCCATTTGTCCATTGTAAAATAAAACCAAATGAGCAAACTCAAATGATTTCAGCTATGGAAAAGATATATCAAGGCAAATGGAATCCTAATACGCTGGCCGATTATTGTTGGGCCATCAAGAGGTATGCCCCACTGGCGAAATATAGCAGAAAATCGTCATTTCTTACTTTATAGGTGAGTCCGAATGTTCGAATATTGTGTAGGAAATATTAAAGTGTATGAAAATATAAATGCCTGTCTCTCGGAAACCTTGCGGGATTGACAAAAAACAGACATTATATTTGAATTCAGGAGAACAAATACTATCATAATCACATATTTTTCTTTCTGAGAGAGAAAAAAAAAAGTTTTTTTTTTTGCTCGCGTAGTAGATAATGAAGACAGAATAATATTAATGTTGACGCCTCAGGTTAGCTGCCTTGAGTGGTTAGCTAGATATGTCAGTGTTGGCTAACCTGAGTCCTCTCATGGATTGAACGGCGTTGTGTACGCATCATTCTTTTTGTGTGTGTAGCTCATAGAGAGCAGTCGTGTTTTGTGGTGCGCCTCGGCAAAATAGTGTTTTAGCATCCACAAGAGCTTCGAAATAACTGTTAGGGATAATTAAGGCTAAGAGATCAATAGCCGTACATTATAAGTGTTAGTAAGTGAATTATATAAGTGTGTGAATGCTTCGGCGTGAGTAATTTAAATGAGAGAACTGAACACGACGCGAGCACGTGGTGATCTTAATGTATATGATTACTTATCTAGTTGAAATATATTCTTATTTTCATATGTCTAATCCTTTGTGTCACAATAAATAAACTCCTAAATATACAGTCCACTTCAGAGAGAAGAACTTTATAACTACTTACAGGTTTAGAAATAAAGTTCCGTGAACAATTAACCTGTATGTGTAGTAAGTACATATTAACCCTGCTACATATTTTTGGTCCTCCGGGCCGGATGTAACAGTCGCTTTGTGAAAAGTCGTAATATTGTGACACAAGAAGTATTACATACGTGAAGAACTATATTGCACAAAAAACAGTGAAAGCGTTACCACGTGGTGTTGCGGTAATCAACTAGTGGACCGCGACCCCCTTGCAGAACTTCGAGCTTCGAGAAGTCTAGTTCCAGTGCAAGGAAATATCATTTTGAGTCTTCGAGTGAGCTATCCTTTGATATCAACGGTGCTGTGACCTTCTAGTAGCGTGGTGGCACATTCTAGAGTACCACAGATGTCTGGTCGATTGGAAATCTTAGTAGAGGCCTGAAAGCTAAGTTACTATTGCATGCTTGTATCTCCTATCTTAGAGTTGATGCCCCACCTCATTCCATAAACCTAGACTTGATATTTGAGAACAAATTGACTAATTTAATCTGAATTAGTATCGAGTCGAGCTCACATGATATTTCAAATTGCCATATTATTTGTGTGATTTATATATATTTTAATTATTTTATAAAATATTTGCTGTGTTATATTGTTCGGTAATTGGTTATTTATCAAAATGTCATTTGAAAGTGAGACAAAGGCTATCCAAAAGCGAGGCATTTTTAAAGAAGCCTATTAATTTGGAAAATTATATAATGGTGAAACCATTTCCCTAAACACATTAGTAGCTAGACAAAATAAACTAGGAGATATTTGGGAACAGTTTGAGGCAGTTAAGAATTTCTTAGAGCTTGAAGTAGATTCAAAGCCAGGTCAGGATCATGCAAGGGATCATGAGGATTTTGAAAATGAATATTATAAGTTGTGTGGAAAGGTTCAGGATTTAATAGAAAGTCTTCAAAAACCCACAGATAGTCATGGTTTTGATGATTCACGTGCATCTAGTAGATCGAGTTGTGGTTTTAAGTTACCGGCTATTCAGATTCCCCATTTCCAAGGAGAATTGACTGAATACCTCTCGTTTAAGAATACCTTGAGTCCCTTGTAATTAACAATACTAACTTAGATAATGTTCAAAGGCTTCATTATTTATTATCGTCACTGGAAGGCGAACCTAGGCAATTACTCAGTAATTTAGCGATAACTGAAGGCAATTTTGGTACGGCCTGGAAGTTAATTCAGCAAAGGTACGACAACAGACGCATGATATTGTCTGAGCATGTTAAGTGCTTACTCAGCTTACCTTCTTGTAGTACAGGTACTGCTGCAGAGTATAGGAAGGTACTTAACCAAGTAAATGGCAATATTAATGCCATAGAGAACCTTCAGAGTGATGTTCTGTTATCAGATCTAATGTTGCAGGAAATTATATCGAGTAAAATGAAAAGTATTCATAGGTCAGAGTGGGAAGCTAAACATGGTGCTACGGATATCCCTAGCTTAGTCGATTTTATGGAATTTGTGGAGAGAAAAGCTCAAACTTTGGAGCTCAGTGAATGTAAAAACATCGTAGTAAATGATAAACCAGATGTAAAGCCTAAAGTCAAATCTTTCCATATTGCTAATGACAACAAATCAAGATATTGCCATAATTGCAAATCAAATAAACATAATTTACCAGATTGTGAGGAATTCAACCAATTAACAGTAGATGAAAGAGTACATTTAGTTGGTCAGATTAGATTATGTTATATGCTTTTCAAAAGGGCATACAGCGAGATTTTGTAAAGAGCAACCTTGTTCCAAATGTCAACGCAAACACAATACTCTAATACATTTTGAAAGAAAGCCTAATGTTGAGCATCCAGCTATTGTGTCTCCCACTGCTATGAAGATAACCTCCGGGATAGGCTCAAACGTACTTCTTAGCACTGCCTGTGTTAATGTGAAAGATAAATTAGGGCGGTTAGTTAAGGTTAGAGCGTTACTGGACTCTGCCAGCCAGTTATCTTTATGACTACAAATCTGTTGAGCAAGTTAGGTCTTGCAACCCAATCGTGCAAACTTCCTATTGTAGGTATTGGAGACTCAGATGTCTCTCCAGTCAGTCTTACTTGTAAGGTGCAATTGTTGTCCAGAGTGTCTAACTATAGGTTGAACTTGAATTGTGCTGTCGTAGATAATATCACATCTCAATGTCCTGCCACCGAGATTGATCATTCAACCTGGAATATTCCGTCTAACATTGTGTTGAGTGATCCAAACTTTAATAAACCTGCCACGATTGAACTTCTTCTCGGCGCAGACGTGTACCATGATATTGTTTGTTCTGAGACGTTGAGAAGGAAGGGATACCCCACGTTGATCAAAACAGAGTTTGGTTACATATTTTCAGGTGCCTTTCCTGAACTTTGTATTAAGAAAAGAGTAGATCCTCGTTCGGTAAACTTTGTGAAACTTGATTCTCTGGATAAAAAACTGGAAAGGTTCTGGCAGCTAGAAGAACTGCAAAAACCCTGTTCTTAGTCCAGAAGAGAAAGCGTGTGAACAACATTTCGTTGAAAACGTCCAAAGAGATGAATCTGGTCGTTTTATTGTGAAGTTACTATACGTCTTGATGTTCCTTCGGTTGCTGAATCTAAGCATACTGCTATTAAGAGATTTAAGCACATTGAGAGTAAGCTTGATAAACATTCTCAATTAAAAGAACACTATGTCGGATTTATGAGAGAGTACAGCGATCTAGGAACATGGAGCTTGCACCACCCTTAGAAGGAAACAAGAGTACTTTCTACTTACCGCATCATTGCGTAATTAAAGAGTCTAGTACAACGACCAAATTACGAGTAGTTTTCGATGGAAGTTGCGAATCTTCTAATGAAGTTTCCTTGAATTCTACGCTCATGGTGTTGGACCGTCTATACAACCAGAAACTGTTGTCTACTGTCATGAGGTTTCGTACTTATCAGGTTGCGCTATCTGCCGACATAGCAAAAATGTATCGTTGCATATTGGTGCACCCCGACGACAGGGACTTGCAACGCATCATCTGGCGTGAGTCACCTGATGAGGCTTACTACAGTGACCTATGGCACTGCTCCAGCGTCGTTTCTAGCAACAAGATGTTTGCTTGAATTATCTAAGCAATGTAAGGAATCACATCCTATCGCTTCTGATGCCATACAGTCTTGTTTTTATATGGACGATTTCATTTGTGGTTCGGATACCGTGGAAGGTGCACAAGAATTACAAGGTAAAGTGTCTTCTGTGCTAGATAGTGCCCAATTTCATTTAAGAAAATGGAAGTCAAATTGTCCAAACGCTCTTGTTAATGTTCCAGAAGAAGACAGAGAAACTCTAACCCCTTGTAATCTTACTAAAGAGGAAGCAGTCAAAACTTTAGGTATCATTTGGCATCCCTCTTCTGATGAATTCCAAATTCAGATCAAGATCAATCCAGATCAAGGAAGGATCACCAAGAGAAACATTCTTTCCACTGTAGCTTCAATATTTGATCCTCTTGGTCTCTTGGGGTGTGTGGTAGTGTAGTGTAAACCCATCATCCAAGCTCTTTGGCAGTTAAAGGTAGAATGGGATGAGCTATTGGAACAATCTTCTTCTATAGTACAACATTGGTTGGAAATCTGGAATGATTTGTGTGTGTTAAATAAGATTCGTGTTCCTAAAAATGTTGGGACTAAACTGTTAGTGAAGCATGAACATGAGATGTTACTTCACTCCGGTGCTCAAGCAGTTCTGTGTTCACTGCGCGCCCGTTATTGGATACCTCGTGGTAGGAATACTGTGGGGTAATTAGGTCCTGCTACAAATGTTTCAGAGTTAAACCACCCCGAACTAGTCAGTGATGGGACAACTTCCTGAGTATAGAGTAGAGCAAAGTCTTCCCTTTGTTAAGGTAGGTTTGGACGACGGAGGTCCAATTGTAATAAAGGGAGACAACCCAATATCTAAGGTGAAATTCAAGGCTTACATAGCACTTTTTGTATGTTAGTAACTAAGGCTATCCATTTAGAAGTTGTCAGGAGTCTTACTACTAAGGACTTTATTGCTGCCCTCTATAGATTTGTTGCCCGCAGAGGACGCCCCTTGTCTCATATTGAGGGATAATGGTTCAAATTTTGTTGGGGCCAATAACGAGTTATTAAATTTTGTAAAGAAACATGCGAATGTTATTACCGAGAACATAGCAAATATGAACATTGAATGGAGATTTATTCCTCCTTCTAGTCCCCATTTTGGCGGACTTTGGGAGGCAGGAATAAAATCGGTTAAATCCCTTATGAAAAAAGACTATAGGTAAAACTATTCTTAGTTTTGAAGAATTGTGTACTTTGTTGTGTCAAATCGAGTCTGTACTAAATTCTAGACCTATCTGCACGCCCAGTGAATCCCATGAAGAAATGTACCTAACTCCAAGTCACTTCCTGGTAGGTAGACTATTAACTAGTACTATTCCTCCTGATATAGCCAACTGCCCCCTTTCCTACGATGCAAGGTGGAAGGTAGTTCAGGCTCTCTACAGGTCTTTCTGACAACAGTGGTCCAGACAATACCTGCAGTCGCTTCAGCAAAGGAGGAAATGGATGTCTGCCGGGAGATGGTGCCCAGCTGTCGGTGATCTTGTGATCCTTCGGGACGACAATTTACCACCTCTGGTGTGGAGGAAAACTGGTGTGATCCAACAGCTTCACCCTGGGATCGACGGTGTGGTACGAGTGGTCACCATTAGGACTAAAACTGGATTATTTCGACGAGCCATTGTGAAACTTGTCCCCTTACCCAGTTGTGTTGAGAGATTCACCGATGTGTTAAATCGTGAGATCCCTCAAAGGGGGGAGTATGTTGACGCCTCAGGTTAGCTGCCTTGAGTGGTTAGCTAGATATGTCAGTGTTGGCAACCTGCGTCCTCTCATGGATTGAACGGCGTTGTGTACGCATCATTCTTGTTGTGTGTGTAGCTCATAGAGAGCAGTCGTGTTTTGTGGTGCGCCTCGGCAAAATAGTGTTTTAGCATCCACAAGAGCTTCGAAATAACTGTTAGGGATAATTAAGGCTAAGAGATCAATAGCCGTACATTATAAGTGTTAGTAAGTGAATTATATAAGTGTGTGAATGCTTCGGCGTGAGTAATTTAAATGAGAGAACTGAACACGACGTGAGCACGTGGTGATCTTAATGTATATGATTACTTATCTAGTTGAAATATAGTCTTATTTTCATATGTCTAATCCTTTGTGTCACAATAAATAAACTCCTAAATATACAGTCCACTTCAGAGAGAAGAACTTTATAACTACTTACAGGTTTAGAAATAAAGTTCCATGAACAATTAACCTATATGTGTAGTAAGTATATATTAACCCTGCTACAATTAATAAACTGTTATTTTTGACCTACAAGATCTAAAACGAAACAACAACGTTAAAAGTAGAGTACGAGTTTCATTGAGAGTGACTTGCAATATCTCAGCTCTACATTTATTTTATTTTATTCAGTTTTTGTTTTGCATTTGGCAAGCACAAGTTTAAAATCTACGACATGATATTTTTCTTTATTTCTACCAATCTGAAGATACGAGTACATATGACTTTGCATTGTCATAAATCATTTCACCATTAAGAATTACATTATAAGCCTGCCTGTCTATACCCGTGGATTGAATGTGGTCTCTTGCTGTTGTTACATAACCCATTTAATTTTAGTTACGCTTATTTCCTTACAAATGTCAGCGAATGGAGAGGGTAGCTTATCGTTTCAAAGAAACACCTGGTAAGCAAGTCACTCACTTACTCACTGGCACTATCGAACCGGTAGGATCATGGCCGCGAGGACATAAACTCTCCATAAATCTCTATCCTGAGCTAATGCTTTCCAATCATCCCCGTATAATCTACTTCCCTCAAATCATAGTTAATGTTATTCTTCCACCTCATTCTTGTTCTGGACGTATTACTTCTGGTATTCCTACTAGAAGCTTCCATGCACGTATTTCATTCCCCATTCGTGCCACATGTCCTGGCCTCTCAGTCTGCGAGACTTAACTGTTTTTATTATATCTGGCTTCTTATAAAGATCATGTAGTTCAGTGTTATGTAGTCTTCTCTATTCACCTGTCTGTTCATCTCTCTTTGATCCACAAATTTTCCTAAGAACTTTATTCTCAAATACTCTTAATCTCCTTTCCTCCCTTAAAGTAAGAGTCCATGTTTCGCATCCATATAATATAACTGGTAAAATAATAGTTCTATATATTTTCAGTTTAACGCTTTTTTTAAGGAGTTGGCACGTCAAGAGTCCCTGTAATGCACAATAGCACGAATTTACAGAATTGAGCCTATGTTTAATATATTTGATTTATTTGTGCATCTCATTCCTATTTGTGATTATTGTTCCTAAGTATTTGAATTCAGCCATTTCCTCAAAATTTCCCTCATTTGTCATTAGCTGTCCATTTCCATTATTTAATGAATTTTTACGTGTGACCATATATTCAGTTTTATTGATATTTACTTCCAGTACCAATTTCTTAGTGTTACTCAATAGCGTGTGAGCGTTAGTTTTTAGTATCTCCTCGCTATCGCCCAATAGTACTATATGATCAACATAAACTGACGGCTTATTAATACCATTGAGTTGTATGCCTTTATCATCTTCTAGAGATTTGATGGCATGCTCTAGTACAAAATTAAATAGTAGAGGAGATAGTGAATTTCCTTGCCATTCGAATCTTATGGATTAGAAAGCTGTTTGCACTACAAGAACCCCTACTCTTTATACCATTTAGACACATGCGGTTAAAAAGTCTTAACTAACCTTTTAGGACTTCCGAATTTCGGAAGGATTTACTATATTAGGCTTTCTGACTCTTAATTGAATCGTATGCCTTTTTGAAGTCCTACGTATTGTTGGTGCACAGTTTTTGACCAGTATATTCCCATTTTTTTTTTTTGAAGTCTGTCTTACTTAAAACTTTACAATTTCTGATCTGTTCTAGGACCTGTTTCTTCTAAATCCACATTGATGATCTCCTAGAATGTCATCAATATAAGGAGTAAGTCTGCTTACTAATATATTTGTTAGAATTTTGAACGAAGTTGAAAGTAAAGAGATGCACCTGTAGTTGTTGCAATCAGTTTTATCTCCTTCATTATAAATTGGTATGATAATCGATTCTTTTCATTCATCTGGAAGAGCTTCTTTTCCCCGAACCATACTAAGCAACCGGCCAATCTTTTTCATCAATTTTTCTCCCCCTGATTTATCAGTTCTGCTAGGATCTGATCTGAACCTCCTGCTTTATATATCTTCAATTTTTAAATCGCCATTTCAACCTCTAATGCACTTGGTTCTGTGACTAGCATTTCTGCTGTCTGTAAATTATTCTCTTCAGTATCTTATTCTGTAAGTACATTTAATAGCTGATTAAATTAACTTTTCGATATATTTAATATACTCCTAGAATCTCAATCATATCCCCATATTCATTCCTAATTATATTTGTTGTAGCTTGGAACCCTTTTGTCTCTATCCTAATTCCCTGATATAATTCTCTAATGGTCCTATTTTTGGCATTGTTTGCAAGTTCGTTAATCTTCTCTCTCAAATATTCCCTCTTTTTATTCTTTAGTAACCTGGTGATGTTCCGTCTAATACCACCCAATTCCTCTTAGTTTACTCATTTGGCTCGTGTAACCATTTCATTTTTGCTAGCTTTCATTTCTTTACAATGTCGGCACATTCCTCATCAAACCATTTCTTGTTTTGCATCTTTTTTAAATAACCAATGTTGTCTGATGCTGACAATTTAATAATATATCTTATAGCCTCCCATTCTTTATTTTTCAATTTCTTCTACGTTTGCCACATTGCCATCTGAATTTTCCTGTACTTCTATTAGGTATTCTTGCTGCATTTCATCATTTTTCAAGTTTTTTTAAATCAATTTTTTCAGAATCATCTTTAGCTGTTTTTCCTCTCATAAGCGATAGCCATTGTCTGATTATCACCCTGACCAGGTGATGACCTGAATTGCAGTCTGTCCCTCTAACTGATTTAACATCGGTAATGCTACTGTGCCACCATTACGTGATCTATCTGGTTCCGAGTTCCGCTTCCTAGTAAGCAAGTAAAACATTAAATCGATTTAAATGCTGCTCAGAGGCTCTAATTTTGGCTTTGACGTTTTTTTTTGGACAACGAAAATCTCCAGACTAAGGACATTCCAGCAGGACTTGCCTCGTGGAACTTTCCATCCTAAATAATTCATTGATTCCTCGCATACCTCGGGCAAGGTACATAATCGCCGAGATGACATTATTTTTTAAGTATTTTTTTAAAATTGCTGTTGTACATTATTTACTGCTTTCCTTCGATACATTGTTTTTTTTATTATAATGTGTTTTCATTAATTAATGCAAATTTACCTGTTAAGTGGGCATCAGTTGATTTCCGCCACGAACATCATTCCATCATATATGGAGAATAAACAACAGCTGTGTGAAGTATAAAAAATATTATACACTGAACTTAAAGGAAATTGTCATAAGTTCAAGAAACTCTGAATACATACCATAGGTTCATCCAAATTATCAGGGATTTTTTTTATATTTCCTTCAGGTGTTAAAACAAAAACACTGGGTGCATTTTCATTTAACTGTTAGCATAAATTCATAATTTGTAAAACGTTGCACACAATAATGTAACTTTTTAATATATGCTCAAAGAACCTGTACTAAATTTAATGTAAGATGTACAAATATATAAAAAAAATCTACTTGTTTAGGTACTGTACCGCAACACGTCGCTGAAACAATTCCATTGTTTATTACTTACGCAAAATAGTCAATTTATTCGAATTCGCGTCTCGGTTAATATATTTGGGTTTCATAACTAACTAACTTCTCACTGGCACTATCGAACCCGTAGGTTCATGGCCGCGCGAACGTAAGCTCTCCATATATCCATATCTTGAGCCAATGTTTTCCAATCATCCCCTGTATAATCTACTTCCCTCAAATCATAGTTCATTTTATTCTCCCACCTAATTCTTGGTCTACCAACTGGGCGTTTTCTCTCTGGTTTTCCTACAAAAAGCTTCCGAGCATGCCTTTCATTCCCCATTCGTGCCACATGTCCTGCCCATCGCAGTCTACGAGACTTAACTGTTATCACTATATCTGACTTCCTATAAAAACCATGTAATTCACTGTTATGCAGTCTTCTCCATTCACCTGTCTGTTCATCTCTCTTTGGTCCAAAATTTTTCCTAAAAATTTTGTTCTCAAATACTCGTAATCTCCTTTCCTCCCTTAAAGTAAAAGTCCATGTTTCGCATCCATATAATATAACTGTAGAATAACAGTTTTATATATTTTTCTCAGTTTAACGATTTTTGAAAGGAGTTGGGAAGTCAAGACTCTCGTTTCATGGTGGACGAAATTATGTCTGGAAGGTTTTTCTCGGCGTTTATCGCGTTTTTATCTGCCACAAATTTCATTCCACAATTTGCTATCCTTATCTCATTCATTTCGTTTCTTTTAGTCCATCTGTTACTGTGATGGTGCGTTAGGCGAACTCGGCCGGCACCTTGTTATTCACAGACCTTCATTGTAAGGGGTTTCACATCATCTCATCCCTGTTCATTTTATGTGGATACATTTATAATGGAACCGTTCAATAAGGTTATTTACAAATAATGTTGGAGAAATGTTTCAGATGAACGATTTTGTAAATTTGTTTGCCGTCAATTTTATTTGGAATGAATATCAACATGGATACCTCCTTCAGTAACCAATCAATTACACTGAGCAACAAAACATTTTTTTTGTCTCAGAAAGAAAAATATGTGATCTTGATAGTATTTTTTTTCTCCTGAATTCAAATATGACATCGATTTTTCTCCATCACGAAAGGTTTCCGAGAGACAAGTTTTATAATTTCAAACACTTTAATATTCTCTATATTCGTAACTGCACAATATTCGAATATTCGGACTCACCTTGAAAGTAAGGAATGACGATTTCTGCTATATTTCGCCTATGGAGCATCCCTCTTGATGGCCCAACATTAATCGGCCTGCATATTAGGATTCCATTTGCCTTGATATCTCTTTTCCATAGCTGAAATCTGCTGATGAAAGTGTTCCCCGTTCTCATCGCTCAATGGACAAATTGACGAAAAAACGTTTATTAAAATAATAATTATTTAAATACATTAATTGAAATTGAAATAAAAAACTGTCGGTGATGGAGAAATTCCGAATACATATTTAAAAACACGATAAAATACTGCATTAAGTACAACTATTCGTACTCATGAGAAAAAAAATCATGTGGACCAGTGTTATTACATAAACATATTTACTGAAATTTTAGTTCGGTTTAAAACTAAATGTAAGTAAAATGAAAGCAATAATTATCGGACACCTAAGACTATTAAACTCCATAAACAATAGTAATATGCAGGCTGTCACATTAGATAATAAATAAAATTCATGAGCCAACAGTGTTAAAAACGTGGGAATTTATCTAGATTCTAATCTAAATTGGAATACTAAAATAAATATCTATAAAGTTTTTCTCTATAATTCATTCCCTAAAGCGTCTCAAGAAATTTCTATATAACGATCGTGAAATATTTTTGGTCGAGGCCTTATTAATGTCGCATTCTGACTATTGAGACGTTCTACTGAATAATATGGGTGATTGTAGGACAAACTGCAACTTTCCAAAAATATGTGTATCAGATTATTATTTAATATCAGAAAATATTATCATATTTCTCCATTTTTTCCACTAATTGTCGTGCCTCCACCTCAACTATAGAAGAAAATTCCAGTGTCTAATTTTTTTATTTATCATTCTACCATACTTCGTTTCCCTATTATTTAGGCTCTAGTTTGATAATTAAAACACATGCTCACTACATTATCTCTTGCTTAATATATCGCAACATGGGGCATCCCGTCGTTCCACATCATATACTATCTCCACTTCTCTCAACTAGAATTCCCTACCACAGGACATCATGTGCTGGCGGACGTTAGATTATTTAAATGAAATGCGAATTCATATTGGCTCTAATGTTGACTTTATGATTACTTTCACAAGTAATGTACAGGTATTAATTAGCGTTTACCGTAATAATTGTTATTATTATTATTATTATAGTAATCGTATAAAATAAAATGTTGTATTTAAACGAAATTTTAAAGGAATTTTTTTAACACATTATTCATCTGTATATTATAGCTTACATAGAGTATAGCTATAAGTATATATATATATATATATATATATATATCCATGCATAGTAATTTTGCCCGAGGGCAGGTCTTTCACTGCAACCATAGCATTTTCATGTTATGATGTACTAGGGAATTATAGGTGTGATAGCTTCCCATTGCTTTCCACACCGGTGAAGGATGATGGTTGATGGACGGATGTTTTGCGGGGACGATTGGGCCATAAGCTTCCTGACATTGGCGTTAAAGGTAAGGAAAACCCCGAAAAAATCCTCACCCAGGAGCCTGTCCACCGACCGGGAATCGAACCCGGGCCCGATGCGTGCCAAGGCAGCACGCTACCCTCGAGACCACAGCGGTGGAAAATATATATATATATATCGTATATTGTATAAATTTATAATGTAAATATGTATTTGTATAGCTATTTGTACTGGTTGAGTAGAAAAAAACTTTTAGCCTGAACGCTGCCTGAATAATTAAAACATTAATAATAATAATAATAATAATAATAATAATAATAATAATAATAATAATAATAATAATAATAAATAATAATAATAATATTAATAATATTAATAATAATAATAATAATATTATTAATAATATTAATAATATTAATAATAATAATAATAATAATAATAATAATAATAATAATAATAATAATAATAATAATGTAAAAACTAAATAGATGTCCAATTGCTAAAATTAATTATTGAAACAATGATTTAAACAAAACGTGGTGGTAACCGTAGAAACGATAAATTATTTAAATATAATGGAATAAGTTGAATTAGTCTTCAATACAATAAGAAATTACTGAAATAAGAGTCAGTTAATTAATAATGATTACTCCGGAGATTTCTAGAGTCTATTCTTTATGTAATGAATAACTGAAGCAAACATGATCATTTATTTTTGGTGAGTTGAAAACAAGTGTTGTGCGTATTGTTTTGTTTAGCCTCAAATAAGATTCATATATACATTTATTTTAGTAGTTATAATTAAAATTCTTCCATATTTGTTTTTATAGGCCTAGGCAAGAAATTGGCATTAAGGAATATTTCCTTAAGATATAGATATAACATAGATTCAGTTGCAATTGAATATTGTATTATATAGTGTTCTGCCCGAGGGCAAGTCTTTCATTGCAATCATAGCATTTTCATGCTATGCTTTGCAGCTTTACTACGGAATTATAGGTGTCGTTGCTTCACGTTGCTTTCCAAATCGGTGATTTGTTGATTATGATAAAGATGATGATGGCCGGATGATTTTCGGGGACCGTTCGACCCTAAGCTTCCTGACATTTGTCTTAAAGATGAAGAAAAACCCCGAAGAAAAAACCTAACCCAGAAGCTTGTCCCGAGCGGGAATCGAATCAGGGCCCGCTGTGTGACAAGGCAGCACGCTACCTCGAGACCACACCGGTGGACAATTGAGCGCACGCACACACACACACACACACACACACAAACATACATACATATTTATTTATTTATATTTATTTATAGTGTCATACTTACAAGGGAACTGTCAACAATTGCATGACGAAATCTTACTTGAAATTTCACCCATTGGGGGGTTCTATCGTTTTTAACTGCAAGGCACAGGAATTGAAGCCAGAATCTCCAGCAAATGCAACCCACAGTACGAATCAAATGTATGTCCCAGCATGAGTTACGAGCGAAGTGGAGTGAGACGGGTCGCGGGTCGGACGGCGGGTAGTGAGGGTTATGCAGTCTGTCAATACAAGAGTTTCATTACTTCTCTATAATTTAAATGAGAGATTTGGTACTGGATTTTAGTGCATCCCAATTAAAACAGCAGGTAATTTTGGGACACGTTCTTTGTGCATCTCAACGCTTCTCAGGATGAAATTTCAAGACATGTTTTGGCCTGCAATGGTTGAAAATTCCCTTGTTAGCCACAATGACGTATATCAACATTTAATTTTCTTACCATAGTAATTTTTAGTGGTCACTCTACTTACGTATTTACTAGGGTAAATAGTTGTATCAGTAAACGAAGTAAGGAAGAACGCTAATGCAGTAAAAATACAATTTTATTAAAATCCAGGAAAATAGCAGTATCATTGTTTCCTAAGCTGTTTAATATTCTAACATAAGTATTGTTACTACTGGGTTCTTCATTTATAACCTAACGGGCATACGGCGTTTCGCCTTTCCCTAGCTCTTGCTAGATTCCCCCAGTACCGGCTGCATTTGAGAGAGCGCATCTGCTAGCAGTGGCACTCGACAGTACTGTATCATCCAGCAATATGAACTGGCGATTGAATCTAGAGCAACGCATTTTTGTATGTGAAAGTTATTTTTATTGTGAATCACAAAGCCGTGTTCGCACAGCGTATATTCAAAAGTGGCTCCTTCCAGATTTACAATTCACGAGATTATGAAGAAATTCGAAACCACTAGTTCTATGTTGAACAAAAAACTAAAGCGTAAATATACAGTTTTAACAAAGAAAAAGTTAGACGAAATAGGTGCGGGATTTGAGCGTACACCAACGAAATCCATACCAAAATGAGTACAACAGGTGGGAATTTTAGAGTCTTTTGTAAATTCAGTAACTACATTGTTAAAACTAAAACCGTATAAGTGTACATCTGTTTATTATTTAAAGCAGTAAAACGAATGCATTATTGCGAATGGTTTCTTTCATCAGTGAATGACGGTTTAATTAATCCACAGCTTCTGTTCTTTTCCGACGAGGCGTGGTTCCGACTAAATGGTCGTGTCAACACTCATAAAAATCGGCACTGGACAATTTAATTAAGTGAATCAGAATGTGTTTTCCCGATATAATGCCTGTTTAGCCGAGGGTGGACGACATTTCCAGCATCTTCTATAAGGTAGGGTTTTTTATACATGCTTTACGCGCGGAGTTTATGTAGGAGCAAGCCGGCTGCGATACAACCAACCGCGCACAGCAAAACGCCGTCTGTCCGTTAGGTTATAAATGAAGTACCCGGTATTAGTTAAAATGTTATTATTTATAATACTACATTCAATAAAATAATATTGTGATAAACAAATTGGTGAGGAATACTATTTAACAATGTGGTTATTTACCGAATGTTTAAATATCTTTAGATACGTCTTATTTGGCTTAATAAGGGTGTTATTTGGAGGCTCCTTGATGCAAAGTGGTTAGAACTGGTCCTCCACCTCTGGGATCTGAGTTCACGATTCCGTAACTTCATGTGTAGTTTGTTGTAGATGAATCGGAGTCTGGGCAGGTTTCTTCGGGTTTCACCTTCCAAAAAGTTCATTCCACCACGTATACAATCTCATGTCATCCATTTTGTTCGATTTAATTTTACATGCTTCTGTGATTGTGCGGTACGCCCGTTACCGCCATTTTCTTTGTACCGTATATGTAAATAACAGGAACTTTATCTCGTCTAATCCCTTGGCCTGGTTTTATACCAGATACGAGCAAAGCGTACACACATATATAATTACCTGATAGTTACCATAATTAAAATCTTAAATAGATTAAAGTGAGGAGAATCTATTCAGAGGCTTGATAATTAAAAATTGGACTGTAATAGACAAAAAGTTAGAAGACCAATTACCCTCTAATTTAATGGAGATTGCAGGTTGTTAGGAGGTGGGAAAAATAAATTGATGGAATGAGTCCAGAGAGAGATCTGCTTGGTGGACAATGTTACGGAAGGCTAAGGCACATACTGGGTTATACTTAATGATGCATATTTATTACATAGTTAATATTTTAAGGTTTCAAAACTTTCGAGAATAACCTTATTATAAAAATAGTGACTTGGTTAAGTTTGTGATTAGAATGTCTAGATTTTACTGGGTAAATAATTTAAATACATTTTTCAATATAGCCCACAGAGGATTAGGCAAGTATAATTCAGGTTAGGCTACATTAGGCCAGGGTAGATCAATATACTGGATAGGCCAGACCATTTCAGGATATGCCTGTATAAGCTAGGGTACTCCGGGATAGGCACAGGTAGACGAGGATAGACCAGGGTAATTCGGGGTGGAATGGTATACCAACTAACGGGGAAAAATTTAATTTGCCTCTATCCTGTACAGCATATGGATAAAGTTCTGCTTTGTTTTCACTTCAGAGCAAGATTTGATATTGGGGATCCATCATTTTCTACACACAAACGTGAACAATTTTACAATATTGAGTTTTCCTTTAAATAATCATTATGTGTAATGTAAAACTACTGTAGCCTGTATTTATTATAATAAAGTTTAAAAATTACATTTCACAGCAGATTAACACCCTACAAATACTCATTCCTTTTATAATCAATACATATTTCCCATGAATTATAAAAACTATATGTTATCATAAATAACTTTGTCTACATTATTTATGATAAACGTTTCTTACACTATAGAACCTCATAAGTCCTTCCAACTTTAATCTGGATATCCGGTTTATATATATATATATATATATATATATATATATATAATGTTAATTTTTGCTCATGATGTAGCATTATGAGGCGTTAGCGAGGAGATCCTAAGGGTCAACACACACACTCTATTGAGTAACACTGAGAAATTGGGTATTGAAGTAAACATCAATAATACTAAATATAGTATATTGTCTCATACAGAAATATATCATATAATGAAAAATGACAATTAATGACAAATAAGGGAAATTTTGAAGACGTAGCAAAATTCAATTACCTAGGAACATGCATATAAATAGGAATGATATGCAAAAAGAAATTAAACATAAGGTGAATTCAGGAAATGCATTCGTTTATGACAGGGAGTTTTGTCGTTCAAACGTTTATAAAAAGAATGTTAAACTGAAAATAAATAAAACTTTTATTCTCCCAGTAATATTATATGGATCCGGAACATGATCTTTTACTTTAAGGGAGGAGAAAATATTACCAGTAATTGAGAACAAAGTACTCAGGAAAATTTGTGGGCCAAAGAGAGATGAATGGAATTGTTTTTTTCAGATGAATGGAGAAGACTACATTGCATTAAGTTACATGCTATTTATAGGGAAGCAGTTATAATAAGAACAGTTAAGACTCATAGACTGTGTTAGGCAGGACATGTGACATGAATGGGGAATGAAAGTTGGGCAAGGAAATATTTTGTAGGAAACCAGAGGGAAAGCGTCCAGTTGGTAAGCCAGTAGAGAGGTGGAAGATTTACATGAAATATGATTTGAGGGAAGTATATTATACAAGAGATGATTGGAAAACATTAGTTCTGTATAGAGATGTATGGAGAGCTTATATCCGCGCGCCCATTATCGCATTGGTTCGACAGTATCATTGAGTTAGTTTAACGTAGGCCTACTAACTTATACTTTTTCTAAAAATCAGTTGTTCGGAGTGCTGTATTCTTATCCTTCATTCCAAGTTGATGATAGTGAAAAGCTTCCGTTATTGTGTACATGTAGGGCCTAAATGATGTACGACTTTTCCTAGCCATGCTCTTTTTCTGCAAAAGTAGTTTAGGAAAATTATTTTTAAAGTCTAAGATATTAATAGAATGTGCTAAATATGGTATTTTGTAAAACAAGTCAATGAGAGCATATAACAAATAAATTGCAGTTCCTAGTAATTTGTATTTTGTGCAATTTAAAAAGTGTCATGCAAGATGAAAAAAAAATCAGAATGGGCAATTTTGTATATTAAAATATTTTCAGAATTAACATAAATAAATACATAAATACAATTTAGGCCTATTGCAATTGTTAATAACAATCCTATGTACGCAATTTGAGCAATGAACGAAAAGTAATTATGTTCATTTTAGTAGAGCATTTTGTTGACTAAATATGAAAACGTTTCTACAATATTGTACAGTCCGAATTCCTAATAAAGTTAATTAATATAGTTCGAGAAATGTTACTTCTATTTCACACATCCTTGTAAATATATTTACGAAAAACCGAACATACAATAATAATAATAATAATAATAATAATAATAATAATAATAATAATAATAATAATAATAATAATAATAATAATAATAATAATAATAATATTAGTATTAATAATGATAATGATGATAATGATAATAATGATAATAATAATAATAATAAAAATAATAAAAATAATACAATTAATAAAAATAATAAAAATAAAAAAAAAATAATAATAATCCATGCACCCATAGTAATTCTGCCCGAAGGCAGGTCCTTCACTGCAATCACAGCATTTTCACGCTATGCTTGCAGCTTTACTAGGGAATTGTGTAGGTGTGGTAGCTTCCCGTTGCTTTCCACACCGGTGAAGGATGATGATGATGATAATGATAAGGATGATCATGATGATGATGGCCATATGATTTCGGGGACCGTTTGGGCCTTAACGTTTTCCTAACATTTGTCTTACAGGTGAGGAAAAAACCCCGATAAAAACCTCACCCAGAAAAACTGCGTGACAAAGCAGCATGCTACCTCGAGACCACAGCGGTGGACATAATAATAATAATAATAATAATAATAATAATAATAATAATAATAATAATAATAATAATAATAATAATAATAATAATAATAATAATAATAATAATAATAATAATAATAATAATAATAATAATAATAATAATAATAATGCTTTATATAAGCTGGCAGATTTAAGGCCATAACACCTTCTCTTTCACTCAACAAGCGAATAATAAAATCATACAATTATTAAATAATTATTACAGTTTTAAAATATTATTAAAATACAGACTAACAAACCACAATGTGGATGTGTTCGGTGTAATGTTAGCTAATATGTAACATACTTAAAATCACACTTCGGTTTTCCGATCTTTCGCTCTGGTATCTAGCTTGCTTAAGACCTTTGTTTATGGAGGCTCTTGAATGTCAAAAGGAACGGGATCGGTATTTTCTTCGCTTTGAATGTTCAGAACTACCCTTAGGAACTTGAAAATTATCTCGACAGCGACTGATCGAGCCTTCTTTGAATGAATGGTGTCGGGAGATTGAAGTCCAAATTTTTCAAATTCATACAAGTGGAGCCTAATCATTTTTAAAAGGAGAGAGTAGGCCTATGTGGAGTATTTAAATTGAGATGTTTTACATGTATGTAATACCCTATAAAGGTATTCACAGCGAGCACTACTTGTTAGCCATTGTCGAGTAAACACTTTTTAATCATATAGATCACACTTTAGATCAGGTTTCCTAGAAATTTAGAAGCAAAAGGAATGATTTACTCTAAAGACAATAATTGTTCGCCAAAAATGCAATATTCACGACAAGTGCTATATTTAGTACAATGAAATATGGATTTCTCTCACAAAACACTTATGGTTCAAATATATATTTTCGATCCGCAAGATCTTTATCGTCGAAAATAATACCTTTAGTAAAAACGTGAATATAACTTCTCTCATCTCAGCACAATAAATATATGTATTAAAAGAAAACCTTATTTCGTATTGTCTATTTGTTGACCGGAAATGTATGTCTATTAGGGCTCTGATTCCAATGTCGTTTATTACACTTCTGTAGTATATGAAACTTTCTGACGAGATATTTCCTAATTTGTATGTTTCACAATTTTATTAACCATTCATTTTCTAAATGAAGTTCTCCAGGCCTCCCTCTAATTTTTAACTTTTTTTCTGCGCTATTTGCGTTATAAATTCTCAAAAATATATTATGAGCAGGTTTCCAGATCCCTGGTGTAGTGTTGGAAGACCCTTTCTGAGTTTTTATTACAGGATCATAATGCAGAAAAATACCCTCTTACTGTTCCGAAGTAGTACTTTGTTCAGGGGCTTTCTATGTAGAATCACATCCAACATTGTCTTCATATTTTTCATTATTGTCGTTTTGTATTTAACTTTCTATTATTTATTTGTGACAATTGTCATCCCAATTTCTCACAAAAAAATAAAAAGTATATAGAGCGATTATTCTGCAATTATCCATCCACTTGCATTATATACATGCGAAATGTGGTTTCTTATTTTAAGGGAGTTTAAACGATTACAGGCATTTAAGAATTAAGTTCTTACGAACATTTTTGGACGATAGAGAGTCGAACAGGCAGACGAATGAAGAAAACTGTATAACAGTAAGCGTCATGATCTTTATGAAAAATCAGATATTAAGAACTGTTAAGTCTCGTAGATTGCGATGGGCATAACAAGGTGGCACGAATGAGAAATGAAGGAGGGACATGGAAACTCCTTGTAGGAAAACCAGAGGAAAATAGCATAGTAGGTAGTCCAAGAATTAACTAGAAGAATATCATTAACCATCTTTTGAAGAGGTGAATTATAAAAGGGGATGGTTGAAAACCTAGGATAAGGACACATTTAGAGCTCATGTCCACTTGGTCATGAAAACCCGGTTTCGGTAGTGCCAGTGGGTAAGTTAAGTATTGTATTCAATTTCATATTACAGAACTATGGTTTTGGTTCAAAGCATTAGTAACAAAATCTTCAAATATTTCACCCAGGCACTTATAGAGGTAGCCTGTTGTCTGTAAAGGTAACACCTGGACCTAATTAGCTAACCGGTGCGTACCCTAAAGAACTTAAAGCTCGACACCTATTTCATGGCTACACTCCTTCACGGACTGGTTTCGATAATAGTGCCCAAATAGAGAATAGTTTACTTGGGGAATGGATGGCCATTAGGGTTATAACTAATTGGACTTTTGTGAAATAAAATATTTCCTGTTCAATGAATGGGCGAACGTTTGCTTAAAACCATTTAAAAATGCCTACATTTCACCGAGCTTCAAGAAAATGTCACCCCGAAATCAATATAAATATATTTGGGGTGTATGGGGGTGATCTTTTCTTGAAGATCAGTGAAATGAAGGCCTTTCTCAATGGTTGTAAGTAAAAGTTCATCCATTTATTGCACAGAAAATATTTTATTTCAGAAAATTCCAAAACGTTATAACCCTAATGGGCATACATGAACTTATAATAAAATGGTGTCACGTGGGGTTACGCCTCTCTCCGATGAGCATTTTAAGTTAAAGTTGTCTAAAAATAAAATTTTAATTCAATCCATCACCATGGAAACCTATCACACTTCACAAGTGGAGACAAATTTGTTAACAAAATATGAAAAATTCGAAACACGCCCAAATAAACCAGAGAACCAGATTGAAGAATGCCGGGTAATTTGATTTCTACTGTGCATAGAATTAGTTTTACCGGTTCAAGATGATGGAACTCTTTATTTGAATTATTGCGAGATAATATTTTTATAACGAGTGTATTTGTATATTTTATGGGAATTGCTTTTGCTTATAAAATAAAGGAATACTTTGTATTTAAATTAATCTGCTGTGAAATAAAATAACCTATATACAAATTTAAATAAATATAACCTACAGTTCATTCATCTTATGCAGTTATAAGGAAAACGGACAAATATATTCTTAAAAGATTTTTCAGATTCGTGTAGAGAAAAGGGCAGATACCATTTCTCTTCTAGTCGTGCTCTGAAATGAAAAATCGGTACGCTGAGATCTGTATTGTGACTGTGGAGTCAAATGCAAAACTATTTTTCTTAGCATTTTAATTAAGCCATGTTTAAATTAAGCAAAGTTCCGTTAAATGGGACATTACCCACGAATATTTTGAAATTATTTACTTAATTAAATTCTTGACATTAAAATCAATAAAACTAACAAAGTTACAATATTTGTAATTATTACCAAAAGTTAAATATCAACATCATCATAAACTGCTTTATAAAACAGTATGTGCCCTAAACTCTAAGATTATCTTCCAAGGCGATGTAATCCTAGCGTCCTAGACATATTCCACCAATATCTCATTCTCACTATTCTAACATTCTCCAAGAAATCTATCATCTTCAATTCTACCAATTTTATTATATATATATATATATATATATATATATATATATATATATATATATATGGTATGACAAGAAAAATAAATGCCTGGACGGGATTCGAACCCGGATCTCTGAGTCTGTACCTCAGCGTGATATCCATTACACTACCAGGCGAATCCAATTCAAACACTTATTTTTCTTATATATGTATTATATTCTCCATTATTACTAGATGTCGCGAGAACTCGGTCTTCACTGCCATCTAGTAGCTGACTATAACAAGTAAGCAAATTAAAGAGAATATATTTTTACTTTATAACAGTGACGCTTTATAGATGTTATAATTAAATGTTTAACATTGTGCAATGTAAGCCTAATATGGTATGATAAGAATCTTTAATTTGCTTACTTGTTATAGTCAGCTACTAGATGGCAGTGAAGACCGAGTTCTCGCGACATCTAGTGATAATGGAGAATATGATACATATATAAGAAGAATAAGTGTTTGAGTTGGATTCGCCTGGTAGTGTAATGGATATCACGCTGAGGTACAGACTCAGAGATCTGGGTTCGAATCCCGTTCAGGCATTTATTTTTCTTATCATACCATATTAAGCTTACATTGCTCAATGTTAAACATTTAATTATAACATATATATATATATATATATATATATATATAATCATTAAGTAAATTCCCTCTTGTTTGGGTTCGGTGTAAAATCAGATCGAGGGATGGAATAAGACGAAGACAGCAAACGTTGAAGACCTGTGTTATATGATCCCCCCTAAACAGTTCTGTCGCATTATCTAATGGGCAGGTTGAATACACATGAGTTAAATACTTAAAATATGTACCTTTTAGGTACGTGTCATTGTCCTCAACTGCGTTAAAATATTGTATTAAAAATTATATGGATGCCTTTCGGAAGTAAACTTCCATAATCAGCATGATACGTATCTGGTACTGGTTGTTGTTGGTTAAGACGTTGTAGACTCGATGTATCTTTAGTAGCAACTGACTTGTTTTGACGATCACACATAACGGGTTGTACGACTGAGGTGCATTCTCATTAAGAAGAAAAGTGTTGTTTATTATTTTATAATTTCCAGGTCTTCAAATATATTGATCGTTGCTGGAATATTATCTTCGTGGACTATCGTTAGAGTGTTTTCTATTGTGTCCATTCTTTGACCTGCATTAATGATGTGTTTCGTATAACTTGATTTACCACCCGCGTACTTGAAATCTTTCAGGTGCTCCTTTTATCTTGTATTGGATTTTCTACACGTCCTTCTTATATCAAATTTATTACAATATTTTACGTTCCAGTTATAGACTCCCTTATTATTAAATTTGTTGTGTTCTTCTATACCATTGTATATTAGGTTGTTTAATTTGTTTTCGGTTTTGTAGGCTATGTTTATGTTTTTATTTATTTTTTCAAGGTTCTAGCTAGTTTTGTGATTTCATTTCCTGTATATTTTAAAGTTACCCATGTTTTATTATTAACAAATTCTCTTTCAAGTTTTGTTATTTTATTTATGTCATTTTTTTACAAGCTTAACAATGATTGTTTATTGAAACCTTTGCTTTTTGCCATGTTCTAAATATATATTGCAATTCTTTGATATAATTAGTTTTGTTTAAGGGTAATTTTAACATTCTGTTGATTAAATTAATAAATGTGCTGATTTTATGTTGGTATAGTTGTCTATATTTATTGTTGATTGTGAGTATATTATTTGTAGATTGCGAAAAATACTAATTTCAAGTTTCTTCTTTTCTATGTTTTTCGTTATGGTAAGGTCTAGATAATGTATTTTGTTATTAAGTTCTATCTCCTCCGCGAATTCTATCTTATTGTGCATATTGTTCAGTTTTAGTAACTAACTTGTAAAGATTGTAATAAATTTTATATAGGAAGGACGTGTAGAAAATTCAATACAAGATATAAGGAACACCTGGAAAGACTTAATGTACGCGGGTAGTAAATCAAGTTATGCGAAACATCTTTAATGTAGGTCACAGAATGAACTCAATAGAAAACACTCTAACGATAGTCCACAAAAGAAAACATTCCAGCAAAGCACAATATATTCGAAGACTTCGAAATTATAAAAGAAATAAAGACGACACTACTTCTTAATGAGAACGCACCCGAGTCGTACAACCCGTTATATGAGATCCTCAAAAACAAGTCGGTTGCTACTAAAGACACATCGAGTCTACAACGTCTTAACCAACAACAACTACTAGCAGATATAAATCCTGCTGATGATGGAAGTTAACTTCCGAAAGGCCTCCATATAATTTTAAATACAATACTTTAACGCAGTGGGACGACGGCACCTGCCTAAAAGGTACATATTTTATGTTTTTATCTCGTGACTATTCACCTCAACGGAATTTGATATGAATTTTATTAGTATCGAGATTGAATAAAATTAGACGAATGGAACACTTGTGCTAGGATAAATATAACATTTTTTGGGAGGGAAAAAAGGGATTAACACTGAGAAATGTCACCCATGGTTGGATTCGTCCACCACAAACCCCACATGGAGTGAATGAGACACTAACACTAATCCCTGAGGTAATCATTAAATAATTACGAATATACAGAGCATGTGATTCTACTTGATTGGTTATATTACGTTTCAGGTATAATAACTAATATAACAATGAGGATTTAAGCATACGGAGATTCTGACCTTCATTTAACCGAGGGTATCCAGAAAAAGCACACGGTATGCTTTTCATCGAAGAGACTATAAATGGCCACAATTTGACCGAGGGTATCCAGAGAATGAACATGAGGATACAGATTTGAACGAATTGTGTAACTACTGACCACTATTATACCGACGTTATCCAGAGGATCGACATGAGGATAAACAATTGATCGAATTATATAACTACTGACCACTATTATACCGAGGTTATCCAGATGATCGACATGTGGATAAAAAATTGATCGAATTATAAAACTACCGACCACTATTATACCGAGGTTATCCAGAAGATCGACATGAGGATAAACGTTCGATCGAATTATATAACCACTGACCACTATTATACCGAGGTTATCCAGATGATCGACACGAGGATAAACAATTGAACGAATTGTATAACTACTGGCCACTATTATACCGAGGTTATCCACAGGATCGACATGAGGATAAACATTTGAACGAATTGTATAACTACTGACCACTATTGTACCGAGGTTAGCCACAGGATCGACATGAGGATAAACATTTGAACGAATTGTATAACTACTGACCACTATTATACCGAGGTTATCCACAGGATCGACATGAGGATAAACATTTGAACGAATTGTATAAATATTGACCACTATTGTACCGAGGTTATCCACAGGATCGACAAGAGGATAAACATTTGAACGAATTGTATAACTACTGACCACTATTGTACCGAGGTTATTCACAGGATCGACATCAGGATAAACATTTGAACGAATTGTATAACTACTGACCACTATTATACCGAGGTTATCCACAGGATCGACATGAGGATAAACATTTGAACGAATTGTATAACTACTGACCACTATTATACCGAGGTTATCCACAGAATCGACATGAGGATAAACATTTGAACGAATTGTATAACTACTGACCACTATTATACCGAGGTTAACCACAGGGCCGACATGAGGATAAACATTTGAACGAATTGTATAACTACTGACCACTATTATACCGAGGTTATCTAGCGGATCGACACGAGGATAAACATTTGAACGAATTGTATAACTACTGACCACTATTATACCGAGGTTAACCACAGGGTCGACATGAGGATAAACATTTGAACGAATTGTATAAATACCGACCACTATTATACCGAGGTTATCCACAGTATCGACATGAGGATAAACATTTGAACGAATTGTATAACTACTGACCACTATTATACCGAGGTTATCTAGAGGATCGACACGAGGATAAACATTTGAACGAATTGTATAACTATTGACCACTATTATACCGAGGTTATCCAGAGGATCGACATGAGGATATACATTTGAACGAATTGTATAACTACTGACCACTATTATACCGAGGTTATCCAAAAGGTCGACATGAGGATAGACATTTGAACGAATTGTATAACTACTGACCACTATTATACCGAAGTTATCCACAGGATCGACATGAGGATAGACATTTGAACGAATTGTATAACTACTGACCACTATTATGCCGAGGTTATCCACAGGATCGACATGAGGATAAACATTTGAACGAATTGTATAACTACTGACCACTATTATACCGAGGTTATCCACAGGATCGACATGAGGATAAACAATTGATCGAATTATGTATCTACTGATAGGTATCCAGAGAATGTGTCTGATGACTTTGTCTGATGCAATATATTAATTAATTTTTATTAAAAGCACGTTTGTAATTGTAGATTTTTTGGAATCGAATTGAAAATACATTGTATGTACCTAATAATTTTATTGCATTTACTAATGTTTATTCACTCTTGCCTTATAAAGAATCCTAATAAAATATAATGAACAAATTATTTCTTTGTGGAAATTGGATTAACACTTTGCGTTCTTTCTTTATGGATACGAAATATTTTGTGGTTGTAAGAAAAATTCCTAAAACGTAAATTGAAAATTTCTGAAATTTGTGTTATATTTTATTTAAATACATTTCTTTATTATAGCAAATAGAAGGTAATTGCTGCAATAAACGAAGGAAATATTCATTCATTATAGGCCTATATGGTATATTTCAAAATAGGTACATTTTCTGTCACGTTAACTTAATATAATACATTTTTTATATCTTGTTAATATCTGATCTAAATCAACATGTAACTGGAGTCCGTGGTCACTTCTTATGTTCTGATTAAATAAAATAGCACAATTTTTACATGTTCTATTAACAACGATTGTTTTCTGAAAGATAATAGACTTCTACTTCTGTCATACACTACTCGTTAAGTTCTATTGATTTGTTAAGGTGTAGCGGCAAGAAATACTTTACATTTGGGTTAACTCCTGTAAATGTTAGTTTGCCGTCTCGTTGGAGGCGTACCTAGCGTGTTTGGCTACTCAGACTGGGATCCCAGATTCAAATCCTGCCGGTTCCGGAGGGGTATTGGTGGTAGACCATATCGGGATTTTTCGGATTTGTCTCTCGGTTTTTCTCGTTTCGCGAATTTAATCTCGCCGACATTCTCCACTCCTCTTTCCTCTCCCACCATGCCATTTCATCTTCAGTTATTCATTTCATATCACCTTACTCCTCATCTCATTAAGTATATTGGTTGAATATTGTGAGGCTCCATTTACAATTGCTGATTCAGTTTGTGGATCAACTTTCTTTGATGTAATGTGGGACATGCTCAAGTTTTTCCTCATGATTCGGAGTCTGTGTCTCAAAATAGGGTAAAACAGGATTAAAGGAGGGAGAGTTGTAGCCCCTCCTCGAGGCCCTGAGCCCAAATAAAAGGGACGGAATTTGTTACGTGCGAATGCTTGATATGTCTCGAAATCAGGAACACCATAACTGACTACATAACATCATAGAATACATTTGATTACAATCATTCCATAGATTGTATAAGCGCAGTAAATAATTTTGAGGTCGCAGTGCTAGGGTAGTTTGCCCTTCTAGAAAATTCATTCATAGTGTTCTGCCCAAGAGGTCTTTCACTGCAAACTCAGCATTCTCCACTCTTTCCTTAACTCAGCTTTCTTTTTTGTATCCGCATACAAACCATTTATTTTGATATTGTCTTTCATACGATGTCTTTTTCTGCCTCTAACTTTTTTTCCCCCGTTGACCATTCCTTCTTGGCCACCCGTTAGTAGGCAGTTCCTTGTTAGCCAGTGGCCAATTCAATTTCTTTTCCTCTTCTTTATGAGTTCCAGCATTGTTCTCCCTTCACCCACTCTGTCTAGCACATCTTTATATTTTATTTTGTCTGTCCATTTTATACGTTCCATCTACATATCCACATCTCAAAAGCTTCCAGTCGCTCTTCCTCATTCCGACGTAATGTCCAAGTCTCTGCATCGTACAATGCTGCACTAAAATAGAATGGAATTCGGAAGTTAGGTTCGAGAGATTCGGGGTTATATTCTGTTCCAACTTCATAAATTTTGGAACAAAGGATTTACAGTAAAGGTGGATTGTTGTGTGGGATTCAGCACTGGCCTTTGTTATATATATTTGAGAGTAAATTTTTGGCAATATTTTTGGTTGAAAGAGATGAATAGCTCGTTGAATGGATACAACTATGTAGCAGTGAGTTACATGATCTTTAAGGAAAACTATACCGGTATGTAATAATATTAGTTAAGTCTCATAGACTGCGATAGGCTGGATATGTGACACGAATGGAGAATCAAATAGTCATGCAAACTTCTTGCAGGAAAATCAGATGGAATGTGCCTTGTAGGGAAGGCAAGATCTAGATGGGAATGATTTAATGGAGATGAATTATACAGAAAATTATTGGTAAATGTTTGCTTAGGATAGGGATGTATAGAGAGCTGTGTCCGCGCGGCCATAAAACTACAGGTTCGATAGTGACAGTAAATTAGTAATAGATAATTAATGATTCTTAAAATCGATATAATTAATTTCTGGTGAAATGGAAAAAAAAAAAAAAAAACATTGCATTCAAATATCCATCAGATAAAATAAATAATAATAAAATAATAATAACCTCCCTCTTTCTATGTATATGTTTACATAGACTGCCTTTTTGGCTCCTAAACTTCTGAATTTATAGAAATGGACGAGGAAGAGAATGATATCCCATTGTTTACATTTGTTTTAATCATGGAACCCGTCTTATTGTTTGTTTCACTGCATTCATTTATTTTCAGCGAGTCTGTATGAGTCACAAAAATGGCTGTACTCTAAGCTACTTGAAGAGAGATTATTCATTTTTACAAACATCAAAATGCTGTTAAGGACATGCGCAGTACACTTAATAAAGCTGTAAAGAACATCAGTACGTAATTTCATAGAACATTTAGTAAAATATTCCGCATACACATTTTTATTCTCTATTCAACGCGCAATCCGTGATGTAAAAAAGGGTCATTTTAAGTATACGAGCCACTGAAATCAGAGATTTCTTTACAAACCAGTATGTGATGAGAGGGAGGATCGGTTATGTGGTAATAACAGTTATTCTTGGTAAATTTAATGTTCGCGATAATATTGTCATCTCTCGGAAAGTCCAAACTGGGTATAAAATGTTATTATTAGCGGGAGGGACGGTTATGTTTACAGGCCATATATGAGAATGCAGTTATTCCTGTTATCTGACGTCAAAACTTCGTCACGCGGTTTACGGATCTCTCTTAAATCCTATGACGATGGTTTCACAGCATGAGAACTTGGTTATACTTTACATGAAATTCATTCGTCTACGTAATAATAATAATAATAATAATAATAATAATAATAATAATAATAATAATAATAATAATAATGATGATAATGATGATGATGATAATGATAATGATAATGATAATGATAATGATAACGATAACGATAATGATAATGATGATGATGATGATGATGATGATAATGATAATGATAATGATAATGCTATTGATAATGATAATGATAATGATGATGACGATGACGATGGCGATGGCGACGAGGACAATAAAGATAATAAAGATAATAATGATAACGATGATAACGATAACGATGATGATGATAACGATGATAATGGTGATAACGATAATAATGATAACGATGATAACGATAATAATGATAACGTATATAACGATAATAATGATAACGATAATTAATGATAACGATAATAATGATAAGGATAATAACGATAATAATGATAACGATAATAATAATAATAACGATAATAGTAATAACGATAATATTAATAATAATAACGATGATAATAATAATAATAACGATAACAATAATAACGATAATAATAATAACGATAATAATAATAACGATAATAATAATAACGATAATAATAATAACGATAATAATAATAATAATAATAATAACGATAATAATAATAACGATAATAATAATCATCAGCCTCATGATGTTGTAGTCAGAGCTTTTGACAGCCACTCATAACATTCCAAGTTAGATTCCCAGTGAGACTACAAATATATATATTTTTTAAAGAAGTATTCCTGTGGTCTCCCATTTACTGGAATTTAGGTTAAGCTTAAGTTTAAGGACTCCCTTTTGGTTCGTTAACATTTATCACCCATCCTACTATTAGAGGAACGTAACTCCACCTTCCAAGCGCCCAACCTCAGACGTAGGTTATAATGCAGCAAATGGCGTAAGGCAAGTTGATGTCATTGGAGAAAAAGTATGATGATCATGATGATAATAATACAGTTAATAATAATTAAGATAATAACTTTTTTGTCCAAAGAGAGATGAACAAACTGGCGAATGGAGAAGACTACTTAACAGTGAGCTACATGATCATTATAGGAAACCAGATATAATAAGAACTGTTAGGTCTCGTAGACTGCGATGGGCAGGACATGTGATACGAATGGGTAATAAAAGAGGGACATGGAAGCTTCTTGCACGAAAACCAGAGGGAAAACGCCCAATTGGTAGACCGAGAATGGGGTGGGAGAATAACACTATCCATGATTTGAGGGAAGCAGATTATACAGAGGATGATTAGAAAACTTTAGCTCGGGGTAGGAATGTGTGGAGAGCTTATGTCCGTGCGGCCATAAATCTAACGAGTTCGATAGTTGCCGGTGAGTTCGTTAATGTAAATAATATTAAATGATAGTATTAATGATAATAATAACGTTAGTAACAATAGTAATAATGATTTATTTATATACAGAATTTTAATGTTTACACATCTTTGTGTGCCTAAAGTTTTATTTTTCTTCTCCACTCGTTTCTCTCCATCCAATCCATGTCCTCCAGTCCTCTTGCTCTCATTCCAGTTCTTATTTCCTGCATCCTCGAGTTTCGAGGTCTTCCTCTCCTCCTTCTTCCAGGTGGACACCATTCCAATGTTTTTCTGGGTAATCTTTCTTCTTGCATTCGTCGTACGTGCCCATACCAATTTAATTGCTTATACTGTATATAATCTACTATTGAATAACCAATATTCATATTTTCTCTTATAACAGCATTTCTTATTTTGTCTAATTTTGAACATCTTGCTGCTCTCCTCAAGAAATCCATTTCCATCGACATGAGTAATGAAAATGATTATTTAGGTAATTGTTTTAATGATATTGATAACTATTAATAAAAGTAAAGTGATCCCACTATTTTCCTTAGGAAGCCCTTGGGGAAGTCACTCGGGTAGTCAGCAATTACTTCCGGTACAGGCGTCTGGTACTCGTTTTCATTAGAGACTAGCTAATACCCGGCGTGCGTTGCTATTCCTAAATAAATGTTAATGGTTTTTATCGCCAGCCTTGAACTGCTATGCTTGTCCGGGAATCAGCTTATACCGATCTTCTTGGCATCAATGAAAGACAAAAATGGTTATTGTGAGTTATCCGTAAAAGATAAACATATGCTGTCGCGGACTCTTTTGTAGAGTTTTTTTTGAGATATTCAATTCCGTGTAAAATAATTTGGTGTGTTCAGGCAGCGGAAGCCATTTAAGCGTCAAAATAGGGTCTTTATTTCACGTTTTTCGCTACAAGGGTGATTTTCAGGGGTGAACGGGTTGAGTATTACAACACCCTTATAGCCTATGTTCATCCTGGGAATCTCCTGAACATATTGCAAAAAAAAAAACCCATCAAAATCGGATCAACGGTATGGCCGCGCATATAATACGAACAAACAAACCAACAAACACATTCATTTTTTATATATTAGATTGAGTCGTCTCCAGAACCATGGTGCCGCCATCTTGTGACCATCATAGCATTTAAAGAGAATATTTTACTTTATAGCAGTAACGCTTGTATATTTAGATGTTATTATATTTCCACTGCTATCAGATTGTCTGGTGTTCTATCGTTCTCTCCTCGCGTTGGTGAACTTGTAACCCTCTTTCGGGGTTGAGGCGCCTGGAAGGCGGATTACGTTACCTCGATGATAGATCGACGATAAATGATAATGATGCCCTGCATATCGCAGTCTACGCGACATAAGGGGACAGACTGGTGAAATGTTTTAAAAAAAAATTGGCAAAAAATGATTTTTTTGTATATTTGTTTTTTAATAACTGTGATTTTTTAAGATCATTTTCATGTAAAACTTTTTATAGTAGGATCAAAATTGACTCCGTGACATAAGAGCTAAAATACCCTTCCACATATGGCCAGCATTACTACTTAAATTTTAATATGCGTTTTTTTTCTGTTTACATTTTTTTTACATTTTCCAAAACTTAAAATGCTCCTTACGATGTAATATTTATGCAGTCAAAGTGCAATTTTGTGGTTAGACTCCCCAATATATGCTAATTGCAATTTGCTATGTAGTTACTAGTCTAAGACACATGTGTTCTTTTAAATTGAGATGAAAACAATAATGAGACTGATAAAAAATATTTGTATTTCAAAAAATGAAAAAAAAATCAGTATCTCCCCTTTATGAATATTTGTTGCATAGTAAATATGTTTAGTGAAGTCATAAAGACTCTGAATCTCAAATTTCATCAGAGAGTATTTAAAACTGCATCGTAAACAGTATTTTTTAGAAAATATTAAAAATATAGTTTTAGAAAATCATAATTCTGAAACTATTCTACTTATAATCGCCAAACTTTACAGAAACGCTACTATAAGCACATAATGTATGTGATAAAACTTTCAAAACAATCAGATGTCAACTAAAAAAAATTGAAATTCACCAGTCGATCCCCTTAAATATTTTTACTAAATTTGGTTTTCCATAAATTTAACATAGCTCACTGTTAAGTAGTCTTCTCCATTCACTTGTGTTATTTTCTCTCTGGTCCAAAAAATTTCCCTATGAACTTAATTCTCAAATAACCTAAATTCCAAGTAATAATTCCATTTAAGGAAAAAATCCTGGGTCTGAGCAGCAATAAAACCTGGGACGTGACGGACTAAAGTCAGAAGCCCTGAAAAAAATACATGAAACTGGTCATATAAAATATCCATCCATAGTAATGGATGGTTCTATCATTGCAATTATTTGCAGCTTTACTAGAAATTATAGCTGTGGTAGCTTTCCACACCGGTGAAGGATGATGATGATGGCCGGAAGATTTTCGGGGATCGTTGGTCCCTAAGCTTCCTGACATATGTCTTACAGGTGAGGAAAAACCCCGAAAAAAGCCTCACCCAGGAGCTGCCCCGATCGGGAATAGAACCTGGGCCGGCTGCGTGACAAGGCAGCTCGCTACCTCGAGATCATAGCGGTGAACCATATAAAATATGTTTTGCTGTAAAAAAAAGTTGTACGTTCTATTAGAAAGAGACACTTTGTGGTTCGCTCCATCTGTCTCCCGCGTTTTGCTGTAACCTACAATGTGACAACGCGGACTTTCTGTTTAACAATAAGACCAATACTATTTTATAAACTTAAAAGTACTATAAGTGCATATGCTGCACGCAAATATAAGTTTAAGAGTAAACATATGCATTGGCTCAATACCGTAGTGCGAATGAATCATTTGTTTTAAACTGTATTTTAAAGCTTGTGGATAGAAATATAATTATAGTAAATTTTAAAAATGACATACAGTAAATATCCATTGCAAATGGCCAAACCAAATGCATATGTAATAAAATAATTAGTTAAAACCTAATAAAAAATAGCATATATATAAAATACATATTCAGCTTTACTGAAATCTGTTGAAAGTTAATTTGAAATATTACCATAAAATGTAACTCATATATGTTTTATATTAAATAATCAAATGAAAAAGTATTATATGACTGATGTAATATAAACGTTATAATTTTCAGATAACTGTAACAGCTCTATAGAGTGCTATAAATACTTTACAACGTTTATTTTTCCTTTTATTACATTAACAGCATGTTTTATTACGGAATTGGAATGAATGGGAATATAACGGCACTGATTAGGTGGTTGATATGCATCAATTATAAATGAACTTCAAAAAGGTATACAATTTAATAAAGAGGGAGAAGGTGTACAGTATTCTTCTGGAATTCAAAATAGATACTTAGCATAAGGGATATTTTAGAAGTAAATGGGAATATGACGGCATCAATGTGGATAGTTCATGTACATCAACTATAAGTAATCTTCAATAAGTGGGATTAAGTGGGAGAAGTTGTATACTATACTTCTAGAATTGGAAATTCCCAAAAAAAGTTAGACTTATTCGATGCGTCCAAATGGCGTAAAGAGTAGTGTGGCTGAGTAGACAAATAATTTTCGGATACTTTTGAAATTCACAATTGGGTTAAAGCAAGGATATGCACTGTTTCCTTTGTTATTCTGTTTTGCAGTACAAAATGCGATCAGATCTTTAGATGATACAGAGAGCATACAACTCAATGGTATTAATAAGCTGTTGGTATAATATGATGATGTAGTACTGTTAGGCATTAAAGAGGAAATACTTAAAGCTAACACACACATTATATTAAATAATACTAAGGAATTGGAACAGGAAGTAAATATAAATAAAAATTATACGGTCGCTTGTAGAAATACATTATGTATAAACGAAATGTAGAGTTACTGATAAATGAGCGATATTTTGCAGAAGTGACTCAATTCAAATATGTCCGAACAATAATTATAAATAGGAATGACGTAAGGAAAGAAATTGAGCTTTCACTCAACTCTAGAAGGGTATTCTATTATTCATTACAGGGACTCTTTTTATACCAAATTCTCTCAAATACAAAAAATAAAACTGTAAATATACAATATAAGACGGTTATTCTTCCAGTTATATGGATGCGAAACGTGGATTCATAGTTTAATGGGCAGAAAAAGATTACGAGTATTTGAGAATAAACTAGTTAGGGAAATATTTGGTCCAAAGAGAGATGAACGAAGGCGAATGGATAAGACTACCTAACAATGAGCTGCATGGTCTTTATAGGAAACCAGATATAATAAGAAGAGTTAAGTCTCGTACACATTATGGGCAGGGTTATGTATTTCAATAAAGATTAGATGTAGATAGGGACATAGAGCAGACCCGGGGATAAGGTAATTATGCACGAGGTAACCCGAAGGTTGTGGTGGGGCTCTAAATAAAATACAAATAATATGGGCAGGGATTTTGACACGAATGGGGAATGAAAGATATGCATGGAAGCTCCTTGTAGGAAAACCAGAGGGGAAGACCCCAGTAGATTGGCCAAGAATGAGGTTGGAGAATAACATTAACCATGATTTGAGGGTAAAGTGTACAAGGGATGATTTGAAGACATTCGCTTAGGATAGGGATGTATGGGGACTTTATTTTCGCGCTGTCATGGAACTTCAGGTTCTTTAGTGTCAGTGAGGTTGTTAGATAAGACATAAATGTGATATAAAATATACATGTACTTAGCATAATATTCAAATATTATTTTAATTATATTCAAATTTCGACTCCCTACAGTGCCCAAACATTAACTTTCGCATAAGGATTACCTGTTGAAAACCATTAATTTACTGTCCTCCTCAACATGGTAGGCCTACAGACACAGCAATCTTTCTTATCGAAAAAATGTCATACAACAGTCAGTTCTCCGAAGTTGACGTAATAATAATTCCAAATCAATGAAAAAAATGGGCAATTAACTCAGATTAATTTCAGATATATCATCAAGAGGACGTTTTACTTTTTTGTCACGAGGCTCGTGATATACACATACAAGACCACCGTCACTATCAAATCCGAAAGTTCATGGCTACGCGAACGTAAGCTGTCCTTACATCCCTATCCTGAACTAATGTTTTCCAATCATTCCTTATATGGTTCCCGTCTTGAGAATAATGGGGAAAAAAATTACCCCTGTGAACACATGTCCACGTTTTTGATGGTTGCATGTTTACGCTGATAGATCATCACTCTTCGGCCAAGCTACTTATTTCATCTGGCTTAACGCCTTCGACTGTTCAACATGGATAAAGCTTGCTGCCGCCAGCATAGCTCTCGGAGCCATTTAAGCACACAAGCCTCTTCCGGCGTGACTATGCCGCTGAAGGCGCTCGCATAGTGTTCAGATGGAATTTCATGGAAATAGCTTCACAGATGTTTACCCAAAATTTCCAAATAAGCTTTATTTATTTCACACTGTTTGATTTTATACACACAAATAATAATTTGTGCTAATAAAGTCAGTTCCTTAACAATTTATTTGTTCTCCTCTTCTTTTTTTACTCGCTGACGGTTTCATTTAGAACATATTCTTTGTCTTCACTCTTGAGTTCACTTTACTAGTCCATTTATTCGGATAAAACTGCAAAACTGATTAACCAGATCATTGCATCTTCTTATAAATGTGAGGGTAGGAATATTCTGGAATTCCAGCTGAGACACTTGTCGGGTCGAAGATTGATGTGGAAATTTATCCACTGGCTCATCGATTCGTGAGTAGTTGGCTCAATAATCTCCTCCTACCATACAAGGCTAGACTCACCTCTCGCCGCCGCCCGCAGAATTAAAAATCTTTCCAACAATGTGCTAGAATATGTAGGGTTTGCAAAAATACCGATAGCGTAGATGAGGTGGTATAGTGAGATATGCTGATAATTTTTAATAAGGTAACCATGTCCGGAAATGATGCGTTTTCACACAGTAACTAATTAATTATGTCTCAAGATCAGTGTTAGTTCGATGGATTTGAAGACTGGGTTTTGCAAAAAAAAAAAAAAAAAACACCGACAACGGAGGTGAGGTGGAATATTGAGATATTCTGACCATTTTTAATAAGGTACCCGTGTCCGGAAATGATGCGTTTTCACACTATGAATAGCTAACTGTTCAAGAGATTTATTAGTTGGATTTCAAGACTCAATACTTGACAATACTGCTACAGTCACATCAAGTTTTCAAAATATCCACCTCCATATGTAGAGCGTGTATCGGTGGCGTAGTGACAGGCGCACACGTTCAAATACGCCTGACCATGTTTGAATTGTTTCTGTAATAGCGTGGATTCGGGCTATAAGATCCATATGTGTCTCTACTGGAATCTGATAAACAGACTGTTTCATGTCGCCCCACAAAAAGTAGTCGAGAGGGTTAAGATCAGTTGATCTCAGAGGCAATGGGACTGGTCTCCCCTCGGCCTGGATACGTGGTATCCAAATGTCTCCTCACATTGGCATCGAAGTGAGGTGGAGCTTCGTCGTGTTGCAACCACATTCCTTTGCGAAGTCATGTATCATAGATTCCATACATGTGAGGTGTTGACAAGTAATGAGTCTTCAAATCCTTCGAACTAACACAGATCTTGAGATATAATTGATTAGTCATAGTGTGAAAACGCATCATTTCCTGACATGGGTACCGATTACAAAAATATCAGCATATCTCAATATATCACCTCATTCCGTTGTTGGTTTTAATTTTGCAACACCCAATCTTCAAATCCTTCGAACTAACACTGATCTTGAGATATAATTTAATTAGTCATAGTGTGATAACTCATCATTTCCGGACATGGATACCTTATTAAGAAATGAACAGCATATCTCAATATACAATCTCACCTCCGTTGTCGGTGTTTTTTTGTAACACTCTGTATATATATTATATTCCTTGATTTGTAATTTGTAAATTTTTAATTATTGGTATATTGTAATTTGTCGACCGCGGATGGTCTTGTGGTTATGTTCTCAGCCTCTAGTGTCGAGGGTCGCGGGTTTAAAACTTGGCCAGAGTCAATGGATTTTTATGATAAGAAATCAAAGGAACAAATCAGTCCTCTGGAGGGGACTGAGCCCAGAGTCTGAAGATTTTCGGGTTCGTGGAAGAGCCTCAATTTTGAATAAAATGCCCCTGAGAAAAATTTTACCAGCATTCATCTATTCGAACAAAATCTTTGTTTCCTACCAGATATGTGATCGAGTTGGTGTACTAACATCATATGGCTTGCTGACATATGTAGGGAAATAAGCGTAACTAAAATTCTTCTGGTTAAGAAATTTCCCACTAGGGAAGCACCCATTTCTCGGAGCGTGACGAACGGGTATATGTCATCAATGAATTATACCATTGATTATGGTGTATCAAACTCTACTCAGTCCTACGGTAGCACTGACCAAGCTGTCAGACTTTCGTCGTGCTTTTGTCTTTGCAATTTGCATATTCCGAATCACACTGTATTTGGCATATTGTATATCATCGCATTATAATGTTATTAAAAAATTATATAGTAAATTGAAAATAAGTAACTTGTAATTTATACTTCACCAGTCACTCACTTTTTGATAAAAAAAGTCAGTATTGCGATTACAGCGCTCTCTCTCTCTCTGTCTCTCTCTCTCTCTCTCTCTCTCTCTCTCTCTCTATGTAAATAAAATACGGAATTTCCATGTGTCGGATAGCACTAAAATGTGTCTGATTATTTCAAAATATCCTGTATAGCCTTCTGTATAGTTATTTTTTCATTGTTCAAAATCAACGAAATGATAAATGTAACGATTTGTGTAAAATACTAACAAATAAGTTTGCTGATGTTTTATGTTTGCAGCATATATACTTATGTCATTTGAAATGTTACTACTTCATTGCAGTAATAAAATGTATATTGTTATACTCAAACCACTTTATGGAGACAAGAATATTCTACTTATATTTTTGGCATTTTTTCAATAAAATTTAGTTCAATGGATGAATCAATGTTCGTCTATGTCAGGGATGTACATCTGTAACACAATCAGTCGCTGAACGGATGTAATGTCTTCCTCCATAATCAACACTTCTGAAATTCATATTAAATCACCGTTGAGGTTATGTAATAAGATGTTAATTATATAAATTTTTACCTGGTAAGTCAGTCGTCCTCAACTGAATTATTAAACTTCAAGTTATTCCAATATGGAGGCCTTTCGAAAACAATGTTTCATCTTCTGCGTTTTAACAGTTAAAACGCAGAAAATGAAACATAGTTTTCGAAAGGCCTCCATATTAGAATAACTTGAAGAAGTTTAATAACTTAGTTGAGGAAGACTAACTTACCAGGTAAAAAATTATATAATTGACATCTTCCTTCATAATGCCGATACTGTTATGGATGATGTCAGCATGACGTCAAAATGACGCAGATTGTTTTAATTAAATGTTGGACAAGTTTAATATTTTACGTACGTTGTACAACCTAACATAATATAGAACGGCTTAGTAATGTATTTTCGATATTTGCCATGTAGTAAATGTTTCATTACACCATCGATAGGTGGAGGATTTAGGCTTTTCACCTCATTAAATTGAGTTGCAGATAGTAGTATAATAATTGGAAAAGGAATAAAGTTATCATCAATCCCCAGTAAAATTCTAACAAGCATCATATATAACGGAATTGTGCAAGAAGAAAATAAATTGTTAAGAAAGAACAAGCAGGATTTCGAACAAATAGGTAATGTGTTGATTAACTAAATAGCCTACTATAATATGAGAGCAGACCAATGAATGGAGGAATACTTTATATATTTTGTTTAGAATGCAAGTTGTAATTCTGGTATTAACAGCCAAAGTGTTGAACATATGATCTTTGATTTTTCTTCGTTCTGGAATTAAACGTTCGAAATCACCTGCATTTAAATAAAACCTCTTGTTTAAGTGAACCGTCCGTTAGAAGTGCTTTTGACAGAAAATAACGACAAACTTTTTAATTCTTTATTAATAAGATTCATAAAGAACTTTAGTTTTAGATAATATTGTATAATGTATCACAACTTTAACAGAGACTACAACTCTACTACCTTAGGTGAAATTGGATTTATAATTTTGAAATAATAAAATATTTTGTTTATCGATTTTTAAAATGGTTTCGATTTGCCAAATCGAGCGTATATATATGTAGAACAATAGAAGATTGGGATACCGTAGATAAGATACAGATTAATAACAATTATATTTTTGATTATTATGAGTGACATTATAGAAAGGTCGGTAAGTGGTGTAAGATAAGCCGGCATAAGAAGGCATAAGATTTCGAAGACTTAGACTTTACGCATAATGTTTGCTTGCTCTACTAGTCCAATCATATAGGTAAAAAATAAGAGTCAACCTCTGAATGAGAGATAATAAGCTAGAAACTCGTATAGACCTTCATTTTGGCATTCTAAAAGTTGTGTCAAAAGTCTCATAAAATCTCTTGTCCGCGTCTTAAGATATTTAAGGTCAAAGGTAAAAAAAAATCGGTGTTTTGGAAATATCTCGTTTCCTATGGCTTTAATACTATTTATATATATTATAAATATTGTAGAGAATTTTATTCTCTACAACTTTTGTTTACAACGTTTTTTATACATCAAACCGTTTTTGAGATAGAGGGCGGTGAACGCGCAGCGTGTAACTATCTACAGCATAATGTAAGGTCAACCGTTGTAATGTAATAATTAATAAAAATGCAAATTGTTTATAACTATATATTTGTTAAGGTTTATAGACCCAATACGGCGTATTATATAACGTGACTAACGGTTAACCTTATATTATGCTGTAGAAAGCTAAACGCTGCGAGTTCACCGCCCTCTATCTAAAAAACGGTTTGATGTACAAAAAAAGTTATAAACAAACGTTGTACAGAATGTTATTCCCTACAATATTTGTAATAAATATAAATAGCATTAAACTATAGGAAACGAGATATTCCCAAAAACCCGATTTGTTTTACCTTTGACCTTGAATATCTTAAGACGCGGACACGATATTTTATGAGACTTTTGAGACTACTTTTAGAATGTCAAAATGAAGGTATATATGAGTTTTCAGCTTATTATCTCTCATTCCGAGGCGAAATCCCTAATATGACTGGACTATATTTAATTTTGATAATATACAAAGTAAAGTGAATAGCCTACTCTATTAGAATTCATAATGAAGACTTACGTGAAAAGTAATATAGAGAACAGTGAAGAAATGAGTCTAAACAGTGAGAAAACAAAATTAGAGTAGAGAATAAAATTATTGATAGTTTTCAGGAATTCAAATAACTAGGTAGTATAATTGAGAAGGGAGGTGGTACTCTTCAAAATATTAATCTAATATGAAGATCTGACGTCATATCATGACGTACTAAATTTTTTAAATTTCAATAGTAATATGAAATATTTTTATGGTATGGTTGTGAAACATGGAAATCAAGTAGGACTAATCAAAGCAAATTACAAACATAATTATGTCAATAGATGTTTGAGTACAATAGTATTGTAATAAGATGGCCAGATACAATTTTAAATGAAGAATTGTGGAAAATAAAACACGAAAAATAAATTACAATACAAATAAAAAAAATCAAAGTAGAATTGGATAGGACACGCACTAAGAAAAGAAGATAAAGCAATGGAAACAATTAATTTTCTTTGGAATCCCCAGGGTAATAGATGAAAGGAAGACCGTAGGCATATGGAAGAGTACAGTTATTAAAGAAATTGTTGAAGAAGTGAAAACATGGAGTGAAGTAAAGAAGTTGGCAGGAAATAGGGTCTGATGGAAATATGAATGTCCTTTGCTCCTCCTGTTTAGAGCATAACAATTCTGAGAATGTTTTCTTAGTTTAACCTCTCCCTTTTAGATACTCTTCTGTGTCCAATGCCACTCTAAGCCTTAGTGTGACACGACATGTCGGGAGAGGATGCTTTAAAACTTTGCATCACTTACATTATTTTTTGACCGCAAAAGGACATGAAGAATCTCTGGGGAAGAGGTATTAGGTCAATGCGCCACCATCTTCGAGACAGCATCAACATTTAGATAAAGGCACACGCCAGATGAATATGATAGGATCATTATGGTAGCAAACAGTGCTCGAGAACTATGTTGGGCCATAACATTCTCGACATTTGTCTTAAAAATGAGAAAAAAAAAAATAAAACGAAAGACGAAAATGCTCTCATTTTTCGAAACGGGGATCGAAACGTACCCGCTGCGTACGATGTTACCCTGAGACCACAGCGGTGGATGATGATGATAATAATAATAACAATAATAATAATAATAATAATAAATAGCAATAGCGATATTAGCGTTATTTTTATTAATAATAACAATGATTTCAACGACAGAAATAAAAATTATAACCATAAATATAGTAGTAACAATAACTACAGTAACAGCGACAATAATAATAATAATAACAATAACGACCAGCCTCATGGGCTAGTGGTCACTGTTTCTGACTACTATTCATGAGGTCCCGGGTTCGATTCCGGGTCAAACCATAGGTATTTTTCCTTAAAGGGAATTATTCCTGTGGTTGCCCATGATCTGGGATTTAGGTTAAGTTCAGGATTAAGGACTCTCCTGGCGCACCGCTATCATCATCATCACGCATCATAATGTCATCGGGGCAGCGTAATTCTGCCTTCTAGGCCCCCAACTTCAGAAGTGGGTTACAATTATGCCAATGCCAGGAGAGAACACAAAAATGTCGAAATGACAACCTGGAGCATTGAATAAAAGAAATAATAATAATAACAATAACAACAAAGATAACTGCAATTAGAATATCTAATATATATATATATATATATATATATATATATATATATATAGATTAATGTTTGTTTGTTTGTTCATACTTTATGCGCGGCCATACCGTTGATCCGATTGTGATGGGTTTTTTTGCAAAATGTTCAGGAGATTCCCGAGATGAACATGGGTTATAAGATAGTTGAGATACTCAACTCCTACACCTTAAAAAACGTGAAAAATCAATTTTTTACCCTTAAATGGTTTACGCTGTCTGAATCATAACAAATACACAAAATTAATATACACAGAATAAAATATCTCAAAAAACTCTACAAAAAAGTCCGCGATAACACACAATAGCCATTTTTATGTTTCATTGATGCCAAGGAGATCGGGATAAATATATTCCCGAGCAAGCATATGCTGCCAAACCATTCATCCGATTGTTCATAGGGCTTTTGCAAAATGTTCAGAATTTTCCCAGGAAGGTATAGGTTATAAGAGAGTTTTAATACTCGAGTCCTTCATACTTAAACATCATCTTCTGTATTGAAAATAAAGGTGAAAAATGTCGCTTTTTTAAGCTTTAATGGCTTACGCTGCCTAAACCATAACAAATACACAACCTTACTATACACGGAATTGAATGTCTCAAAATAAAATTACAGAAAAGTCCGCGACAGCAAATGTTTATCTTTTAAGGATAACTCGCAATAATATCGATGCCAAGAAGATCGGGAAAAGTAGATTCCCGGGCAAGCATAGCAGCGCACGGCGGGTATTCTTTTATGGATAACTAAAAAATTACGAGTTTTTTCTTTCAGCTCATTTATACCAAGCACATCGGAATGCGTAGATTCCCGGGCAACACCGGGTAATCAGCGTGGGATATCTAAAAATAATAACCATATAAATTATATTTACTTTTCTCTTACTTATTCAACTAAATGCAAAAACACATTATCATTTGTATAATGTAGCAGCGCACGCCGGGTATTAACTAGTCATCAATAAAACATAGTAACAACAATAACAACAAAAATAGTAGCAACAATAATAACAGTAATAAAAGTAGTAGCGGCAACAGTAACAACAACAAGAATAGTCTAATAATACAATAATAACAAAATGATGATGATAATCCATCCATCAATAGCAATTCTGCCCGAAGGCAGGTCATTCACTGCAATCATAGCATTTTCATGCTATGCTTGCAGCTTTACTAGGGATTTGTAGGTGTGGTAGCTTCCCGTTGCTTTCCACACCGGTGAAGGATGATGATGATAATGATAAGGATGGTGATGATGATGGCCATATGATTTCGGGGACCGTTTAGGCCTTAAAGTTTTCCTGACATTTGTTTTACAGGCGAGGAAAAACCCCGATAAAAACCTCATCCAGAAAAACTGCCCCAACCGGGGATCGAACCCGGGCCCGCTGCGTGACAAAGCAGCACGCTACCTCGAGACCACAGTGGTGGACTACTACTATTATAATAATAATAATAATAATAATAATAATAATAATAATAATAATAATAGTAATCATAATAATCATAATAATAATAATAATGATAATAAATAGCAATAGCGATATTTTTATTAGTTATAACAATAATAAAAATTATAACAATAAATATAGTAGTAACAATAACAGTAACGACAATAATAACAACAATATCTGTAGTAACTAGAGTATAAGCGACAATAATAATAACAATAACGACCAGCCTCATGGGCTAGTGGTCAGTGTTTCTGACTACTATTCATGATGTCCCGAGTTCGAATCCGGGTCAAACCATAGGAATTTATCCTTAAAGGGAATTATTCCTGTGGTTGCCCATGGTCTGGGATTTAGGTTAACTTTAGGATTAAGGACTCTCCTGGCGCACCACTATCATCATCATCATCATCATCATCATCATCATCATCATCATGCATCATAATATGAGCGGGGCAGCGTAACTCCGCCTTCTAGGCGTCCCAACTTCAGAAGTAAGTTACAATTATGCCAATGCCAGGAGAGAACAACAGAAATGTCGAAAAGACAACCTGGAACATTGAATAATAGAAAGTAATTACACTATCAAATATAACAACTGCAATTAGAATACCATCAATAAAACATAGTATCAACAATAACAATAAAATAGTAGCAACAATATAACAGTAAAAAAATAATAGCGGCAACAGTAACTACAACAAGAATAGACTAATAATATTGTAATAACAACATGATGATAATGATAATGATACTACTACTACTACCACTACTACTACTAATAATAATAATAATAATGACGATGAGAAACAAAAGTCGGTTTATAAATCACCTTATATGAAATTTCAGTTCTGACTTCTATTATAATCTGATGCTGACATTTTTATGGTTGGATAAAATTTGAAATTTACTGTGCTCTAAATTTAACCAAACTATAAATTCCATAGTGAGTAAATCTAAAGCAAAAATGCTGATTAAATTGGAACACAGTTGCTTGAACTATATTAATATATTTGGCGCTTACAAGGGATATGAATCATATTAAGAACATAAAACGTAGCACATAAACTGAACACAATATGGGTTTCTTAGTTTCTTATTAATATTAGGATTAAAGCTGTATATCTAACATGTAATTATAACCAACACATGAAAGGAACGACTTCCTGTAATTCCTATTTCCATGTACATTATGTTGGAGTACAAACTAAAGCAAATATTTTAACAGGGTGTATCAAAATTTGATGTTACAATTTATAAAATGGATATCTTATATATATATATATATATATATAGATATAAGTTATATGTTTTTATATGTTTATATTTTTGACATTTGGTAATGAAGGCAAATATGATATGAAAAGAAAATAATGCTTGAGTCGGGATTTGAACCCGAGTCTCTAAACTCTGTATGTTTAACGCTCTAACGACCTGAGCTACCCAAGTATTCCAACACAAACATACATTTTTCTTATATATGTAGTATTCTCATTCACACAAGAGGTAGCAGAAAATCGTTTACTTAACTGTTATGTTGGCCACAATATGTCAGTCGGAACGGATCGATTTTCCGCTAACTCTTGTGTGAATTGAGAATACTACATAGTCTATATAAGAAAAATGAATGGTGGAATACTTGAGTAGCTCAGGTCGTTAGAGCGCTAAACGTACAGAGTTTAGAGACTCGGGTTGAAATCCCGACTCAAGCATTCATTTTTCTTTTCATATCATATATATATATATATATATATATATATATAGAGAGAGAGAGAGAGAGAGAGAGAGAGAGAGAGAGAGAGAGAGAGAGAGAGAGAGAGAGAGACAGACAGACAGAGAGTGGGGGGAAGTGCATTAGAACATGGTTCTGGAATTATATAATTACATAGTTACCAGATATGAGTCCTTTTGATAGTCTTATTGCCATGTTATCAGATTTCCTGGTTATAAAACAAGAGGCTCTGGGTTCGATTCCCAGTTTGAACATGTGGATTTTTCTCCAGTGAGATTTTCCACTCATTTCTTCCCGATCTGGCGTGTATAATTCATGTGTCTGTGAGAAACCAAAAATAAATAAATAAATAAATAAATAAAACAAAGACAGAATGCCATTATTGCACATATTTAACCTATCTGGAGAAATAGATATAGGATATTTCAAGAAACACTAAATTAAAAATTTTCTAAAGTAATATTATATTTGTTCTTCTTTAAGGAACAGAAATTTGGTCCCTAGCGTAGCTGTCAATGTAAAATAGGCTACTTTTGTTAATGTATGTCTGTACAGAATTATAAATATTATTGGTCACTTATTGCAATAGGCATTTATTAATAGTAGCAGATCAAGAACCAATTGAAATACAAATTATAAGGCATAAGTAGATGTATAAGGATATTCTTTGAGCAAACCAAGGGAAGGCTTTGATATATAGGCATTAGAATGGATATCTTATGGACTTCGGTCAGTGGGATGCACAAGAGGAACATGGAGGCGATCTGTTAGAAATCAGGTTAAAAGCACTGACTGTTTTGAGGGGTGTCAGGTTAGTTTGCTTTTCTTCTGGCCATTAGCGCGATTATTTTTAAAGCAGAGCAATTTTATTCCTTCTGGCCGTAAACTTGCAGACATTGAATACATTAACGTCTGAAATATTTTAAATCTTTAAAATTAAAGAGAGCACAAATGTAAGACTTTACAATGTCTGTGTTCGCTTTTGAAAACTCGTATCCATTCAGAAATATGTAGTATAGGCCAAATTTTCTTCCTCATTGGAAATTGGAACGCAATTCTGTCTGTTCAATAATATGAACTATAAGTTATGATGGTAGATGTTCCATCCATAGTAATTCTGCCCGAAGGCAGGCCCTTCACTGCAATCACAGCATTTTCATGCTATACTTGCAGCTTAGTAGGGAATTGTGTAGGTGTGGTAGCTTCCCGTTGCTTTCCACGCCGGTGAAGGATGATAATGATTAGGATGATGATGTCAATGTGATTTCGGGGACCGTTTGAGCCTTAAAGTTTTCCTGACATTTGTATTAGAGGTGAGGAAAAACCCCGATAAAAGCTTACCCAGAAAAAACTGCCCCGACCAGGGATCGAACCCGGGCCCGCTGCGTGACAAGGTAGCACGCTACCTCGAGACCGCAGCGGTGGACATGATAGAAGTTAAGAATGTATGCAAACATAAACAACCCTCCGGATAATATTTCTCTATTAATATTATGTCTTTAGTTATAGGCCTATGTAGTAAGTCCAATGCAGTAATTCTTTGAATGGATTCAACTGTCTAGAAAATTTATTTAATTTGGATTTTGAGGAATGTAAATACTCATATGCTCTGCTATAATTTGCTACTTTCTTTTTTAACAAATGAACTCTTATAAAACAATGGATATACCTTTCTGTTAAGTGGAAATTAAATTTACGGTTCTAAAAAATGAAGAGTCGGATACAATATGCAGAGATAGAATGTTTAAGATAAACAAATATTGCTCTAAGTTAGGTCATACAAGAAGTCAAGAGAGATAATCGGAATTGAATATATATTCCATAAATTAAACATAGAAGAATATCGTACCAAATAGAACACACTTTTTGAAATAGTGAACGCTAATATAATTAAAAAATAATTGAGATTATAAACCAATATGCTGAGGAATTGAAGGAAGACCCTTCAATAGATGAATAGAGTTGTGAGGACGGAACAAGCCTAATATCTAAACTATAAAGTAAAGAAGACAAATTAACTTACTATCTCTATCGAACCACAAGATTCATTACCACGCGAACATGCCCTCCCTTCATTCTCATCCTGATCTATTAGTTTATAATCATTCCCATTATAATTCACTTCTCTCAAATAATGGTTAATATTTGCTATCCCACCTCTTTCTAGGTCTTCGTACTGAGCTCTTTTTCTCTGGTTTTCCTACAGTAAGTTTACATGTCCCTATTTCATTCCGCATTCGTCCCAGTTGTCCTTCCATCGCAATCCATGATACTTAACTGTACTTTTTAAACGTGGTTCCAATAAAGATCATGTACCTCACCCTTGTCCAGATATCTTAGTTCAGCTGTCTGTTCGTCTCTATTTGGCCCAACAATTTTGTTAATAACTCTGTTCTCAAATACTCGTAATCTTTTCTGCTTTCCTAATGTAAGAAACTATGTTTGCAACTATACATCAAGGAGTATATGGCATAGTGGTGTAAGTAACGGTTCTTCATTTTGAGAAAACAATGTTTTATAAGCTAGTACATAAAGAATCAAGATAGCTTAATATTGATAAGCATGTGGTTAATTAATGTCCTAAGTGATGATATTAATAGTTGATATATCTGAAATACGGTATGCAGTTTTTTTATAACCGTGTACTTGACTTTTGTAAGAAAGGCATCAACTATTCCATATACGCTTCCACATATAACTGGCATAATAGCAATTTTATCATCATCATCATCATCATCACTCCAGGGATTAGGCAATTGCCCGTTCCGACTTCATATTGCATCAGCCCAACGTCTTCTAGGTCTTCCAACATCACGCCTTCCTCTTGCTTGATAATTTCTGGCTAACAATGGATATCTCTCCTTACTCATTCCATCCATGTGATCAATCCATTTCTGTCTGTAATTCGTGACTTTATCCAATAAAGGCTGTACTTTCAATTCTTCTCTTATATCCTCATTTCTTATTCTATCAAGTCTTGTACATCCTTTTACTTGTCTTAGGAACCGCATCTCTGCCGTCTGTATTCTATCCTTCTGTCTTTTCACTGGAATCCAAGTTTCACATCCATACAATATTGTGGAACCGCCATAACATTATACATTTTTATCTTGGTTTCTTTTCTAATTTTATTTTTGAATGTTCTCTGTATTGTTCCACACACCGTCTGAAATTTATTTATTTTGGAGTCAATATCTCTTTCCACATTGTAGCCAACATCACAGCCCAATATATTTCTTTCAATTCAACATTTCTGAGAGAAATTGGGATGACAAGTTCTTGTAATACTCAATAACATGCAATTTCAGAGTTGAGCCTATGTTTATATATATATATATATATATAATTATGCTTTTATTTTGCACCTCATTCGTGTTTGAAATTATTTAATTCTGTTACTTCTTCAAACTTTGCTTGATCCGTTGTTAAGTGTCCATTACCATATTTTAATAAAATATTTCTAAGTGTTGCCATTTATTTATTTTTAGTGATATTTGTTCCGAAACCAGTTTATTAGTGTTATTTATTATGATGTGTGTGCTTGCTTTTACTATTTCCTCACTGCCGCCTAATAATAATAATAATAATAATAATAATAATAATAATAATAATAATAATAATAATAATAATAATAATAATAATAATAATAATAATAATGATAATACAATAAATACAATATTATTATTATTATTATTCAAATGATTTAAATTTAATATCAGAATGGATTCCAGACAGATTTATATTCTCTGCACAAGTAGCCCAATATACGACTAAGTAAGTAGTTTTGTCTCAACATGTAAAACTACCATCCTGTGATAATGATCAGTAGTATACAATAATCACGCGCATACATGTCATTGCGAGAGATGTAAATTAATTTGGTGTAATCACTGTGTTGGTAATGGGAGAATTATCATTATCAGCTGTGCGCAGCAAACCACCCGCCCCTCTTTACTTGAAACTTAAATCTCTCACAGTCCCATTTAAGTTCTTCAAAATACGTAATCTAGACGTCCATATTAATTGTTTTGCAATCTCCAGACATTATACCATATCAACAATCGCCCTCTTAAACTCTACTCTTAATATCAGAAATTAACCCGCATTTGACACAAAATGGTATATCATTACTTTTATTTACACATACAATGTATGTATATACATACATTTAAAATTGATTTTATTCAGCAGTAAGTAGCTCTTGCTTGTGCACAATTAATGCACGTAATTTGAAATACAAAAAAATATATATAATATTCGTGAACATTAAAGTCAGGAAACTTATGTAAGAATATGAAAACTAATAGTAGAAAATAGCAATATAATAGTAATAATAATAGTATTAATAATAATAATAATAAAATAATAATAATATTTCAGCACGTATTACGAATGAATGAACAGCGCATACCAAGAAGAATGTATAATCATAAACCAAAAGGGATAAGAACGTTGGGAAGACCATTGAAGAGATGGAAGGACCAATTCGACCTATAATGAGATCGGAACAGGCCATTGGGCCTAATCCTTGTTGTTGTTGATGATGATGATGGTGATGATAATATATAATAATAATAATAATAATAATTTTTATTTATATACAGAAATTTAATGTTTACACATCTTTCTATGCCTAAAGTTTTATTTTTCTTCTCCACTCGTCACTCTCCATCCAATCCATGTCCTCCAGTCCTCTTGCTCTCATTCCAGTTATTATTTCTTGCATCCACGAGTTTCGAGGATAATAATAATAATAATAATAATAATAATAATAATAATAATAATAATAATAATAATAATAATAATAATACTAATAATAATGATAATAATAATAATAATGAAATATAATAATAATAATAATAATAATAATAATAATAATAATAATAATAATACTAATAATACTTTTAAAACAAAATTGTATGCGAAATGGGCCCAAAAGTAGAACTTTATTTGTAATTACTACAATAATGGTTAACCTAAATTACATGTTTTGTAGATATATTACTGTTTACCTTTTAAAATATTATTCGGTAAATTAATAACTACTTATGCACTGCTTATAGGATACATATATTGTAATTTTATTTCTAAATTTACCAGTATTCTGAATACTGACTTCTGGCGTAATCTTCATAATAGAATATTAGCTATATAGCTAACTTTGGGCCAGAATTGTTACTATGTGCTAAGTAAACATTGATTTATGTGACATTCGGGTAAATTAAAATCTGATATGAATTTTGTTTTGTGATTATGTGGTGTGAAGAGTTTTTTTTTATTATATAGATAAAATAATACAACCATTTCATCTTTTAAATATTTAGGATATATCAGATTCTGATGTAAATCGAAATCTTGAACAAAATGTTCTAAATTGGAATGTATTAGAAGGGACATTAGAAGAAATTTCCGTAATAAAAAGAGAAGAAAATATATTAATGCATCAAACCAAACCCTCAAATACAGATGTGAAACATGGGTTTGATATCAAAAGATAAAAACAAAATGTAGCTGCACACATGCGTTCTTAAGGACAGGTTTTTTTTATTTCTTTTATTTATTTATTTTTAATTTCAGTATGTGTCATAAATTTTGGTAACGCACTCTTTAAGCATTGCAGGGATTATTGCATTTCAACTTCTCTCAAAGTATTTGAAAGGAATAAAAGTATGTAAAGCGGAAATTTTCTCAGTTTTATTATATGGATACGAATCATGGTTTTTTACTTTAAGAAAGGGGACAATATTTCTAGCGTATGAGAATAAATTGCTTAGGAATATTTTTATAAAAGAGTGACTAACATACAGGTAAACGGAGAAAACTATATAACAGTCAAGTTCATGATCATTTTGAAAAATATCTTCGCAGGACTGCAGGATACACACTACTAGATCACAAAAAAAAAATGAAGACATCTTAGAAGATTTACACAAGGAACCTTTAGAAAACAACATTTCTGATTATAAGTCAAGATGGATGCAACATGTTCATCGAATGGAAGATCACAGGATACCAAACAAATGTTAAGATATCAACCTGCAGGAAGAAGACTAGGACGTCCACTCAAAAGATTTCTGGATGGTGTTTCTCTTGAGGCCGAAACGGGTCAACAAATGGCCTAAAATTCGTGAATGTACTATGATGATGATGATGATGATGATGATTTTAAAAAGTGGATGTAATAAGGATAGTTAAGTACCCTCGACTACGATAGGCGGGACATGTGGCAAAAATTAAAGAAACTTCTTGTAGAGTAGAAAACCGGAAAGAAAGCGCCCAGTAGATAGGCTATGAATGAAGTGATAGAATAACATCAACCATGATATCATAGAGCATTGGAAAATATTAGCTCTGGATAAGAATTTAATGACGTGTATATCAGAGGCCATGAACCTCCGTGTTCGATAGTGTCAGTTAGTTAGTCATATGGAATACAATCATCATAAACTTTGCCCCAAGAAGATATGAGTTTGAAATAAGCCGTATGGCTCAAATTCCGGTCAGCATTACGACGATGATGATGATGATGATGATGATTTGATAACACTAGTCAATATGATTTTTGTCTCATGAGTACCAGCAGATCGTACTTAATTCAGTTTTTTATCGTGTTTTCAAATATGTATTCGGAATTTCTCCATTACCCACAGTTTTTTTTATTTCAATTTCAATTAATGGATTTAAATAATTATTTTTAATAAACGTTTTTTTCGTTCATTTCTCCATTGTAAAATAAAACCAAATGAGCACACACAAGAGATTTCAGCTATGGGAAAGAGATATCGAGGCAAATGGAATCCTAATATGCTGGCCGATTATTGTTGGACCATAAAGAGGGATGCTCCACAGGCGAAATATCGTTATTTCTTACTTTCTAGGTGCGTTCGAATGTTTGAATAGTGTGTAGTTACGAATGTAGAAAATATTAAAGTGTTTGGAATTATAAATTCCTGTCTCTTGGAAAGCTTACGTGATGGAGAAAACCCGATATCATATTTGAATTCAGGAGAAAAAGTATTATCAGAATCACATATTTTCTTTCTGAGACAAACGGGTTTCTTTTTTGTTGCCCAGTGTAATTATATTGATTTGGATTTAAATAGTGCGCATGCCCAGTGGCAAATGTGGTTTATAGCTTAATACTTGATATTGGATTCACCACATTCCTTAATCTGCAATTTAATTACTTCTGTCAATAACCAACATAATTCTATTCCTGTCATGTGTATTTCGAAATGTCTGACCTAAATCTAACTGAATAAAGACATAAAATAATTACATCATAAATTGGTATACAATAACATTTTCATGACGATTATAATAAGCTGGAAAATATTTCATATCCTAATACATCTCAAACAATGGAAATATTTCATGTAGTGATAAAACGTTATTCAATTTTAACTGCATCAATAGCCAGAGAACCGCTGCTGTACACCTAGTAAAAATATTCATATAATAACAGTCAAAACCTCCAGTATACGTTGAAAATTATCATATTTTACTACGTGTATGCAATAGTTTCATCTATCCGAGAGATAATTTACTTACTTACTTACTCACTGGCACTATCGAACCCGTAGGTTCATGGCCGCGCGGACATAAGCTCTCCGTACATCTCTATGCTGAGCTAATGTTTTCCAATCATTCCCTGTATAATCTACTTCCACAAATCATAGTTAATGTTATTCTCCCACCTTATCCTTGGTCTACCAACTCGGCGTTTTCCCTCTAGTTTTCCTACAAGAAGTTTCCATTCACGTCTTTCATTCCCCATTCGTACCACATGTCCTGCCCATCGTCTACGAGACTTAACTATTCTTATTATATAAAGACCTTGTAGTTCACTGTCATGTAGTGTTCTCCATTCACCTGTGTCATCATCTCTCTTTGGTCTACTTAATTTCTTACTAGACATCAGTACTTCTAAAATTCATTGTAATCACAATTGGGGTTTGGCTTTTTTTAAAATATTAATATAAGTACCTGATATATCAGTCTTCCTCAGTTAAAATCGATTTCTAATTTTTAAAAAAAAAAACTTCGCTAATTAGTTAAGAACATGTAGGCCTTTCAGCATATTCCATCTTCGACATGTCATTTGGTACTGATATTGCTGTACAAATTGACCTGATAGAGAACTGAACCTGCTTACAATTTATAAGCGAACATCAGCACCAAGTGACATGCCGATGATGAAACACGTTCACAAAAGTCTCATGGTTTTAACTAATTATCGAAGTTTTTTTTAAACAAAAATTCATTTTAATTGAGTTACACTGGTATATCAGGTATACTTATACTGATATTTAAAAAATCTTACTAGATGTCTTTTCGAGGCGAGGCGTGTACTAATCATAAATTATGTCTCTGGCTAGCATCTGTAATGAAAAAAAGCATAACGATATTAGTGTGTCTGATGTTTCTTTGTATTTAGAAAATACCTAAGATCACACTTAATAACAAAGGAATCTAAGTTACTGATTTATAAAACTCTTAAGACCAATAATTACATATGCATATGAAACTTGGACTATTTTAAAGTCAGATAGCAATTCTCTGGCTACTTTTGATATAAATATATGAGACATGGCTTATTGCATACCCCAATGTTGGATGGCAATATGCAATAGGGTTATAGGTCAATCGCAGGTTTATTTGGATAATAAAGGATTTGGTCGGCGCTGGATTTAAAAAGGACTTCCCCGGTTCACTGGAGAATTTGGGTACTTGGTTCGCTCAGGTTTAAATATCGGTAGGCGTGAGGTTCTTATTCAGGGGTTCCACGAGGACTTCGTCGGGTAGAATTAATTGTGCCGAATACATTGAGTTGAATGTAATTTATTATGTCTTGAAAACACTCGCAATGGATAACACTGTACATGTTTTAATTATATTCCTTCGCACTGATCTCAGAATCGGCGATGGCGTTTATCGTGGGTTTATCGCGTTAATAATTATGCAATGACATACTATCTCACTGATTTATATATTAATTTACGAAGTTTAAATAGTCAGTCGATTCCGTATGATCGATTAATGTCTTAACGTGGTTACTAACAGTCGAGAGAATTGCTGCGTCTTATTTTACTCGCGGATAGTATAAATTATCCTTGCGATTAATAAAAAAAATATTTAAGTCCCGATACTTGAGGTAGGGGCCTACTTCGGTGAAAATCCTAAGTTCTAAAAGTTAAATTACCACTGGTGACCATGCTGCCAGTGTTTGACGCAGATTGGGCAAGGAACGGAGCACGAGCACACGTAGAAGTAATGTAGAAGGAGTGTATATAGAAGTAGTACGAGTAGAAGTGTCTGAGGTTCGTCTCCCTCGCCCATTACGTAAATTAGGTTCTCCCACTATATCGACCTCGTAACCTGAGATCAGTGCTTAGGCACACGTAACAAATAATATGATTGGTTAATGTACCCTTATATTATAATCTGAGAAGGTGTTACAAATTTGTTATTGGTGATTTTTGCCGTCAGAGGTTGGGCCCTATCCGTGCTGGCTTCACGTACAGTCGGGTCACAAGTTTGTAATTTAGGCCACTGAGTTTTTCCTAGGTCATTGATCTTTACTTCTAGTAAGCCCTAACGCTTGAGTTTTCTCCCTTCCCATACTTTTTGCTAGCGTTGTTTGTCCCAAGATGAAATCCCCGCTCGTAAATTCAGTTATTGTGTTCCGACTGTCAACATAGAGCTGTTAAATGCTGATTCACAAAAGATTGCCAGTCAAATCCTGAGAATAAAGGATTTTGTCAACATTCTAACTCTTTGTGTATGAGTCGGTCACTTCCGCCTTCACAAAAGAAAGGGTGGCATTACCTGAGTTCTCTCTACCTTGTTAATGACTAGTCATTTAGTTCGCATTAATGCTAATTTCGTCGGATCATTTTATTTGCCATTTATCCTTTCATAATCGTATTCTAGTCGCTTTCCTGATTAATTTAAGTATACTCATGACCTAAGTCTGACAACTGCTTCTTTCAATGGTCTTTCGATTGTTTATGATTTTTATTGACTGGCATTGGGATTTATCAATTATTCAGTTACTCTATACAAAGGAGGCTGAGTGAGTAACTTGGTAAATATATTAACTATTTTTGATGCTGTGAAAGAAGGTAATATTTGGAGAAGAAGGAGGAATTATGAATTGTATGAAATATATAAGGAACCCGATTTAGTGAAGTATATAAACATTAATAGATTGACCTGGGCTGGGCATTTGATGCATATGGACAATAATAAATCCGCTAAAAATATCTATATTGGCACAATCATTTCAAATCAGAACAGTTGGAAGACCAACATTAAGATGGGAGGATGATGTTTTGCAGGATATTAGCATTAATAAAATTATAAATTGGAAGACTTTAGCAGCAAATAGAGAAGTCTGGAAGGACATTCTGAGGAAGGCCAGGGCCCAAAATGGGCTGTGATGACATACATGATGTAATTAGTGTGGTTAATAAATTTCCCACTAGTGATGCAACCATGTCTCGCAGTGGGACGAACTGGGTTCAATCACGAATCATGTAATAGTTATTAAAACTATGCTATAATGCTATTTACTGAGAGGAATTTTTATATCCTGGGTGGAACAGAAATTTTTGTCCACAATATTTTATAGGTTGCTCAGAGATGTTGATAATTGTTTTATGTGTAAGGGAACTGTGGTCTCCGGGACATGCCGAGGCGTAGGTGGTTAAGTCAATATGCTACAAGATGCAAGGTTG